>CM051262.1:27820638-27973243 GCA_027921565.1 Artemia sinica
TTCAAGCCAATATATTTCCCTTGCTGTTCAAGCCAAGGGACAGAAAGTTTCCTATACAGGGGTTTTCGGACAAGGCGGTTCTAATGGTGTACTTTTTGTTTTGATCTGACTCCTTTTTTAGGAACTATGGGTTTTTATATTTCTTAACATTGGACGTGATCGTCTCTTACTAGGTTGCTAGCTACCGCTGCATACCTTTGCTTTTCTCTTTCCAAGATACTATCTCTGTTGTTTGTGTAGTACTGTTTTTTTCAATTTGCGTGCAGCTTGCTTGATTGAAACCATTATGTAATTATGAATGTGAACATTTACAGTTCTGACGCTTCTTATATAGTAATTATGACGTCACAGCGTAATGATTTTATTGACGTCATAGCGCAATGAAATTATTTCATGACGTCTTCAGAAACAACAATATAATTTCGTGTTTTTTCTATTCACGTCATAGCTCTAATATAAAACTATGACGACATTCAATATTTATCTAGTAGGGTTTCAGACAAGGTAATTCTAATGATGTACTTTTGTTTTGATTTTACTCTGTTTTTAGGAGTTTTGTTATATTTCTTAGCATTGGACTGATCGTCTCTTACTAGATTGCTAGCTACTGCTGCAACCCAGATTCACATATATAGTTATTTATGAGAGGCAACCTGGCCGAGTGGTCCAAGGTATTGGTGTTAGCCACCAGTCTCTTCGGAGGCGTGGGTTCAAATCTTACCGCTGGTATACGATTATGTTTGAAAGACTGCAGTGTGAAAAGATATCGAAAATGAAGTTTTTGGTGGAAAAATTTATTCTCTTTTAGAAATAATTTATTTTAGTTACAAAAAGTTTTTAACCCAATTAATTTCCTTAAAATGAGCTATTGAACAACCTTCTACGATGTTCCAGTGCCAAGCTATCTGTGGAAAAGAAAAAAAAAAGAAAAAAAAGAAAGAGAAAAAAATATCCCGTTTAGGCAGAATGTTGTAGTAGCTGCCACTTTTCTTGATTTTCAAGCCAATATATTTCCCTTGCTGTTCTAGCCAAGGAACAGAAAGTTTCTTATACAGGGGTTTCGGACAAGGCGGTTCTAATGGTGTACTTTTTGTTTTGATCTGACTCCTTTGTTAGGAACTATGGGTTTTTATATTTCTTAACATTGGACGTGATCGTCTCTTACTAGGTTGCTAGCTACCGCTGCAACCCGGTCTAGGTTTCAGCCATCTCTACAGCCATGATACTGATGGAAATTACATAATCCCTATTTATGTTTCAGTTAACATGGGCAAGGTGTCGTTCTTTACTGTAAACCGCTGCAACCCAGATAGCAACCTAGTAAGAGACGATCAAGTCCAATGCTAAGAAATATAAAAACCCAGAACTCCTAAAAATAGAGTCAGATCAAAACTAAAGTACATCATCCGGGTTGCAGCGGTAGCAAGCAACCTATTAAGAGACGATCATGTCCAATGTTAAGAAATATAAAACGCATAACCCCTGAAAAAGAAGTCAGATCAAAACAAAAAGTACACCATTAGAACCGCCTTGTCCGAAACCCCCTATATAGGAAACTTTCTGTCCCGTGGATTGGACAGCAAGCTAAATATATTGGCTTGAGAATCAAGAAAAGTGGCTGCTACTACAACATTCTTGCTAAACGGGATATTTTTTTCTTTTTTTTCTTTTCCACAGATAGCTTGGTACTGGAACATCGTAGAGAGTTGTTCAAGGGCTCATTTTAAAGGAAATTAATTGGGTTAAAAATATTTTGTAACTAAAATAAATTATTTCTAAAAGAGAATAATATATTATGTATTTCCTATACCCTTGTATAGGAAACTTTCTGTCCCTTGGCTTGAACAGAAAGGGAAATATATTGGCTTGAAAATCAAGAAAATTGGCAGCTACTACAACATTCTGCCTAAACGGGATATTTTTTTTCTTTTTTCTTTCTTTTCCACGGATAGCTTGGCACGGGAACATCGTAGAGAGTTGTTCAATAGCTCATTTTAAAGGAAATTAATTGGGTTAAAAATCTATAGTAACTAAAATAAATTATTTCTAAAAGAGAATAAATTTTTCCACCAAAAACTGCATTTTTGATGTCTTTTCACATTGCAGTCTTTCAAACATAATCGTATACCATCGGTAAGATTTGAACCCACGCCTCCAAAGAGACTGGTGGCTAACACCAGTGTCTTGGACCACTCGGCCAGGCTGCCTCTCATAAATAATACATATGGGAATCTGGGTTGCAGCAGTAGCTAGCAACCTAGCAAGAGACGATCAGTCCCATGCTAAGAAATATAAAAACCCAAAACTCCTAAAAATAGAGTCAGATCAAAACAAAAGTACATCATTAGAACTACCTTGTCTGAAACCCTACTAGATAAATAATGAATGTCATCATAGTTTTTTATATTAAAGCTATGAGACGTGAATAGAAAAACACGAAATTATATTGTTGTTTCTGAAGACGTCATGAAATAATACCGTTGCACCATGACGTCATGAAATAAAATCATTACGCCGTGACGTCATAATTACTATATAAGAAGCGTCAAAACTGTAAATGTTCTCACTCGTAATTAGATAATGGTTAGATCAAAGCAAGCTATACGCAAGTTAAAAAACAGTACTACACAAACAACAGAGATAGTATCTTGAAAAGAAAAAACAAAGGTATTCAACCAACCAGGCGTATCAAGAAGTAATCAAACAAAACTGCAAGATGTGTTATCGCAATGATGAAGATTATAGACATGCAAAAGTTGAGACAGCCAAACAAAAGATCAAGGAACGGTATGGTAATGATGAAGATTACAGAGAAGCAACAATTGAGCAGGCTAGACAAAAGAGCAAGGAACGTTATGATAATGATGAAGATTACAGAGAAGCAAGAATTGAGCAGGCTAGACAAAAGATCAAGGAGCGTTATCACAATGATAAACTTTATAGACAAGCAAGAATTGAGCAGGCTAGACAAAAGATCAAGGAGCGTTATCACAATGATAAACTTTATAGAGAAGCAGCAATTGAGCAGGCTAGACAAAAGATCAAGGAGCGTTATCACAATGATGAAGATTACCGAAAAATATATAAGAAAAAAGTTGCTACCAGAATAATGGGTAGATACTGGGGTGACAAAATCTAAAATGAAAAACTTAAATTCTCTGCGAGGTATTACCGAAGAACGCATAAGGACAAAGGGAAAAAATACATTCAGAAATACAAGAAGATGGCGAAAATGCAGGCTGATCTTCGTAAATTGAGAAACATTTTACGCATGTTTTACCAGGATTACGAAAAATATTCGAAATTACAGATTAAAATTCTCTTTGAAAGAGCGGATGCTGTTGAAAAGTCGGCTAGAAATGCTTTGGCAAAGCTTCATAGTAATATCCAAAAGAAATGTTGTCAGTTTAATGGAAAGCTTCAAAGGTATGGATTGGCAACTTCGGAACAGTTTATAGATGCAAGGAAAATGTTCGACAACACAGTGAATATACGGAGGCGTACTTCTTAGAAAATTCGTATGTTAATTTTGGAAGGAGCAATTGCAGTTATGTAGCAGCAATAAAAATATATACACAAGCATACCTATCAACAGCGAAGGGAAAGCAATGTTTTTCAATTATGGCGAAAACGAGCCTGTTAGGGTTATTAGTATATGTGTTTGTAAGACTAATGATTTAGAACAAAGATCCTGGAACACCGACTCAAGAAAAAAGCATTTCTAACTGTTTTTTTTCTTTGAGATCTACTGAATATTTGGCAAAAAATTCTCTGTGTAGTAGAACAAACTGTCCTGAAGCCAATATATATTTTCCTTGTTATTCAAACCATGGGACAGTTTTATTATATAGGGACAGTTTTATTACAGGCTTTTTATTATATTAAATGTAACTTTACAAGCCGATACAACAATTCAGTGGCCTATAAAAGTTAGTATAGGCAAGAGTTCGTTCTTTATAATAAAAATACAGCTAACTCAGTTAAATATATGCAATGGTGTGCTTTTCTAATGATCGTCCTTTAACATAAACTATGGACTAAAGTTCGTTCTTTAATGTAAAATATATTTCCCTTGCTGTTCAAGCCAGGGACAGAAAGTTCTCTATACAGGGGTCTCGGACATGGCGGTTCTAATGGTGTACTTCTTATTTTGATGTGACTCTTTTTTTATGAGTTATGGGTTTTTATATTTCTTAACATTAGACGTGATCGTCTCTTACTACGTTGTTAGCTACCGCTGCAACCCGGATTAATGTAAACCACTGCAACCCTGATACCGCTGCAACCCTGATAATAAACAGGAAAATATTACAAACAGGAAAAGGCCTACGGCTTTTTCTTCTTTGAAATAGTAAGAGACGAACCTCAAACGATCAAGCAGCTAGCTAAGTCCAGTTTATGCAATAATGTTTTATTCCAATTATCCTCTTTTAATGTAATAACTGACAAACACTATTTATGATGAGCTATATCGGTCCTTTATGTATAAATACCTCTGGAACCACCAAATTTCAGTTACTATGGGCGAAAGATCGTTCTTTACTGTATAAGCTAAAAGTCAAAACTCTTAACTAAAACTTAGCCATACTATAACTTTAAGTAAAACTCTAAGCTAAAACTCTAAATTCTTAACTGTAACTAAACTAAACTTCAGCTCTAACTAAAACTTTAAGCTAAGACTCTAAGGTAAAACTCTAAACTCTTAACTAAAACTAAACCAAACAATAACTCTAACTAAAACTCTAAGCTAAGACTCTAAGCTAAAACTATAAACTCTTAACTATAACTAAACTAAACGAAACTTCAACCCTAACTAAAACTCTAATCTAAGACTTTAAGGTAAAACTAAAAACTCTTAACTAAAACTAAACTAAACTAGAACTCTGAATAAAACTCTAAGCTAAGACTCTAAGCTAAAAAACTCTATACTTTTAACTAAAACTAAACCAAACTAAAACTCTAAGCTAAGTCTCGAAGGTAAAACTTCAAACTCTTAGCTATAACTAAGTTGTGGGTGAAAGGGATGGGTACTTCAACTTGTAAAATGGGTTTAGGAGGGACATTAAGAAAGGAACTTGCTCTGAAATGGTCTTTGAAAAATATTTCTTGGTGTTGAGGTATCCAAAAAGCTGTAAAGTATAGTTGTGGTGAAAAGAATGGATTCTTCAAGTTGGAAAATGGGTTTAGAATGAACATTAAGAAAAGAAGTTGCTCTGAAATGGTCTTTGAAAATATTTCTTGGTGTTGAGGTATCCAAAATTTGTAAAGTATAGTTGTGGGTGAAAGGATTGGTACTTCAAGTTGGAAAATGGGGTTAGGAATGACATTATGAATGGAACTTGCTCTGAAAAGACATAATAAAGCCATAAAAAAGTATTAAAAATGGTGAGGGGACTCTTGTGGGGGCCCGGCAAGGGCGTTTGGGGATTCGGGGGCCCTTTGTGAGCCCGGGGATCTTTGGGGACCGGGGCTTCCTTCGAGGTTGGGGGGGGTATGAGGACCCTTTGGGCTTGGGGTAGAGGACCTCACGACACTGTTCAAATACAACTTGTGTATTATAACGACCACAGAGTTTTACCCTCAAATCCTCTTCTAAAATCATCTTTTAAAATCATCTTTTAAAATGTCTCTAACTGTTTCGCCGAAATAATTCCCTAAAATGTCTCAAAATGGTTTCACCCAAATAATCCCTAAACGTAATTTCTGCGTGTTCCTTTTGTTTCGGCATCCCTGCGCTGTTACATTTGAAATTATTTGGAAACCCTTTCGTGAATCAATCTCTTCATTGCTAAGATCAAAACATTCGCCCGGAGGCAATTCTCTTGGTAGATCTCCAAAGACATTAATAGACATTCGCTCGGAAACAATTCTCTTTAGAAACAACAAATTAATTCCCATTTCGTGAATCAATAATTCCCCTTAGAAACAACAAATTAATTCCCCTTTCGTGTCAAATCAATCATCATGACATCATCTGTCACGTGTGATCTAAACTTTGCCCCGGAAACAATTCTCTTTGGAAATGCATCAAAGACATTAATTAACTTGACGTCATCTGTCAGACATTAATTAACTTCCCAGAAAACAATTCTGACAGGTGATATTTGACTCAATAATCCATGAAAGTGAGAAAAATATTGTTTTTCCATTCTCACTGACAAAAACCATAAAACAGACATAAATGTGAGAAAGTTCCTGTTTTTCATTCTCACGGACAAAAACACAAAACAGACATAAATGTGAGAAAGTTCCTGTTTTTCATTCTCACGGACAAAAACCACAAAACAGACATAAATGTGAGAAAGTTCCTGTTTTTTCATTCTCACTGACAAAAACCATAAAACAGACATAAATGTGAGAAAGTTCCTGTTTTTTTTTTTTTCATTCTCACTGACAAAAACCATAAAACAGACATAAATTACTGTTGACATCCATGAAAAAAACATCAAATAAATTGACCAACACACATAACCGTCCAAGAAACAACCATCAATGTGAGAAAATTCCTGTTTTTTCAAGTGAGAAAAATACTGTTTTTCATTCTCACTGACAAAAACCATCTCCCTAATGACTCTATGCCCATATATGGTGCCCCCCCCCGGAATCAATAAGGCATCTCTACTGAAAATCCCACTCCATTTTTCGAAAAACCTCTAAACATCTTGCGGACACTTTCATCTAGCATACTGAAATCATCAGCATAATCTAAGTCTATGAGAGTTTTACTTCCTATTTGATTCCGTGTTTTCTTATTAACCTTGCTTTGCTCTTTAGGGTAGAGTCCATCAATGTCACAAAAGTCTGGATATTTCGATTACATATGCAGCGATAGTTTTCGTCGTAGATGTGATCGAAATATCCAGACTTTTGTATCTGTTTTTACTGTCTAATGAATGGAGTCATCCATTTGGACTTTTATTTGTTCGTCATAGAAAGGCAGTGTGGTCTTGAAAGAAAAAACAAATTTAAATTATTATGTCAAAAATACGTCGTATATATGGGGAGATGTGACCAATATTGAAAATGTGACCACCTTCATTGAAAATTCAGTTTACATTTAGGTAATATTCTAGAAGAAAATTTACAACTCAAAACTTCGAATGAACCCTATTTTTGAACTCTCTCAAACAAATCTACTGAATGGACCGGAAGTTGATTATTTTGATCTGTATAAATGTGTTTGTTTTAGTTTTAATGCTTTTGTATTTCTGCTGATGACGATGATCAAAATATCCAGACTTTTGTGTCAGTTTTCACTGTCTATTAAATGTACTTATCCCTATTTGAACGTTCATTTGTCCGGCGTGCCAGGGTTCAACCAGAAGGCATTGCAATTTCTGTTCATTTTGAGTTTCACCTATTTATTGATTGGGATTTGTGCTAGTTTTACGCTTGGAAGATTACTTGACATTGGTTTTGCTCATTTTTAATTAAATGGAGTTCTTTTCTTTTTTTTGAAAGACTTATTTTGCGGAAAAAGTTTCTTGAATAAATAACAAAAAATACCAATACCAATTACCACAGACAAAATCAGTCGCAGATAACATCGTGTTAACATTTGGGTATGACGAACCGTTGACGTCAAACCAAAAATTAGCATTTGCAGCAGTATTTTTTGGTGATTTGGGGTAAATATTGTAAAGAAAAGGTGAATAGGATATTTTCAACAGGATTATACTTTTACTGTAAATTCTGTAACTGCGCTCTTTTATCTGTAGATTACAAAATTATTTCAGTTGGACATCTGTAGCAGAGTGGCTATATGGGTGCAATTACGCCACTTCGGCGCTTTTTTGAGCGGTTACGATTTGAATTTTTGAAATCAGCACATCGGCAATGCGCCGAATGAGTGGGAAATCGTTTATTTGGCACGTTTTCACTTTTATGGCGGAACATCCTTAAATCAGACCCCCTGGTAACACTGGTCTGTAGTCCATGGACATACATCAAATACCGTAGATTTAGAAAGATCCGTAGAAGTGAAAAGCACTGGAATTTCTGTCCATTGGGTTGCATTATTAGAAAGCGTTTAGGATATTCCTTACATACAAGCCTGAAACAGCTTACGTCATAAATATTTTGTAGCTTAACAACATTCTTTTTTTGGACAACTGAATCTCCAACTATTATTCGAGAAATAGAGAAACTATCTCTTATGCGATGAATTCTATTTCATGTACCCAAAAAATACTTATGATTCATTAGACAAAACTATGCGAGGGTTCTTTCTGGTCTATCATTAAGATAATCTAATATTACAATGCATAGTAAGCTAAATAAATACAATTATATATTGTTGAAATATTTCATGTACCTAAATAAATACGAAAAAGGAAGTCTTATTAGCACGTTATTTATTATTCACATATTGAATAGCGCGTGTCTATTCATGCTACTTGGGTATACTGCAAAATTGCACAATGTAATACCTCCGTTAGAATGGATACTTCCGAACCTCTTATCAGTCTAATTTGTTTCCATTGGATCGTTTTATGTATCTTCTACTGCCGCTTTGTTAGGATTGGAATATACTGGAATTCAATATTTATGCTCCTAATTTTAATACTCAGTGTTCTTTGTAAAAAATCCATATTCCAAGACTATCATGATTTTTATTTAGTGTTTATATTTAGTATATATACCATTGAATTGTTTTCAATGGTACCTACTTACTTAAAGCTTAAAGCTTACTTACTTAAAGCAGCGTCGCCAGCGTAGAGGGAACCAATCGTCAGCGCCGTCAGTCTTCAGTAGAAGGGGGGGTCCGACTCCCGTACGAACCACGTGGTTTATGGTTTTGTCAGTGAGAATGAAAAACAGGAATTTTCTCACTTGGAAAAACAGGAACTTTGTCACATTTATGGTTGTTTTCTTGGATGGTTATGTGTGTTGATCGATTTATTTGATGTTTTTATGGATTTTGTCAGTGAGAATTTGAAAAACAGAAACTTTCTCACTTTCTTGGATTATTGAGTCTAATGGGGGCAGGTCAATGACACTTCCTTCTTGTTGTTGCTCGATGCAAATGTTATGATCCAGAAATAGTATTTGTTGTTGTTGCTCTAGGCAAATGTTATGAGTTTCCCGGAAACAGTTAGATCACGTGTTTCATTCTCAGCCAATCAGAGGGCTTGTTTACATAGTAGCGTCGGAGGGAATATAAGGAAAGGGTTTTTTTGCTATAGTTTTATTAGTCTGTGAATAGAATACAAAGGAGTGAGAAGAACAGTTTGACTTTACTCATTTGGATATATATTTGTGTTGATGTCGATGAGTGGAATGTTTACCCTATTAGAAGTTGATAGTGGAGTTGCTGATAATAGTACAAGAGCACCAAGCATTGCGGTGGAAATCACGAAAGGATCACGGCTTTGTCTGGAATTTTAGAAATAATTTATTTTAGTTACTATAGATTTTTAACCCAATTAATTTCCTTTAAAATGAGCTATTGAACAACTCTCTACGATGTTCCAGTGCCAAGCTATCTGTGGAAAAGAAAGAAAAAAGAAAAAAAAATATCCCGTTTAGGCAGAATGTTGTAGTAGCTGCCACTTTTCTTGATTTTCAAGCCAATATATTTCCCTTGCTGTTCAAGCCAAGGGACAGAAAGTTTCCTATACAGGGGGTTCGAACAAGGCGGTTCTAATGGTGTACTTTTTTTTGATCTGACTCCTCTGTTAGGAGCTATGGGTTTTTATATTTCTTAACATTGGACGTGATCGTCTCTTACTAGGTTGCTAGCTACCGCTGCAACTCGGATTACAGTATGGATCCTTTATGTAATGTTCAGACACCGTAAATATTTTTGCACTTTGCAGCTAAATAAAATTATATTTTTTTTAATTTTGAGGAATTATTCTAGTTTCAGTTGACAAATAAGATTTTTTTTTTCTTCAAGGAATCGAGCAGCTAACTAAATTTAATATATACAATGGTATGTTCTTCAAATGATCTCTTTTAATTAGGTTCCTAGCTACCGCTGCAAACCGGAACTATTAAAAAAATTTTATCTTTAATTACAGAAGTAACTAGATGTAGCAAGTTTTACTATTGAGACGAGTCGCTCTTACTATACAACATATAGTTCGTTATCACGAACTGTTTGCTTTGATGTATCTATTGGTACCAAAATTTCGTTCTTTTAGAGTTTCGGTTACTATTGAAACAATCAAAAATTTGTTCTTTAGAGTGTCGGTTACTATTGAGACAAGTAGCTATTAATACTATAGATTTCATTACCATGAACTGTTTGATTGCTTCAAAATTCAAATATCTTTGAAAAGACTGCAGTATGAAAATACATCAAAAATGTAATTTTTTTGACAAAATTGATTCTACTTTAAAAAGTATTTTATTTTTAATTACAAAAGTGACTAGATGTTGCAATTTCCTTTAAAATGAGCTATTATACAGCTCTCTATGATTTTCCAGTGCCCAGCTAGTAAGGAGAAAAATCAAGCGGAAAGAAAAAAATATCCCGTTTAGGCAGAATGTTGTAGTAGCTGCCATTTTTCTTGATTTTCAAGCCAATATATTTTCTTCGTTATTCAAGCCAAGGGACAGAAAGTTAACTATAGGGAAGTTTCAGACAAGGTGGTTCTAATGGTGTAATTTTTGTTTTGATCTGACTCTTTTCTTAGTAGTTAGGGGTTTTTATATTTCTTAACATTGGATGTGATCGTCTCTTACTAGGTTGCTAGCTACCGCTGCAACCCGGATGTGAAAAAATAATATGCATATGGTTCTTAAATCATACTTCTTTATGGTCCCATATGGTCTAGTGGCTAGGATAGTTAACTTTCACTTAACAGGCCCGTTTTCGATTCCCGGTGTGGGAAAATTTTTAGCTCTGTAATCTTCGAACATTCGAACCTTTTATAATTAGAATTATGTATAATATAAATACTGTAATCTTAACTATAGTGGTTGCCTATGCAAGTTAGTATAGGGAAGAGTTCGATCTTTATTATAACTTATATTCGTTCTTTATTATAATTTCGAACAAGGCGGTTCTAATGGTGTACTTTTTGTTTTGATCTGACTCCTTTGTTAGGAACTATGGGTTATTATATTTCTTAACATTGGACGTGATCGTCTCTAACTAGGTTGCTAGCTACCGCTGCAACCCGGATCAGATTCAGCGTATCAAAAACCTTATTTTAGAGGTTTCAAGCTCCTATGTTCAAAAATATGGGATTTGGTATTTTGTAGCAAAATTATTTAAAAATCCAATATGTTTGAAAGGACTGCAATATGGAAAGACAAATGATAAAAGCGGAACACAAGTGATAAAACTGATAAAATGAAGTTTTTTGTAAGTGATTCTTTTTTTTATAAGAAAAGGCACTAGAACTACTAATTTCTATTCAAATAAGCCCTCTCGCAAAATTTGAGGACCTCGATACGATCACCCCTGGAAAAAACAAAAAAGGCAAATAAACACACATCCAAGATCTTTCTTCTTGCAAAAAAACACCAAATTTCACATTTTTGCAGATAGGAGCTTCAAAGCTCTTCAGTAAAGCTCGCTGATATACTGAAACTGATGGTGTGATTTTATTAAGATTCTGTGACTTTTAGGGGGTGTTACGTCCTTTTTTTGAAAATAAGGAAATTTCTTCAGGCTCTTAACTATTGATGGATATGAGTAAACTTAATGAAACTTATATATTTAAAATCTGCATAAAAATCCAATTCTTTTTGTTGTATCTATTGATATTAAAATACCGTTTTTTAGAATTTAGGTTACTATTGAGACGAGTCACTCTTACTGTACAGTTCGTTACCATCAACTGTTTGAAATTAAAAATCAAAACTAATTCAAATTTTCTGTTATTTTTCTATTTTTAATTAAAAAAAATCAAAATTATTGCTCTGACAGCACAAATATTTTTACAGTTTACATAATAACTTTAGTGATCCAAAAAAGTAAAAATTATTTTATTTGAAATTTTCAGGAATTACTCTAGTTTCAATTCAACAATCAGATTTTTTGTTAAAAGTCTAAAGGACGTACTATATTTAAATAACTATATCTACATGTTTTTTCGTTACGTTAAAAACACTATTTTGATCTTCCTATGTAAGGTGATGTTAATACCATTTGCTATTACAGTGTTGTACAGTGTTGTATCCTTAGAGAGATGTATTTCTTAGGGTTGGACATGATCGTCTGTTACTAGGTTGCAAGCTACCGCTGCAACCCAGATCAAGTTGCCTACATAACTTATTATTGGCAAGAGTTCGTTCTTTATTATAGGTTACAAAACAAAAAAAATTTGGTTCCAGGATACAATAATAACTTTGAACTTAGATGAAAAAAATTTTGGTTCCAGGAGACAAAAAGTAAAACTAATTATTGTAAAAAATTTTTAAAAAAAAGTAAAAAATAACATGGGCAAGGTTTCGTTCTTTATTGTATATGGACTAAGGTTCGTTCTTTCATGTAAAACTAGCAAAACATTTTTTAAGCCTGATGAAGATTTAACTAATGTGTCAAAAGTAAGGTTGCAAGTCGACGATTTTGTTTTGGCCTTATTATAATTGGTATGGTGAAATAATAATACGCATATGGCTCTTAAATCATACTTCTTTATGGCTCAATATGGTCTAGTGGCTAGGATAGTTAACTTTCACTTAACAGGCTCGGGTTCGATTCCCGGGGTGGGAAAATTTTTAACTCTATAATCTTCGAACATTTGAACCTTTTATAATTTATAATGATGCATAATATAAATACTGTAATCTTAACTATAGTGAAGTTGCGTATGCAAGTTAGTATAGGGAAGAGTTCGATCTTTATTATAAACTGTAATTGATTTCACAATAATCCAAGCCGCCAAGGTAGAAATTAACCACTTTGTCAGTTGAAAATTTTAATGCTATATTATTTTCAAGGATATCAAAAAGAATTTGACATAATTCAATATCCGTCGGATAGAGCTTGCAGATATCAGGGTGACATTGTCAAGTAACCTGCTGCCCAACTTTTTTGGTTTTGAATATTTACTCAGATTGTTATAGGTGACTTCAGCCATCATAATTTCCTTGTCAGATCTAGTTTTAGAGCATTTTTCAATAGTTGTCTCGTACTTTTCAGGACAGTTTGTTCTACTACACAGAGAATTTTTGCCAAATATTCAGTAGAACTAAACGAACTGTTTTAAAACACAGTTAGAAATGCTTTTTTCTTGAGTCGGTGTTCCAGGAATTTGTTCTAAATCATTAGTCTTACAAACACATTTACTAATAACCCTAACAGGTTCGTTTTCGCCATAATTGAAAAACATTGGTTTTCCTTCGCTGTTGATAGGTATGCTTGTATATATATTTTTATTGCTGCTACATAAACTGCAATTGCTCCTTCCAAAATTAATATACGAATTTTCTAAGAAGTACGCCTCCGTATATTCACTGTGTTGTCGAACATTTTCCATTGCATCTATAAACTGTTCCGCAGTTGCCAATCCATACCTTGGAAGCTTTTCGTTAAACTGACAACATTTCTTTTGGATATTACTATGAAGCTTTGCCAAGGAATTTCTAGCCGACTTTTCAACAGCATCCGCTCTTTCAAAGAGAACTTTAATCTGTAATTTTGAATACTTTTTGTGATCCCGATAAAACATGCGTAAAATGTTTCTCAATTTACAAAGATCAGCCTGCATTTTTGCCATCTTCTTGTATTTCTGAATGTAATTTTTCCCTTTGTCCTTATGCGTTCTTCGGTACAACCTCGCAGAGAATTTAATTTTTTTCTCTATAGATTTTGTCACCCCAGTAACGCTCCTTGATCTTTTTGTTTGGCTGTCTCAATTTTTTGCATGTCTATAATCTTCATCATTGTGATAACACATCTTGCTGTTTTGTTTTGCTCTCTCAATTATTACTTCTCGATACGCCTGGGTCGGTTGAATACCTTTGTTTGCTCTCTCAATTATTACTTCTCGATGCGCCTGGTCGGTTGAATACCTTTGTTTTGCTCTCTCAATTATTACTTCTTGATACGCCTGGTCGGTTGAATACCTTTGTTTTGCTCTCTCAATTTTTACTTCTCGATGCGCCTGGTCGGTTGAATACCTTTGCTTTTCTCTTTTCAAGATACTATCTCTGTTGTTTGTGTAGTACTGTTTTTTCAAATTGCGTATAGCTTGCTTCGATCTAACCATTATTCTAATCAAGAATGAGAGAATTTACATCTGTGTCGTTCTTAAGTAGTAATTTTGACGTCACGGCGTAATGATTTTATTGACGTCAAGGCGCAATGATATTATTTCATGACGTCATCAGAAACAACAATATAATTTCGTGTTTTTCTATTCACTTTATAGCTCTAATATAAAGCTACGACATTCATTATTTATCTAGTAGGGTTTCAGACAAGGTAGTTCTAATGATGTACTTTTGTTTTGATCTTACTCTATTTTTAGGACTTTTGTTATATTTCTTAGCATGGGACTGATCGTCTCTTACTAGGTTGCTAGCTACTGCTGCAACCCAAATTCACATATATATTTATTTATGAGAGGCAGCCTGGCCGAGTGGTCCAAGACACTGGTGTTAGCCACCAGTCTCTTCGGAGGCGTGGGTTCAAATCTTACCGCTGGTATACGATTATGTTTGAAAGACTGCAGTGTGAAAAGACATCAAAAATGCAGTTTTTGGTGGAAAAATTTATTCTCTTTTAGAAATAATTTATTTTAGTTACTATAGATTTTTAACCCAATTAATTTCCTTTAAAATGAGCTATTGAACAACCCTCTACGATGTTCCAGTGCCAAGCTATCTGTGGAAAAGAAAAAGAAAAAAAAAAGAAAAAAATATCCCGTTTGGGGAGAATAACGTGGTTAAAGTCAATTTTCTTGATTTTCAAGCCAATATATTTCCCTTGCTTTTCAAGCCAAGGACAGAAAGTTTCCTATACAGGGGTTTCGGACAAGGCGGTTCTAATGGTGTACTTTTTGTTTTGATCTAACTCCTTTGTTAGGGACTATGGGTTTTTATATTTCTTAACATTGGACGTGATCGTCTCTTACTAGGTTGCTAGCTATCGCTGCAACCCGGATTTACTAACCTATACTATAGTTAAGTGGCCTATATAATTTAGTATAGGCAAGAGGTCGTTCTTTATTGTAATGATCGGACATTCTCCTGACTTTTCAACATTTTCCCAGCACAGTAATCACAGACAAAGAATGAATCTATGACGTCCTCTTTCCAACCTGTACATTGAATTAGTTGTTCTCTGTCATCTTTGGGTATGTCCTGTTGTAGGTGTTCTAAAATCGTGGCCATCATTACATCAAAACCTTTCCTATTTGAAAGGGATCTTAGACTCTTCAATTGGTATTTTGTCTTTATCTGCTCACAACTGTCACAATGCATTGTGGGGTATACATCCCTGATGTTAGCTACCTTATCAAGGCTCTCACCAAATAGTTTTATTATTGTATTTTCATCCACAGAAACTCTAATATTGCTATCACCGTAAATGAAGTCTTGACTATTATTACGACAGAGTCTACTTGACACTTCTTCTATGTAATGACTTAGTTCCTTGTACGAACCCTCGACTTTTAGTAGATTAATATGTTGTATAATCTTACATTTTGATACTGCCTTATATACGCTATTAATGAAACAGTTCAAGACAGGAAAAAGTGGAGCTAGTGCCCTTAGAGAACGCAAATAGCTCTGACATCCCTCATTTGGGCTACAGTATAACGAATGCCCATGCTTTCTTGTGTCCCTGCAATTGATTTCACAATAATCCAAGCCGCCAAGGTAGAAATTAACCGCTTTGTCAGTTGAAAATTTTAATGCTATATTATTTTCAAGGATATCAAAAAGAATTTGACATAATTCAATATCCGTCGGATACAGCTTGCAGATATCAGGGTGACATTGCCAAGTAACCTGCTGCCCAATTTTTTGGTTTTGAATGTTTACTCAGATTGTTATAGGTGACTTCAGCCATCATAATTTCCTTGTCAAATCTAGTTCTAGAGCATTTTTCAATAGTTGTCTCGTACTTTTCAGGACAGTTTGTTCTACTACACAGAGAATTTTTTGCCAAATATTCAGTAGAACTAAACGAACTGTTTAAAACACAGTTAGAAATGCTTTTTTCTTGAGTCGGTGTTCCAGGAATTTGTTCTAAATCATTAGTCTTACAAACACATTTACTAATAACCCTAACAGGCTCGTTTTCGCCATAATTGAAAAACATTGCTTTTCCTTCGCTGTTGATAGGTATGCTTGTATATATATTTTTATTGCTGCTACATAAACTGCAATTGCTCCTTCTAAAATTAATATACGAATTTTCTAAGAAGTACGCCTCCGTATATTCACTGTGTTGTCGAACATTTTCCATTGCATCTATAAACTGTTCCGCAGTTGCCAATCCATACCTTGGAAGCTTTTCGTTAAACTGACAACATTTCTTTTGGATATTACTATGAAGGTTTGCCAAAGAATTTCTAGCCGACTTTTCAACAGCATCCGCTCTTTCAAAGAGAATTTTAATCTGTAATTTTGAATACTTTTCATGATCCCGATAAAACATGCGTAAAATGTTTCTCAATTTACAAAGATCAGCCTTCATTTTTGCCATCTTCTTGTATTTCTGAATGTAATTTTTCCCTTTGTCCTTATGCGTTCTTCGGTACAACCTCGCAGAGAATTTAATTTTTTCATTATAGCTTTTGTCACCCCAGTATCTACCCATACGAAAAAAGGTATATATATATATATATATATATATATATATATATATATATATATATATATATATATATATATATATATATATATATATATATATATATATATATATATATATATATATTATATATATATATATATATATATATATATATATATATATATATATGTGTGTATATGAACGACTTACAGCATATAATAATATGTTACATTCACTGGTGATCATTAAGACATTTTCACTGGGTTTGTTCGTTCTGATAATAAGTTATCGAATTTGTTTTTCAAAACTATTTTTTTTTTATCAAAACTATTAAAATGTGACATCTTTAAATTTACACCTATTTCACCACCTTACGTGTCTCTTAGCGTACTCACTCTTTCTGTTGTAAATTATGGTCCTTCACTCCTTTCGTCTTGGCAAAAAATTTTAAAACACTTACAATATAGTTTCTTCACAGAACAGTTCGAGCATTGGTTATGTTCATCTTGGACGAAACGCTTTCTCTAATTGTCAAACGGGAAATGATACTCCCAGATACAGGTGTGTGGAATTTTGATATTAGAGTTCATTCTCACCTGCTGTTTTTGGATAGTTCATAAGGTGCTTTATCGTTAAGGGGTTGAACACTGGGACTGCGTTGATAATAGATGGGTTGATTTTCTTCTCATCATATCGTTCTTGGGATATTTTAAAGTACATAGAGAATGTATTTCTCGTATAAAATTGTTCGTTTGTGCACTTAGAGATTAAGTTATTTTATAAAACTGTTCGTTCATGGCTTGCATCTATTAGCTTTTGCGGTGATTCCTTGGTTAATCACAGGGGAATTGATGTTTGGATTTGGAATGGTCGACATCAAACTTTAGTGACTCCTTCAACATATTGTCTTTCACTTGTGGGAGGAGTATATTGTCGCTGAGGGGTTAGTCACTGGGGCTAATTTTGGTTTCTGTAAATCAGTGGTTGGTTTCCAGGTCCATTTTTCAGAAATTATCTCGTAACATTTATGAGATAACAGAGATAGGAACTTTTCGCATTTGATAGAGGTGAAAGGATGGGTTCTGAGAAATGGTCGAAAGGGATTTAACGCGTGAATCTACGACACGTAAATAATTTGGGTTCATCAAATATCATACTATACAGTTATATGGTGCTCGGGTCCATAAGAATTATCAAGGGGGACATTTATGTACTTATATCTTGTACTGGTCGATGGGGTTCTCAGGATTGATGTGTTTATATAGTTCGATAATGCACTGGATACTGAGATTTATTAGATAATGTTACCTGATACATATTATGGTTTGTGATCGAGGGACAACGATCAAAAGGTAACCGTAATTTTCGTAAACGAAGCTAGGACGAAAATTGCCTGGAGTCTATGGTGAGTACTCTTCGTTGGTTGAGGTATGATGAAAATAGATGCTACTAGGTTGTATCTGCACTGGACTACGTATTTTAATGATTGATTTCCAATATGTCATTCCAATTCCTGGAATAAAAATAACTAGGCAGAATCTCACGTTCTTTAAAACAAGTCGTCATAATGCATAATATACAATATAATTAGTTACATTTAATGGTTAACGTTACGCTACAAGGCAATATTAAGCAAATGCCAATATTAATCACACATGTATTGATTTTAACAAAATGACATTGTTACTTTAAGTAAGGTCTCTTATTATTTTCCTTAGTATACGTTATTACACACACTTTATCTCAATCTTCTTCAACCCTTATTTAATTCTACATTAGATTTAAAATAACCATTTAAACATAAGTTACACTACATCATTTAGTTTGAGGTCTCAGTTTACAACATATTTCATGCCTTCAGTGTTCACGCACGTCCGTGCTGTTTAAGAAACGCATGTTGCAGCGTCGTAACCGCACGGTTTTACGTAAACGACACTTACAATAAGGGAACAAGACATAGCAAGGACGAATGGAGACCTCTATACCCACTCGTTTTCTAATGTCTTACCTTATTCTTGGCTTAGACGTTCTCATAGGGTTCCGGGTTTAACTTCTGCATTTCAGCCGTTTCCCCGTGTTCTTCTTTTGGGTTTTGCCTTCTTAGTCTCAAAATTCTTCCTTAATTAAAAGTTAGTAAGGTTCTTATGGTCAGGGAAATCGCAAATACGAAACATACGGTCAGTAGTATGTTCCACAAAAAATTGTTTGAGAATAATCTGTATCTATTATTCACGTACGTTAGTCTCTGGTTTTCATTAGTAATGAAATAAAAAAAAAAACAAGTTTTTTTAACTGAAAGTAAGGAGCGACATTAAAGTTTAAAACGAACAGAAATTTTTCCGTATATGAAAGGGGCTGTCCCCTCCTCAACGCCTCGCTCTTTACGCTAAAGCTTTTCATTGTAAAAAAAGAGTTGTGAGAATGTCAAACTTTAGCGTAAAGAGCGAGGCGTTGAGGAGGGGACAGCCCCTTTCATATACGGAATAATTTCTGTTCGTTTTAAGTTCTAATGTCGCTCCTTACTTTCAGTTAAAAAAACTTGTTTTTTTATTTAATTTTTGAACGTTTTTGAATAAATGCAGGTTTCTGATCTTGGCTCACCGTACATGAATAATTAAAACAAAATTTTCATATTAATTTACTTTTATTTGGTTAAATGGCTTTCTCGAAACTTGTTTAATTTATTTACGAACGTTTTTATTAGTAATAAATATTTGTAACTTACGAATTAACTTACGTAACGAACTTCTATATTCATATGTTTTTAATACGTATATTAGGGGTTTCGCCCCCTAGTCAGTACCTTGCTCTTTAAGCGAAAGTTCGAATTTTGTTCCAATTCCTTAAAAATGACCGCTTAATCACAAAGGCCGTTAATTAGAATAAATAGCTCTTATGAAATAACTAAAAAATCTTTGGCTTAAAGAGCGAGTTATTGACTAGGGGGTGAACCCAATCATATATGTAATATTTTCTGTTCGTTTAAAGTTTTGTTGTTGCTGCTGTTGCAGTTGAAAAACTTGTTTTTTTATATTTAATTTCTGATCTTTTTTAAATAATGCTGTGAATTCCGGCGTCCCCTTCATAGCAGTGTCCCTTCCCCCATGAAAACTTCCTTCATGGAAAGATCCTCCCACATAACCCCGACCCCCCCCCACTACCAGGAAAAATCTCCCCTGAAAACGTCTGTATACTTCCCAATAACCAATACTATATGTTAACATTGGGTAAAGTTCATAACTTTCAGCCCTCCCCCCGGGAACTTCGGGGGATTAAGTCATCCTAAAAAATATACATATAATTTTTTGAACATGCTGAACAAAATGGCTATCTCAAAATTTTGATCAGGGGATTTTGGGAAAAATGAGCCTGGGATGGTGCCTAGTTGCCCTCTATTTTTTTCGGTCACTTAAAAAGGGCACTAGAGCTTTTAATTTTCGCTACAATGAGCCATCCCAAGATATTCTAGGACCACTGGGCTTATACGATCACCCCTGGAAAAAAAAAACAATTAAACACGCACCCGTGATCTTTCTTCTGGCAAAAAAATGCAAAATTCCACATTTTTGTAGATAGGAACTTGAAACCTCTACAGTGGGGCTCTCTGATAATTGGAATATGATGGAGTGATTTTCATTAAGAAAAGTTCTATAAGTTTTAGGGGATCTTTCCCCCTTTTCTCGAAAATCAGCCAAATTTTCTCAGGCGCTTAACTTTTGACGTGTAGGATTAAACTTGATGAGACTTATATATTTGAAATCAGCATTAAAATATAATTCTTTTGATGTATCTACTTGCATCAAAATACCGTTTTCTAGAGTTTCGGTTACCATTGAGCCGGGTCGCTCCTACTTACAGTTCGTTACCAAGAACTGTTTGAATAGGGGGATATGGGAATCTAATGCTTCTCTTATTTTTGTAAGCCTTAATGTCCCTTTATTTCTTTTCTATTTGGACCATATTGAGGTTTTCATTTTCTCATTTTCTATATTCGGAATAGTGTACGACAGGTTGATTGCCTTAAAATTGGTTATTTTAGGACTTATTATATTTGTGCTTAGGAGCTTCAATTCGAATACTATGTCATTTTCATTACTCTTATCTCTGTCTATGTACGTCAAATAGACCAATAGATCGTTCGGAAGCTCTAGGTTTTTCAACGTACTCGATATATCTTTCTTATGCATATTTTCACGAATTACTTTGCGACATCGTTCAGCTAAGGAAAGTGGATTATTTATGACTTTTATTACTCTAAAAGTTAATTGTATATATGACGCATTACAACATTTTTGTTCACGTACAATAACGTCAAAACCAGGGAATACTTTGTATCCAAAATTTTCATCTTCTTCAAAAATTTTAGTACATTTTTTTTTTATGTCATTATAATCTCGCGCCGTAGCTTCCAATGTGTGGATTTTATTTCAGGGTTTATGCCATCAAAGTTCCAGAAATTTGTATACAAGCTTTTAAGAAAATTCTCCCATGTAGTAAGTTATACCCTTGATCTATTAATAGTGTAAAGAATCTAAGTAGTAAAAAGCGATTATCACCATTACTACAATTTGGCCACTTTCGGTATCGATTATCGCCTTTCGATTAGGACTTGATTCTTTTATGACGATCTGAAATGATCAGTTTATAATTACGTATATTTATACTAATAGTTTTTTGTTTTCAGCTGCATTATTTTTTGTAAGACTATTTGCCATGTGCCTTCAGCACGAGAATTTATTTTTATATACTACACATGTACGAAAATATATTGGAAAAAATTCCTTTAGTATTTTTGTAGCTATACCATTTTTATTCCTAGACAAAGAGTTTTAAATTATTGTTCCTTTATGACACCAAACTATTAAAAATCTCTTAATCCTATACTGACTAAGGGTAATTCCATCTTTCAGGTTTCTTAACCGTTCTACCCGACTGTGTTGTTACTTTTTCTTCTGTTTCTTGCGGTTTTTTTTTTTGGTTTTGCTAGTGATATAAGATCAAATTTTTTCTATTGTTTTTTCAAAAATTCTTGCCCTTTTAATTTTGTTTCTTTCTCGTGTGAGGCCGCTGAAGTCGGTTTTAAATTTCCTGTTTCTTTAACTACCTTATGGTCTGATTCGCCGTCAGACTCTTCGGATCTGGTTTCCGATGATTCTGCATTAGAACTTTTAGAAGTGGCAATTTGCGTTTTTGAGGTATCACCTGCCCTTCCTTCGTAGATTTCTACTCCTCTGGAAGTAGAAGGTTTGTTCTCTAAGTCCTCGCCTTAAGTTTTTAACTCAGGAGACTTGAAAGATTCTTGAGAGCTTTGAGAGGAATCAAAATTTTGTGGGGCTTTCTCCACTGTTTAAATGTCATGTCATCAGGAGGATGGAGCATTTTTTGCACTAGTGTTTCCCTCCATCAAGTCCATTGTTTAGGCTTGACCTTGGATACAGTTATATCATGATATTGTCCTTGCTGGTCATCAATGGGAGGTTGATTCAAAGGCAATGTACTTTGCCTCGTTTTTATGGGGAAATTTATTAAATCCATAGCTTCTCGCAGATTTGTTTTAATTGAATCCTTTGGAGGAGTTTTCTTTACAGTACTACGCGGAGTTTCTACAGCTTTGTTCAATTCCTCCTGTAGCGACAGGGGTCTCTCTATTGGTGTTTCTGGGGAAACCATATCATCTGGAAATCTCTTGGGGGGACAAGGGGCTGAAATTCTATCAGGAAAAAATTGTTTTTTTTCGGAGATATCGTATAATCTAATTCTCTTGCGCTCTCCGATGATGAACTTTTTGGGATTTTTGGCGTTTTTATTCTCACTGGTATTAGGGATTTTCTTTTAGGAATAACTAGATTTTTCATAGCTAAAAATTCTTCAAAGTTTTCCTCGTCACTATCATTCTCGAAATAGTCTTGCTTGAAATTAAAGGGTTTTAGCTCTGCCAATCTTGATTTAGGGGGATCGTTTTCTGCATCTGACGAATCGGTAGACGAGGGACACGGTACCCATCTTTCCGGGAATTTGGATCTTTTTATTCGGCTAACATGTGCCTTGTAAGTTCTTCCATTATCGGTGTTCACCATTTTTAAAAGTAAAATCGTTATCGTACTTTTTGACTATTCTGTACAGTCCAGAATATTTATTGGAAAGTTTTTTGCCTTCCGTCTTTGCCTCGTTCTTTAGGTAGACGCAATCTCCTATCTTAAAATCTATATTCCCTTTGATTTTGATTTACATTGATTTACATTATATTCCCTCTTGATTTATTTTACATTTTTCCAACTCTTGCCTAACTATCTTATAAGTTTTCCTAATCCTATTTATGAACTCTTGTTTGTAATCCTCCGAGTTATTATGATACTGTCGGGATTCAAAAATATCATGATACGGTATTCTGAAGTCGCGACCAAATAGTAAATAAAAAGGGTTTTCTTTGGTTGTTTCTGAATAAGCACAATTGATTATGTTGGTTAAATAAGATAAGAGTTGATCCCAATCGTTCCTGTTGTCTTTTGTATAAATGCTTAATACATTCAATAATATCTTATGCCTATTTTCTATTTTACCATTAGCTTGTGGGTGATATGGGTATGTCACCAATTTCTCTATGTTAAGAAAACTCATTAAGTCTTTCGTTACTTTTGAAACAAAATTGCTTCCGTTATTACTTATAACCTTATTTGGAATGCCAAATTTTAAAAATAATTTCGCTAACGCCTTACTCGTGGCGTAAGCGCCTTGATTCTTTAATGCTTTTGCAAATGTAAATCCAGAAAAGTGATCTATAACTGAAAGAATACAAGTATGGCCTCTGTTGGAAACAGGTAAGCCTCCACTGGTTCCATATAAATCAAATGAGACAATATCAAAGGGGAATCTCGCTACCGGGACTCTTACTATTGGGGGGTTAGGGTAGGCTTGGGGGCTTTTTCTTAAGTTACACGCTTCGCATGTACTTCCAAATTTTTTAAGTTTTTTTGTTAATGCCGACGGCACGTAAAAATATTGTTTTAATTTATGGAAAGTTTTCGTTATTCCTAAATGTCCACCTATATCTAAATGAAAATATTCGAATGCAGGTATTATTAAGTTTTGGGGTAATACAGGTATTATTGAGGTTTGGTTTCTGTTTGCCTCAGCAGTCACGATTCTGCATAGTATTTCTTCATCAAGATCATAGTAAAAGTTATCTATTTCTTTACTAAGAGTTTTGAATTTATCTGATAACACATCATCATTCACAAAATAATTAGTAAGTGCTAAACACATTTTGTCCTTTTTTGATTAATTTTTATATTTTCTAAAGACAAGGGACAATAGTTATCCTTATTTTCTTTTACTGTTTCCTTGACTTTGTTTTTCTTATATTTGTTTTTCTTATATAGACAGCGATAATATTGGTTCCGAAGTGAGTGCCTTTTTGAGACGGTCTAGGTAAGTTTGAGTTTCCTGGGACCAGGTGTCATTTTGGGAGTTCCCTTTAGTTAACTCCGTGAGGGTTTCGCAATTTGGGCGTAATTGTGCACGAATTATCTAAAGTAGCCAGTAAGACCTAAAATTCCTCTTAATTCTTTCATAGTTCTAGGGGGTTTGAGGTTTTCAACACATTTTATTTTGTCTGGGTCTGCGGATATCTCTCCTTGCGTCACCACTACTCCTAAAAATTTAATTTTAGTTATAAATAAATTTACTTTTTCAGGCCGGCATTTTAAATTGCCCTCTCTGAATTTCTCGAATACATTAGTTAATGTTGCTAAGTGTTGTTCAGCGTTTTCTCCTACGCATATGACATCATCAGCAAAATGAATGATATTCTTTAATCCTCTTAATAGATGTAATAAGGGTCTACATAGCGTGCTTTGAACTTGTCTTAAGTCCAAAAGGTACTCTTAAGTATTTGTAGAAACCACATTCAGTTGTAGAAAATGCAGTTTTATGAACATCTTTTTCGGCTATTTTCACTTGGTGGTAACCTTGGGTAAGATCCAAAGAAGTAAAAATTTTGTTTTTGCTTGAGATAGAGTCAAGAAGTTCATCTATTCTTGGTAAAGAAAATTTATCACTAACTACTTGTTTGTTAAGGGCTCTATAATCTACTACAAGTCTTAGATCACCATTCTTTTTTGGTACTAAGATCACTGGTGCGGAATACGGACTTATACTGGGGTGTATAATTTCATTTTTTTCTAATTCATGAATTTTATTTTTTAACCACTCTTTGTGCTTATACGGCACACGATATGGCTGTTTCACGACAGGATTACCGGTCGTTAGAATTGAATGTTCATAAAACGGTATCAGTCCGATGTCATCTTCAGATGTGGAAAATACATCTCTGAAATTCCATAGTAATTCGCATAATTTTTTCTTAAGCTCCAAGTCCGTAATATGATCCATATTAAATTTGTCTAAGAATTGCGGTATAGTTAGAGGGTATTTGTTAATTGAAGTTTTAATGCCATTAACTAGGTTTCTTTTGGAATTTTCTCATCTATCTAAATCATTCTCCGAGATAACTTGGATTTGAACTAAACACGTCCCCTTTTTTGTTTTAGTTGTATCATTTTCGTGGTTATTAGTTACCCAAATAATACCTTCTACTTTGTCGTAAGATATAATCTGTTCTTCGCATAACAGATTTTAAGGAATTTCATTTGACGGGATCGCGAGCCATATTTTGGATTTGCTATCCACTGGTTCAATCATCTGTAATATTTGAATTCTTTGCATCGTTTTGGGAGGGACTTTTGTTTTCCGTATTACGAATCCATAATATTTTTCTTTATTTTCATTGTCTATTAAATTTAGACTGGCGCTATCCACCAATAACATTGGCTGTGCCTGAATCGCATTGGGGTTCCCTACCTTTTCCATAATTCCACTATTTCCTTGATTTCATTCGACCTATATAGTCGCATATCTCCTTTTTTTATTTTTGCAGATTCAATCCCCTTTTATTTAAATTTACTTCATCTCTGCAATGTCTCTCAGAATAATTAAACAATTTTCTGATTATGCCATGTCCTCTTTGTAGCGAGACATGAGGTTCAAAAGATTGCGATATTATACCGCCAGAAATTTTATTTACTGTTACATTCTCTTCGTAACCTCTGTTACAATTTCTTAAGGTAGAAATTCCTTCCCTCACCTTAGCCAGGTAGACAAGCCTTTCGTTCACTATGTCTAATAGTACTCTATTAGACCTTAAAAAAATTTGCGCCGATGATGGCTTCATACGGGAAATTGTTGCATATTGTAAACTTTGTCGGAAAAATTCTATTATCCCTTTTTTACGTCTAGGCGAATTGAACCTTTTGCATCCAATTTATGCCCTGTCACGCTAGTTAAATTGGGGTTACTAAAATTCCTCTGTCACCTAATATGCGGAGGCAACATATTAAATACGCAAGAGTTTATGATATTAACCGTGGCACCAGAGTCAATTAAAGCCTTAAAGTAAACATTTGCCACACAAAAATCATCAAATATAGGTAACTTATTATTACTATCGCTAAAGGACGGTACTATTATTGGGTTGGACCTATAAAGTATTCTGGGCCCTTTCTGGGTTCAATTTTTTCTTCTGAGGGGCCTGACACGTTTCCCTGAGGATTTATTTCATACGTCGGTGTCTGCAATAGAGATTCAGATATGTCCATGGAATCTCTAGCTAATTGATTTACATTTGTTTGTCGATTTTGCCATGTATTATTACGATAGTTTGGATTTCTTGCGCCAGTGCCGGGTGCTGGCGTCAACTGCAAATGCAGTTGGCTTGAAAAATTTTCATTTCCCGTCGGTAAATTTTCGGGATTTCTATATACCATTCTTGCACCATATTGGTTTTGACGAGTATTTGGGTTTTCGAATCGATAATTATTTTGTCTATGGGGGGGAGGATTGTACAAATTTGGTTGGTACGCGTTGTGAGGTACTGATTGGCGCAATCTTCCCTGGCTATAGCCTAGTGCACCACTGGCACTAAAATTTGTTCTCCTGACCAACTGGTTGCCATAATTTTGAGTATTACCGATGGTAATCCTTGGTGTGCAATTAGGGACATAACGGCACTCTCTCGCGATATGCCCAGGTCGATTACGGTTATAGCATCTTACAATTATGGAACTATTTCCATTATTGATTGGTTTAATTGGCTGAAAACGTACTGGTTTGTGCCTCAAGGTTTCTTGTGTTCTATTTCTTTGTGGCACTGGGGAATTACCCCTTTAAACGAAATTTGGAGAAACTTGATCGCCCTTGAAGGTCAGTCTTGCGTTTGATTCGCCTAGGTTGTTTATTTTTGTTTTACTGTGATTTGCCACGATAATATCAATTTTAATTATTCGTCCCACCTCCTGAACCGCAACGTCCAACGTTTGGATGTTTTTGGATATTACCATTCTGTATAATTTTGGGGGGAGCCCTTGCAAAAAGGCTTCTAGTAAGATTTTTTCATACAATTCTCCTGAACCTTTTCCGAATTTTGCTTCTACTGAAATCCATACATTGTGAAGATATTCTCTTATATTCTTTGTATGGTCAAAACATACCATTCCGTGTTTTAATTTATTAGTTGAACTAGTTTCGATGAATCTATCTTTGAATGCCGTTAAAAATTTTTCTATTGTATTTATCGGCAAGCTGTCATCATTGCCTAGAGTATTTTCAATTTGCTTTAGGAAAGTTAAAGCCTGCCCTCTTAATCTTAGTAGGAGCATACCACTAACTTTTCTAGCTCTGTTTTTGTTAATTCTACAAACTGGGTCAATTGGATATTAAATTTGTCGATATCTGTTTGTCCATCATATTGAGGAATAGATTTTGTTATCTCTACACTTTTCACGACCAATTTTTGTGCCATTAATAGTTCGCTTAGTTCTTCTGACATTTTTGCGTTTGAATAACTCAAAATTTTTTTTTCACTTAACCTATTTTGGGGGATTCTATTATCTCCTATGAGATATTTAAAGGGTTTTCCTATAATAACTTAGTGGTTATAGGCCTAATCACTTTTTCTTATAAGTCTGTGTCTCTCCAACGATATAAATTTAAATTACGAAGTTTGTAGCAAAACTATTTCGCATGTTTTCCTCTAAGTTTACAACCGCGCCAAATGTGGTATTAAAGACTGAGCCAAATGTAATGTTAAGGGACTTAGTCTGTATACCGATCGTGCCCACTGCACTGTTGAGGTTCAAAGCTGTGAACTTGCAGCTTATAAGTTTTCCGATTGCGCCATTTGTAACGCTAAGGACTGTGCCAATTATGCCATTGAGGACTGCGCCACAGCAATGGGGAGTAAGGTAAATGGGTGACCGCGCCACTCTCAATCTTAGAGAGAAAATAAAATATGTAACTACAAAAGTGTAACCTCTTTTCCTTGAATTATCTCCAAATCAGATTCCTTTGGGAGCGCTGCCTATGGAGTACAATTGAACTAGTTATCTACTTGCGATGAGATACGGGCATATAATAAGAACAAACACAAATAGAAAAGTAATGGATTTATTGAAATTACATTTCAGGTGTACAACAATGTAGCCTATGTATATGGGCAAGGCTTCACTTCGGTAGGAACAAAATGTCTATAATCATAACGCCTGGGTTCTGAATAATAATAGTCTTTGAAAAACACTTTTCTAACATTATAAAACACTATTCTTCATTCTGCGCGCTAACAACTATTTCACGATTGGCACAACTCTTGGAGGGCCCACTACCTTGTAATTATGTTTGCAAACTAAACTCATTATGCTAACTGCCCATCCAATAATTAGTTTTCAATATTTTTGATGATTAAATATTCATACTGCTATGATAACTTAAACTTCCTGTGAACTTTGTATCTAGTGATTTTTTTTATTGCCAAGTATCTTCGCGAAATTCAAAACCGTCTCCCGTGATTAGCGCCGATGTTTGACTGAGACTAAAATGCAGTTTTTCTGCTGATTAAGAATTAGACTCTTTGAAACGGGATTTAAGCTTAATTAGGGGAAGTTTAATTTGTGTCGGAATTATACTTAGAAGGAATGAATTTTTTTTTTGTATTTTAAATATATCACATATTACTCACTGTGCATTGTCTTTTGATTGAGTTTGAAATTCCTCTCGATCTTCTCTGTAAGTTTGAACTTCATACCCTAACTGTTGTGAAATATTTCAAAATTGTCCTTTTGACAAACTGGATTCAAGTCGTGTATTTTAATTCATCTCGTCATTTCCTGCATGGGCATCCGCGTGGGAGCGGCAGGGGGTTCTGTCCCTGGGAAATCGAGGACTTTAAGATAATTATGAAGAAACTAAAGGAAAGAAAGCAAAGTAGGACAATTTATGGAAAAATGTATATTGGCTCATAGGTGGCTGTCCGTCAATAGGAATTGACCTTTGATAGGGGTAATATGAGTTTTAATTAGTGACTCAATGACCCCTTTCCAGTTTACAAAAACCTTTCTTCTATGGGTGGAGTAAAAACAAAATTATTTATAGTAATGAATGCTAAGTTAGCGATCCTTATCAATAACGAAAGCATAAGAACCCATCCAAAACAGGCCGTAGGCAATTTCTCTGGAAAATCATCTAGCCAATCTTCTTCTGTTTGGAGAAAAGATGCTTCCAAACCATAATTGACCATTGCCATCACTATAGCTTCCACTAATGTAATCATGGTTCGCAAACTTATCTTCTTATTTCCCCCAAACTTTTTTCAACTGTAAGAAAAAAACCCTGACCCTTGACTATTAAATTAAAACAGAAAGCAAGTTTTTTAACTGAAAGTAAGAAGCAACATTAGAACTTAAAATGAACACAAATTGTCATTGGCAGCGCAATAGTGCTACCTAAGTAAAGAACAATATTGGCGCAATGGATTATTTATTGTTTTTTCTTAGACCAGGGCACTTCGTATCGAGGGAGTTGCCGTAAAAACTTCCAAAAAGGCTCATTCGATTGGAAATTGAGAGGGCTAGTGCCCTTTTTAATAGTGGAAAGTAATCGGAGGGCAACTAACCCCACTCCCACGCCCATTATTTCTTCAACGCTTCCGATGAAAATTTGAGATAACCATTCTGTTCAACGTAGCTGAAAGGTCCAGAAAGTATGTCTTTGAGGATGACACCCCCGCCACTGCCCTCAGGGCAAGGGTTGTAAGTTTTGTGCTGGGGGAATATAAGGTTTTTATAAAAAGCTTTGTCGCAGAAACTCCAAAAAGGGCTCATTCGATTAGAAATTGAAAGGGATAGTACCCTTTTTAAAAGTCGAAAGTGATCGGAGGTCAAATGCCGCCCCTTCCAAAGCCCATCATTTCCCCAAACACTTCCGATCAAAATTTTTGACATAGCCATTTTGTTCAGCGAAGTTGAAAGGTCCGGAAATTATGTCTTTGAAGAGAACAACCCCCCCCCCCGGCCCTCAGTGTAATGACTGAGGGCCGTTGTGCCCTTGGGGCCTATAAGGTTATTATAGAAAGCGTTGTCACTTCAAAAAAGTAGAAACTTCAAAAAAGGATCAACCAATAGGAAATTGAGAGGACTAATGCCCTTTTTGTTAGTAAAAAGTGATTGGAGGGTAAATGCCCCCCCCCCCCCCTCAAGCCCATCCTTTCACCAAAGACTTCCAATCAAAATTTTGATTGCCATTTTGTTCAACGTAGTTGAAAGGTCCGGAAATTATGTCTTTGAGAAAGACAACCCCCCAGTCCTCAGGGCAAGGGGGGGAAAGTTATACCCTGGGAGCAAATAAGGCTTTTATAGAAATCGTAGTCATTTAAACTATGAAGGGGACTCATTGAATTGGTAATCAGAAGCTCTAGTGCCCTTTTTAAGAGTCAAATTGATTGAAGGGGCAGCTACCCCCTCTTTCTCCCCACCACACACGTCTTATTGTTCCGAAATGCATCTAATAGAAATTTTAAGATAGCCATTTTATTCAAAATAGTACAAATATCATATAACAAGGCTTTTGGAGTTGAAACAAACCCCCAGAGCCTGGAGGCAAAGGTTTTAAGTTTATACCCCGGGGCATTTAAGGTTTTTTATGAAAGGGATGGTTGCATAAACTTTAGAGGAGTCTCATTTGGCTGAAAGTTGGAATTCCTAGCTCCCTTTTCAGAATAAAAAGTGATCGACGGCAGCAAGCAACCCCCTCCCAAACTACCCCTTTTCACCAGACGAATCTGATTAAAATATTGAAATAGAGATTCTGCTCAAAATAAACCAAAGAACATATAAAAATGCTTCTACGGTTGACACAGCCCCCCCATGGGTTGTAAGTCATGCCCTGTGGGTATATAAGATTTTATGGAATGGGTGGTCGTATAAACTTCAGATGGGTCTAATTTTATTTGAAATTGGAAGTTATAGTGCCTTTTCTAAGAGTCAAAAGTGATTTTAGAGCAACCAGCCCCCTTCCCTCCCCCAACGATCATCATTTCCCAAAGATGTCCAATCAAAATTTGGATACAGCAACTTTATTCATTGTAGTTGGGGGGTCCGGGAATTATGTCTCTGAGGAAGACACCCCGCCCCCACAGCTCCGAGGGCAAGGGCTTTAGGTCATGCCCCAGGGGCATATAAGGTTTTTATAGAAAGGGTGGTCGTATATACTTTGGAAGGGCTCATTGGATTGGTAATTAGAGTTTCTAAAGCCCTGTATAAGAGTCAAAGTGATCAGAGGGCAGCTATTCCCCCCTGCCAACACGTTGTGTTTTCACGAAATACATCCAATAGAAAGTTTGAGACAGTCATTTTACTCAAACTAGTCTAAAGGTCATATAACAAGACTTTTGGGGCTGATACCAATCACCAGTGCCTGGTAGCTAGGGTTGAAAGTTATGCCGTGGGGCATTTAAGGTCTTCATGGAAGGGATGGTTGTTTAACTGTAGAAGAGACTCATTTGGTTGCAAATTGGAAGCTCTAGTTCCTTTTAAAGCGTCAAAAGTGATGGAGGGGATTTAGTCCCTCCCCATCCCCTACAACTCCCATTTTACCAAGTGCCTCTGATAGAAATTATGAGAGAGCGATTTTGTTTAAAATAGTCCAAATAACATATAATAATGCCTCTAGGGTTTACAAAATCCCCAGCACCCAGGGATAGGATTGTAAGTTATGCCGTGAGGGCATATGAAATTTTTATGGAATGGGCGGTTGCATATTTATTTCAGAACAAGTAATTTAAGGAATTAAGGCTATTATACATACAAATTTTATGAATAGAAAAAACGTTGTAAAATCATGAAATCACAGGAAAAGCAGTTTAAAACTCAACAAATGTAAAAACAAAACGTGAAAGAAAACTTATAAAGGATAAATATAAGCAAAAAGAACCTTGAAATAAAGAAAGGTGGACATCCTAGCAAGCAATTCTAACGGAGGGCCCTGACATTCCATCCACGGGGGGCCCTAACATCCAATATTACCGGAGGGCATAGAAACCAATTCCATTGGGACCCTAGCGAGCAATTCCAGCGGGGTCCTAGCAACCAATTCAAACGGGGCTCTAGAAACCAATTCAAGCGGGGAGGAATATTATTAGAGATAAATTAAACCATATTAAGAAATATTTCTGATAAGTTCTAATTGAAATGCTACGTTTCTTTGAGCCAAGACTATGCATATTCACGCCACCGTGACAAAATGTGGCTGAACCATCTCCTAGCATCAGATTCAAGGGAGGAGGGTGTTATTAAAGGTAAATTTAAATCATATTAAGAATTATTTCTCAAAGTTCTCAACGGAAATGCCTCATTTCTATTTTTGTTTCATAAGAAGTATTTTGTATAATGTAAGAAGAATTTTTGATTTCTTAGCATGTATTTTTGTCTTGTAAGAATTATTTTTGGATTTGTAAGAAGTATTTTTTCTTTTGTAACGATTATTTTGTATTTTGTAAGAATAATCTCTGATTTCTTTGGTTGTATTTGGTATTTTGTAAGAACCGTTTGTCATTGTTTAGGATGTATTTCCTTTATGTAAGAATTATTTTTCTGCGTAAGAAGAATTTGTGATTTATTAGGATGTATTTTTGTTTTTTAAGAATTATTTTTTGTTTTGTAAAATGTTTTTTTTTTGTATGATGTAAGAAGAATTTGTGATTTCTTAGTATGTATTTGTTTTGTAAGATTTTTTTACTTTGTAAAAAGTATTTTTTGTTATGTAACAAGTATTTTGTATTATGTAAGAATAATCCCTGATTTTGGGATGTATTTTGTATTATATAGGAGCTGTTTGTGATGGTTTAGGATGTACCTTCGTTTAGTGGGAATTATTTCTGTTTTGTAAGCAGAATTTGTGATTTCTTTGGATGTATTTTTGTTTTGTAAGAATTATATTTTTGTTTTGTAAGAAGTATTTTGTGAGAAGAATTTATGATCTTTTGGGATGTATTTTTGTTTCTTAAAAAGTGTTTTGTATTTTGTAATAAGAATTTGTGATTTCTTAACATGTATTTTTGTTTTGTAAGAATTAATTTTTGCTTTGTAAGAGGTATTTTATTTCGTAAGAATTATGTTTTGTTTTGTAGGAAGCATTTTGTATTTTTTAAGAAGAATTTGTGATTGTTTATGATGTGTTTTGCTTTGTAAGAATTATTTTTGCTTTGTAAGAAGTATTTTTGTTTTGTAACAAGTATTTTGCATTTTGTAAGAACAATTCTGAATTTTTCGGATATATTTTGTGTTTTGTAAGAGCCGCTTTTGATTTTTTAGGATGTATTTTCATTTTGTAAGAATTATTTTTGCTTCGCAAGAAAGTCTTTTTGGATGTATTTTTGTTTTGTAAGAATTTTTTTTGCTTCGTAAGAATTATTTTTTAAAATGTAAGAATAATTTGTGATTTCTTAGAATGTATTTTTGTTTTGTAAAAAGTGTTTTTTTGCTTTTGTAGAAGTATTTTTTTTTTGTAACAAATATTTTTTTTTTGTAAAAACAATCTCTAATTGTTTTAGGATGTATTTTATACTTTTTAAGAACCGTTTGTAATTGCTTAGGATGCACTTTCGTTTTGCAGGAACTATTTTTGTTTCGTAAAAAGAATAAATGATTTCTTAGGATGTATTTTTGTTTTATAAGAATTTTTTTTTTGCTTTGTACGAAGTACATTTTGTATTCTGTAAGAAGAATTTGTGATCTTTTGGGGTGTTTTTTTTTGTTTTGCAAGAAGTATTTTGTAATGTGTAATAAGAATTTGTGATTTCTTAGGATGTATTTCATTTTGTAGGAATTATTTTCGCTTTGTAAGAAGTTTTTTTGTTTTGTAAGGAGTATTTTGTAAGATGAATCTCTGATTTTTTAGGATATATTTTTGTTTTGTAAGAATTCATTTTTTGTTTTGTAAGAAGTATTTTGTAAGAATAATTTGGGATTGTTTAGGATGTATTTTTGTTTTGTAAGAATTATGTTTTGGATTGTAAAGAGTATTTTTTTTTGTAACAAGTATTTTGTATTTTGTAATAAGAATGTGATTTCTCCGGATGTGGCCGGAGGGTTTAATGGGGCTAGTACATTGTGCCACGCTAGCCTCAATTGACAGAACTCATCAGAGAGACGTTATTGAGACGTTTTTCATCAAGTTTAGGCGATTGATTCTACTGTAAACGAACATTTTGCATATTTATTTTGAATGTTTTGTATGGTAAAAATTTGTTTTGCTTCGTAAGAAGTATTTTGTATGATGTAGAAGAATTTGTGATATCTTAGGATGTATTTTTGTTCTGTAAGAATTATTTTTTGCTTTTTAAGAAGTATATTTTGTTTTTTTAACAAGTATTTTGTATTTTGCAAGAACAATATAAGATTTCTTAGGATGAATTTTGAATTTTGTAAGAAGCATTTGTGATTGTTTAGGATGTATTTTCGTTTTGTAGGTATTATTTTTGTTTAATAAAAAGAATTTGTGATTTGTTAGGATGTATTTTTGTTTTGTAAGAACTATTTTTTGTTCTGTAAGAAGTATTTTGTAAGAAGAATTTGTGATCTTTTGGGATGTACTTTTGTTTTGCAAGAAGTATTTTATATTTTGTAATAAGAATTTGTGATTTCTTAGGATGTATTTTTTTTTTTTTTTTGTTTTTTAAGAAGTATTTTGTGTTTGTAAGAAGAATTTGTGATTGTCTAGGATGTATTTTTGTTTTGTAAGAATTATTTTTTGCTGTTTAAGACGTATTTTTTTGTTTTTTAACAAGTATTTTGAATTTTGTAATAAGAATTTGTGATTTCTCGGGATGTGTTCCGGAGGGTGTCATAAAGCTGGCATATCATATCACCCTGGCCTCAATTGGCGCACGACTCATCAGAAGCGACATTATTGAGGGTTTTTCATTAAGTTTAAAAGATCAATTATAGTGCAAATGGATATTATTGCAAAAAAAACGGCTGAAAATGCTTTAAGTGTCATAATGCACGCCAGAGGGTGTCACATGCTAGCCATTGACTACCACAGACTAGGAACTACACTGGAACTTTGCAATTTAACAATAAAAATGGCAAGTTTCTGCTGTTTAAATAAAAAACAATGGTCGTTTTAGCTTATAAAGTTATTTTTGCAGAATTTTTTTTTAAAAATCTTTAGGCGTGATAATATGCACCAAGAGGGGGGGGGGTGCCATTTACCAGCCATAGATTACCGTGGAGGCAGCTGCATACAAGATCATGGCATTGGCGGAACTGGGAGCGGAACATGGAGGAATCAGAATTGTGGAATTAGGGATAGACGGGGGGAGTCTAGAACTGACACAATCGGAACCAGATTTGGAGTTGGGATCTGAGGGGTCATAGTGGGAGCCGGACCTGGTTGAACCGGGGTTTAATCCAGCAGAATCAGAGATTGAGTCGTTGTAACCAGGGTTCGGAAGCGGGTGAAGCGGGGTTTGTTATCACTTTATTAAAAAAATGTATCTAGAAACGTCTTAGGAAGGATGAAGGGGTGCCAGAGGGTTTAAAATAGGCAGTTGTAGTGTGGCACGGTGACATTAAATAGCATGGTGTATCAGGGAGAGCTGGCTTGTAAAGAACACGAACCAATGGATTTTATGCATGACTCTTAACAAGAAAATATATGGAAAATGTCTTAAGAGTGATGAGGGGTGCCAAAAAAATGCCAGAGAGGCAGCCATAGTGTAGTACGGTGGTGTGAGTTGAGATGGTGCATCAGGTTGGGTCTTGCAAAAAACATAAAGCAATGAATTTAATGCGTGATTTTTAACAAGAAAATATATTTGAGAATATCTTAGGAATGAAAAGGGGGTGCTAGAGGGTGCCTAAGAGGTTCAGTAAGATTGTGGTATGGTGGTATGAATTGGCATGGTGTAACACGGTTGGTTGGAATGTGAAAACATGAACCAACGGATTTAATGCGTTATTTTTAACAAGAGAATATCTGAAAAAATGTCTTAGGAATGATGAAGAGGTGGTAGGCGGTGCCAGAGGGGGGCAGTCATAATACAGCACGGTAGTGTGAATTGACATGGTGTATCACGTTGGAGATGGGTTGGGTTGCGAAGACACGAAGCAATAGATTTAATCCGTTATTTTTAAAACGAAAATATCTGGAAGAAATACCTTTGGAATGATGAACGGTGCCAGAGAATGCCGTGTGTAATCCCTACTGTGACGTGAATTTCTTGGACTAACATTTTCTACAGCTTAAAGTTAAGGTGGAATGTGTTAAAAGAATTTTTCAGTGGTGGGGGGGGGAACAGAAATCTAAGATTCAGTTAAAGAAATGACAAATTATAATTAAGACCTTTCAGAAATAACTCTTAATATGGTTTAATTATACCTCTTATAAAAACCCTCTTCCCTGGCATTGGTTGCTAGGGGGTGGGTCAACCATATATTGTCAAGGTGGCGTCAATATGCATAGTCTTGGCTCAAAGAAACGTAGCTTTTCCATTAAAACCTCTCAGAAATAACTCTTAATATGGTTTAAATTTATCTCTATTATCAAGCCTCTCTGCTGGAATTGGTTTCTAGGGCCCCGTTGGAATTGTTTGCTAGGGACCCGCTGGAAGTGCTTGCTAGGGTCCCATGGGAATTGGTTTTTTAGGCCGCCTGGTAGAAATAGACACTAGAGCCCCATTTGAATTGGATGCTAGGGCCTCCCGGTGGTTAGGTTAGGGCCCCTGTTGGAATTGATCGCCATGGCTGCCGGTGGAAGTGGTTGCCAGGACCTCAGTTGGATATGTTTACTAGGGGCCCCGTTTGAATTGGATGCTAGAGCCCCGGTGGGATTGAATGCTAGGGGCCCGATGGGATGGAATGCTAGGGCTCCCGTTGGAATTGGATGCTAGGACACCCGTTGGAATTACCCACACCCTTAGGTTCCTTAGCATAACAACCAAAAGTAAAACACTCCTTATGACGTAATTAACACCTTATGTCACTTAGAAAACAAGAAGCGTCTAAGAAGCGTCTTGAAGAAGTTTAAAAAAAGTATAGGGATCGGGATCCGAAGGGATAGGGGCCTGGCGGATCCTTAAAAGCCTACACTACTAGTGTCGTCTAATAGATATTTGACATTTGACCTTAACTTTTCAACAAGGCAAAGCGCATTTAGGTGAGCTGTTCTGAGAATGTTGAGGGGAGTTATGAACTAAATCAAAACACCTTGTGTGTATACGGGTTGTCGAAAGGGTGTAACTCAGGTTTGACTGAGTATAATGATTTGGAAATTTCAGGAAATAATAAGGGAAATGATCGATTGACTAAAAAGACAATATTTGTAAGCTACTACTACTCCTACTACAATTACTACCACCGTGCATACACATTGTCAAAAGAGCGTGTTTCAAGAATTGATTTGGTATGCAGTTGGAAGTTTCAGAGAAGACTTAAAGGGGAAGCCGTTTTGAGTTCGACTCGTTTATTTACTTTACTATCTGTTTGTTTTGGGTTTCGTCTATTTATTGATGGCGATTTGTAATAGTTTTACGCTTGGAAGATTATAAGACATTATTTCTGCTCATTTTTGACTTAATGAAGCTCTTTTATTTTTCTTGGAAAAACTCGTTTTCTGGAATTTTTTTCTAAGTAATTTCCATTGGTTTTTTATTGGCATAGTCTTTTTCATGAAAAAAATATCTATTCGTTTTTTTTCTGTAAGGATCCATAGTTTGGCTTACTATTTGTATGTTGGAGAAACTTTTCAACCATTTTTAATCTTGAAATATTGTTTAATTTGGTTTTACACCTCTTCAAGTCGGCCAAAAAAATAAAACTTATTACCATTTCCAGAAAAATATATATATGCTCTTTACCTGGATATACCAAAAACTCTTGTAATTTATTTCTATAGTAAGAGCAGAAGTAATTACAGTAGTAACCCTGGAAGTTTTAACTTAATATCCCAAATCATTCTTGAGATAATGCTGAGGTGTCTTATTGGCAACAGTAGTGGGGGAATAATTACTTTAAACACAAACCCTCCCCGGATTTTAAACGAATGCCATGTTTTAAACGCATGCCCCGTTACGTCACGACATTCCTAGCAGATTCCCATAGGATTCCGACGCAGCTGGGAAGATTCCCACGACACCCCTGTTTTCTAGACCAGGTGAAATATGGGTGATGCAATATTGGGCAACAAGCTAGAATTCAGGAGTGCATGGGGAATCCCCGCTTGTAGCTGAACATGGCCTACACGGGGGTCTTACGCAAGGATGGTGCACAAGTAGGTTTTATGGAATGACAGCGCATATGTTGCGTAGTGACCGCGCGCAGAAGGTTATTATGTAATGATGACGCGCACGTTGGTCTTATGTAATTACGGCTCACATTTTACGTAATGACAGCGCGCATCTTACGTAATAGCAGCGCAAACATCACTGTCATATATTACTTTTTTGAGGTTTTAATATTCATCGGTCTTATGAAATGATGACGCACACGTTGGTCTTATTTAAAGACGGCTCACACGTTAGTTTTGCGTAGTGACAGCGCACATCTTACGTAATGGCAGTGCACACATCACTTTCAAATAATACTTTTTGAGATTCTATTTTTCTTCGAGATGTTCAAGGCATTTCTTTTTTCTTTCTTTCAAGATGTTTTTTTTCTTTAGATCTTTGTCCTCTTTTGGACTCGAAAGATCAATTTTTATCCAATAGAGGAACACCTCCGACGCCAGGTCCAAAAGTCTATTTCGAACAGTTTGTTCTGGCTAATATCTTCTAGAAATAGTCTATTGCAGGCAAGGAGAGTTCCCTTTTTTCACGCACGCTAGAATGACGATTAATTGTTTCTTACACCTGCAATAATTTACTTGGAGAGGGGAAAATATATTTGTAGATTTTGCACCTATTCATTATGTAATACTTTTTTAGGGAATGATACCAAATAATACTGGGGGTTGCTCTTAATAGATTTTTAGTAATAAAGTCGAAAAGGGACTACAAGATACTTAAATTGTGTAAACGATTATGTATTGAGGAATCATCCTAAACAATAAATCTAAAAAACACAGACATTTGTAAATAAATTTTTATTTACTAAAAAAAAATTACAACATTATTAAAACACGAAAAAGCAGTTAAAAAATACGAGAAACAAAAAACAAAACGTGAAAAAGGCTTAATGATAATAAAGTATGTGCAAAATGAACCATATATTAAAGAAAAATAGATCCGAGCAATCATTTTCTGAGGGTCAGGATTGATATTATAAGTAAATTTAGGCCATAATGAGCTATTTCTGAGAGCTATTGACGAAAACGCCACCTTTTCTTTGAATTGATGTGAATAACCATACTTTTCTAAGATTCGTGATTCTTCAAGAAATTGTGAAGTTCTTTGACCACTACCACACATTCATCAACCTTACCAGTCGGAATTTTAGGCCATATTGAGCTATTTGTGAGAGCTATTCACGAAAACGCCACGTTTTCTTTGAATTGATGTGAATAACCATAATTTTCTAAGATTCGTCATTCTTCACGAAATTGTGAAGTTCTCTGACAAATATCACACATTCATCAACCTTACCAGCTTGAAATTTCCATTTTTACTTATTTTCATCAAAAAAGCAGGAGTTTTGGAGGTTAGTACTGATTTCTATAATTTGGTGTTGATTTCCACAGTTTGGTATTTATTTCTAGGTTTGAACCTGATTTCTACAGTCTGATTATGGTTATTTATGAATTTGTCAGGATTTAAAGAGGATGGTCTTAATGTCTTAAGTTTGGTCTTAATTTTTATAAATTTGACGGACTTTCTATGTATTTGTCATGATTGTTTAGAGGTTGCCACTGATTTCTACAGTTCGGTCTTGATTTCTATGGTTTGGTCTGGGTTTTCTAGGGTTGGCCCTGATTTCTACAGTTTGGTCTTGATTTTTTACGAAAATTTTCAGATCTTAAGAGGATGAATGACGGGACTTCTATGTAGTGGTAATTATTTTTTAGAGGTTAGCCATGATTTCTATGGTACAGTCTGTTTGGCTATAATAAATGTTCATGTTAACCCTTTATTTTGTAGGATTAATAGCACCCTCTTAGAAATGAACGCACCCCATACGGCATTGCTGCCTCTGAAACAGAAGGCTCAATATGCGTATATATTTTTGGTAATTAAATATCATTTTAATAAGTCAGAATTTTCACACAATTGTTTTTCGGCCTTCTTTCGACTAGAATTCTTGTTTTGTATCATAAAAAGGCTGAAATTGCCACTTTGCAGTGGCACTGTCTTTTTCGGGCTAAAATAAATCTCTATTTAAAACCTTTATTTTTAGGCTTAGCAGCACCTTTTAGAAACGAACGAACCCCGTACGGCATTGCTGCCTCTGAAACTGGAAATTCAATATGCCTATAGATTTTTGATAATTATAAATCAATTGACTATCTCAGAATTTTCACACAATAGCTTTTCGGCCTTCTTTTGACTAAAATTATTGTTTCGTACCACAAATTGGCTGAAAACGCTGCTTTGCAGCGACACAGTATTTTTGGCCCAAAATAAATTTCTTTCTCCTCGTGAAACTCATTTTCTTCATTGAAGTTGATGTGTACTAACTTTTTTTAATTTTTTTTCGCAGAACTTTTTGCACGCTGATTTTGTTCGTGAAACTCGTTACATGCTGATTTTACTCTTCGTGATAATTTACATTGATTTTTTTTCTAATTGTGAAACTGTTCATGTTCGTAGGACTTGTTGTGATCTGATTTTCGTTCGTGAAACTTGTTGCATGTTGTTTTTTTTGCTTCCTGAAACTTGCTTATTGATTTTTCTTATCATAAAACTGATTTTATTCAAGAATTCATTGTATGCTTATTATTGTTCTTGAAACCTGCTGCATGCTGATTTATTTTCCATAAAACTAGTTGCATGTTGTTTTTTCTCTTTGTGAATCTATGTGAATTTATGTTCATGGAAGTTTTTGACTGCTGATTTTTGTTCATGAAACTTGTTACATGTTGATTTTTCTCGTCGTGAAAGCTGAACATTAATTTTTTTTCTCCTCTAAAACTGATCTCTTTCATGGAACATGTTCCGTAATGATTTATGCTCGTGGAACTTGTTGAGTGCCAATTCTTGTTCGCGAAACTTGTTACATGTCAATTTTTCTCTTCGAAAAAGTTGTACATAGATTTTTCTCCTTCTGAAACTGATTTTCTTCATGGAACTTAATACGTGTCGATTTTATATTTTCATGGAACGTATTGCATGCAGATTTTGTTCATGAAACTTGTTACATGCTTATTCTTCTCTCTGTGAGAATGTAAATTAATTTTTCTCATTGTGAACCTTGTCTTGATCATGGAACTTGTTGCGTGATGATTTGTGTTTGTAGAGCTTAATGAGTGCTGATTATTGCTCGTGAATTTTGTTACTTGTTGATTTTTCTCTTCGTGAAACTTGTAACTAATTTTTCTCTTTATGAAACTTGTAATTAATTTTTCTCCTCGTGAAATTGATTTTCTTTTTGGAACTTGATGCGTGCTGATTTATGTTTATGGATCTTTTTGAGTGCTGATTTTGTTCTGAAACTAGTTACATGCTATTTTGTTTTTCTCTTAGCAAACCTTTACACTTTTCTCAGAGCGAAACTAATTATGTTCATGGAATAAAACTGTATGATCGATATTGTTCGTGAACGTTGTTGCAAGTTGATTTTTCTCTTCGTGAAACTTGTACTTTTATTTTTTCTTCTCACGAAACTAATCTGTTTATGGAACTTGTTGCATGATGATTTTACTTCGTGAAAGTGGTTTTTATTCTTTCTCTCGCTTCACAAAAACTTGTGCAATGTTTTTCTTATCGTGGATCTGATTTTGTTTAAGGAACTTATTTTAAGCCGATTGTAGTTTGTGAACTTGTTACACGTGGATTTTTTCTTCGTGAAACTTTTACATTTATTTCAGTTCTCGCGAAACATGTTACATGTTGATTTCTCATTTCATGAAATGTACTGTGTTTTTTTTCTCATCGTGACACTCTTCTTGCTCATAAACTCATTACATGCTGATTTTTGTTCATGGAAGTTGTTGCATGTTGATTTTTCTCCTCAACAAACTCCTACCTTGATTTTTCTTCTCCTCACGATGGAATTTTTTCTATTCTCCGGCAAAAAATTGGAATCAAAGTGTAACTTTTTTTCTCTTCCTTGAGAAAATTTAGAATTAAAGTGAACTATTTCTCTTCCTTGAGAAATTCCGAATTAAAGTAAAACTTTTTTTCTTCCCTGAGAAAAAGTCGGAATTAAAAAAAAAATTTTGTCTTCGATAGAAAAATTCAGAATCGAAGTATAATTTTTTCTCTGCTCTAAAAAAAATCCCGACTTGAAGTATAAATTTTTTCTCTTCTATGAAACAAAAACATTTTTTGTTGGAAATATATGGTTAGAAATAGCCCTGAAACTTACCAAACGTTGATTTTTTCTTCGTGAAATTTGTACATGGATTTTTCTTCTCACGAAATATATCACATCTTGATTTCTGTCTTCCCGAAAGTGTACAGTGATTTTTTTCTTATTGTGAAACTCGTATTGCTCGGGAAAATTCATTACACGCCGGTTTTTGTTCACTAGAACTTGTTTTAGGTTGCTTTTTCTCCTCATGAAACACCTAAATTGATTTTTCCCCCTCAATATGGAACGTAAGGTTCTGGATTTTCTTATGTACTTTGGAAATAAATCAGGATCGAAGTGTAACCTTTCTTCTGTTCCTTGGAAAAATTAAGATTCAAAGTGGAACTATTTTACTTCCTTGAGAAAATTCAGAATCAAAGTTGAACTTTTTCTCTTCCCTAAGAAAATTTAGAAATAATGTGGAACTTTCTCCCTTTATGAAAAAATTCAGAACCAAAGTATAACTTTTTCTCTTCTATGAAAATCCAGAACAGAACTTAAACTTTTTTCTTTCTCTGGAAAAAATCCAAAACTTAAGTTGGGAAAATTTAGAATTGATCTGGAACTTTTTCTCTTCTCTGAAAAAATTCAGAATCAAAGTATAACTTTTTATCTTCTCTGGGAAGAATCCAGAATCGAAGTATAACTTTTTTTCACTTCTTTGGAAAAATCCAGAACATGACTTGAACTTTTTTTTCTTCTTTGAGAAAATTTAGAATCGAAGTGTAACTCTTTCTCACCTTTGAGAAAATTGAGAACTTAAGTGGAACTTATTCTTCTTCTGGGAACTTTTTCTCTTCTTTGGAAAAAATTCAAGATCGAGCATTAAAATTTTTTTCATTCTATGGAAAAATTCACAAGAGAACTTGATTTAGTGAGTCTCAGAACCGGAGTATATCTTTGAAAAATTCAGAATCGAAGTGTAACTTCTTTTTTCTCTTCTACGGGAAAATTCAAAAGAAAAGAAGCGAACTTTAACTTCTCTTCACTTCTTTGAAAAAAAAGCAGAATTAAAGTGAAACTTTGTCTCTTCTGTACAAAAAATTCAGAATTAAGGTATAGCTTTTTTTATCTTTTATGGAAAAATTCAGAACAGAGCTTGAAATTTGTTCTCTTCTTCGAAAAGATTAAGAAGTGAAATGGGACATCTTTCTCTTCTTTGAGAAAATTCAGATTTGAACTGGAACTTTTTCTATTCTTTAGAAAAATTCGGAATCGAATTGTACCTTTTTTTTTCTCCTCCTTGAGAAAATTCAGAAGAGAACTTGAACTTTTTTCTTTTCTTCCGACACTTCCGAACTTGAGTGGAACCTTTTTCTTCTTTGGGAAAACTTAGAACTGAAGTGTAACTTTTTTTCTATTCTTCGGAAAAATTTCTCAATCAAAGTTTAACACTCAACCAAGTGTCATTGACCTTCAAAGTCTGTTTCTCCACATAATTATAAAGCTTCATTGGAACCAAAACAAATCGCACAATATTAAGCCATCATTACTAATAAGTGTTGGACCATTTAACCTAACCACTGGTACTTACGACCAACATTCAACTCCTCCTTGGATTACTTTCTTTTTCAAAGCCAAAGATACATGACTATGAATTACAACTCAATTGGTTCCATCCATTCCGCTATAATTATGGGTGCCAACGTAAGTGGACAGGTTAGGTTACATTAAGTTAACTATGTTTAAGTTAGGTTCATTTAGGTTAGGTTAGCATGAGCAGTCATGCTGAAAAAGTTCCAAGAAGATGTAAAGTTTCACTTCAGTTATGAATTTTTTCAAAGAAGAAAAAGTTCAAGTTCTCTTCTGAAGTTTTCCATAGAAGAGAAGCAATTCTAATGTTCGGTTCCGAATCTTTCCAAAGAAGAGAAAAAGTGTTAAACTTCGACTCTGTATTTTTTTTCGAAGAAGAGAAATAAAGTTACTCTTTAGGTCTGAGTTTCCACATAGAAGAATAAGTTCCACTGAATTTTCTCAAAGATGGGAAAGAAATTAGTCTTCAATTCTGAATTTTCTCAAGGAAGAGAAAAAACCTTTAAAGTTATGCTCTGGATTTTCTCACAGAAGAGAAAAAGTCATACTTAGATTCTAGTTTTTTTCAGAGAAGAGAAAAAGTTATACTTCGATTCTGAATTTTCCCAGAGAAGAGAAAAAGTTCCACTTTAATTCTAAATTTTCCCAAGGCAGAGAAAAGTTACTCTTCGATTCCGAACCTTTCCAAAACAATAGAAAAAAGTTCCAAATCAATTCTGAATTTTCTCAACAAAGAGAAAGAAGTCCCACTTTTGTTCTGGATTTTTTCCAGAGAAGACAAAAATGTTCTTTGATTCTTATTTCTTACGCAGAAGGTAAGGAAAGTTACATTTCAGATTTGAGTCCCCCCCCCCCAAAAAAATTACGCTTAAGTTCTGAATTTTCACAAAGATGAGAAAGAAATACACTTCGATTCCGAATTTTTTCAATCAAAGAGAAAAAAAAAGTTCAAGCTCTGTTCTGGATTTTCCGTAGAAGAGAAAAAGTTATACTTCGATTCTGGAATTTTTTTTCAGAGAAGAGAAAAAGTTATACTTCGATTCTGAATTTTTGCCGTAGAAGAGAAAAAGTTCCAATTTAATTCTGAATTTTCTCATGGAAAAGAAAAAATTTCCACTTTAATTCTGAATTTTCTCAAGGAAAAGAAGAAAAATTTACGCTTGGATTCCGATTTTTTTACAAAGAATAGAAAAATTTTCCATCGTGAGGGGAGTTTCATAAGGAGAAAAATCAACATTCAACAAGTTTCCACGAACAAAAATCAGCATTTACTGAGTCTCACGAGCAAGACGAGTTTCAAAATGAAAAAAAATCACTATAAATTTTCATGAAGAGAGTAATTAATGTGTAACATGTTTCACAAGAAGAAAAATCAATATACGAGTTTCACGAAGAGAAAATCAACTTGTAACAACTTAAACGAATTAAAATCGGCACACAATATGTTCCTTGAACAAAATCAAATTCACCGTAAAAAAATCATTGTGCAAGTTTTGCAAACAAGGAGAGAGAAAAAACAAGTTCCACGAAGTAAAATCATCGTGCAACAAGCTCCATAAACAAAATCCGTTTGGCGAGGAGAAAAAAAAATCAATGTACAAGTTCCACGATGAGAGAAATCAATATGCAACAATTTTCACGAACAATAATATGAATGAAATGAGTTGCATTAAAATAATCTGTTTCGCTATAAGAAAAGTGTACAGATTTGCTACAAGAAAAACAACAACATGTAACTAGTTTCATGAGCAAAATCAGCACTCAAAAAGTTCCATGAACATAAATCAGCACGCATCAAGTTCCATGAAGAAAATCAATTTCATGAGGAGAAGATTTATATTACAAAATTCAAGAAGAGAAAAATCAACATATAACATGATTCACGAACAAAGATCAGCATTCAATAAGTTCGACAAGCATAAATCATCACACAACATGTTCCATGAACGAAATCAGTTGCATGAGGAGAAAAATAAAATCAATGTACAAGTTTCACGATGAGAAAATTAACATGCAACAACGTTTACGAATAATAATAAGCATGCAATGAGTTCCATGAACATAAGTTTCACGAACAAAATCAGCACTCAAAAAGCTCAATGAACATAAATCAGTACGCATCAAGTTCCATGAAGAAAATTGGTTTCATGAGTAAAAAATTAATGTACAAGATTCACGAAGGGAAAAATTCACATGTTACAAGTTTCACGAACAAATGTCAGCACTCAACAAGTTCTATGAACACAAATCATCACGCAACAAGTTCCATGATCAAGACGAGTTTCACAATGCAAAAATTAATGTAAATTTTCACGAAGGGAAGAATCAGCATGTAAAAGGTTCCATGAAAAAAATCTGCATGCAATACGTTGTATGAAAATACAAAATCATCACATATCCAGTTCCATGAAGAAAATCAGTTTCACGAAGAGAAAAATATATGTACAACTTTCACAAAGAGAAAAATCAACATGCAACAAGTTTCACGAACAAGAATTAGCACTCCACAATTTCCAAGAGAATAAATTATCACGCAACATCTTCTATGAACAAAATCAGTTTCATGAGGAGAAAACATCAATGTACAGCTTTTCAGGCGAGAAAAATCAACATGTAATAAGGTTCACGAGAAAAAATCAGCACTCAAAAGTTCCATAGACATAAGTCATCACGAAACACGATCCATGAACAAAATCAGTTTCGTGAGAAAAAAAACAATGTACAAATTTGACGAACAGCAAAAACAACATGCAAATAGTTTCATGAAGAAAAAATCAGCATGCAGCAGATTTCACGAACAATAATAAGCATGCAATGAGTTTTTAAATAACACCAGTCTCATGATAGCAAAATCAATAAACAAGTTCCGCAAAGAGAAAAAACAAAATGCAACAAGTTTCACGAACAAAAATCAGGACTCAACAAGTTTCATGATCATAAATCTTCACGCAAGCAGCTCCATGAAAAAAAAATCCGTTTTGCGACGAGAAAAAGTCAATTTACGAGTTTGACGAAGAAAAAAATAAACATGCAATAAGTTTCACGAACAATATCAGCACACAACGATTCCTATTAATATGACGAGTTTTCATAATGAGAAAAAAAAAAATCAATGTACATTTTCACGAAGAGAAAAATCAACATGTAACGAGGTTCATGAACAAAATCAGCATGAAACAAGTTCCGCGAAAAACAAATAGTACACATAAACTTCTATAAAAAAATCAGTTTCACGAGGAGAAATGCATTCATTTTGGGCCAAAAATACTGTGTCAGTGCAAAGCAGCGTTATTTGCCGATTAGTGGTACAAAACAATAATTCATGTCAAAAGAAGGCCGAAAAGATATTCTATGAAAATTCTGAGATAGTTAATTGATTTAGAATTATCAAAAATCTATACGCATATTCAACTTCCAGTTTCACAGGCGGCAAAGCCGTGTGGGGCTAGTTTGTTTCAAAAAGGTGCTGCTGATCTGAAAAAATAAAGGGTTTACACAGACATTTATTTTAGCCAGAAAAAGACTGTGCCTCTTGAAAGTGGCGTTTTCAGCCTTTTTATGGTACAAAACAAGAATTATAGTCCAAAGAAGGCTATAGCCGAAAAGCTATTTTTTGAAAATTCTGAGATAGTCAAATGATTTAAAATTACCGAAAATATATGCGCATATTGAACCTCCGGTTTCAGAGGCAGCAATACCTTACGGGCACGTTTGTTTCTAAAAAGTGCTGCTAATCAAACAGTTCGTGGTAACGAACTGTAAGTAAGAAGCGAACCGGCTCAATGGTAACAGAAACTCTAGAAAACAGTATTTTGATACAAATAGATGCATCAAAAGAATTAAATTTTAATGCTGATTTCAAATATATAAGTTTCATCAAGTTTAATCTTACCCATCAAAAGTTAGGCGCCTGAGAAAATTTGGCTGATTTGTGATAAAAGGAGGAAAGACCCCCTAAAAATTACAGAACCTTAATGAAAATCACACCATCATATTCCGCGTATCAGAGACCCCTACTGTAGAGGTTTCAAGCTCCTATCTACAAAAATGTGGAATTTTGCATTTTTTGCTGGAAGAAAGATCACGGGTGCGTGTTTATTTGATTTTTTTTTTGTTTTTTTCCCCAGGGGTGATCTTATCAACCCATTGGTCCTAAATATCGTGGGAGGGCTCATTGAATAGAAATTAAAAGTTCTAGTGCCTTTTTTAAGTGACCAAAAAAATGGAGGTCAACTAGGCCCCCTCCCACGCTCATATTTTCCCAAAGTCACCTGATGAAAATTTTGAGATAGCCATTTTGTTCAGCATGTATGAAATATCATAAGTATGTCTTTTAGGATGACTTAATCCCCCAAAGTTCCCGGGGGGAGGGCTGAAAGTTATGAACTTTACCCAATGCTAACATATAGTATTGGTTATTGGAAATATACAGACGTTTTCAGGGGAGATTTTTCCTGGTAGTGGGTGGAGGGAGTAGTATCGTAGTAATAAATATAAGAAATACATAAAAAAATACATGGAATTACACATGAATATGCAGTGTGGTATCACGTGGACATTGCAAAAAAGCGACAATGTTCCTTGGTACCTTTCCAAGCAAAGTGATTAAACACGCTTGGAAACTACATGCTATTTGCTTGCCTAAAAATTGGATGCTACAATCAGAATTGTTTGATTGACATTTGAAAAAAGGGATAAGGGATTCGCAAATTGGACTATACGAACGATATTAATTGAATAATAGGGAAAAAACAGAGATAGATAGCAATTGTGAATTGGATCGTATGAATGTGGGGAAAAAAGGGATAAGGGATTCGCGAATTGGACAGTGAGAACGATCTTATTTGAATATTAGGGGGAAAAAAAGAGTTAAACTGATTAAAAGTTAAGGTAACCCGGAAGGCTTGTTAACTCAGGCAATTTATTATAAATTTGAGACAACATCAATCTATGAAAATGGTTAACAATGATAGAATGACATTGTGAGTTGACCTAGCTTTACCTCACCGATGTGTTCTGTATAATACCCAAGTGGTGTTTGAACAGTGTTGTCAATTGAAAATAGGGTCTAACGTTATAGTATACTAAAAAGATGAGACTAAGAGAGATGTAGATGGCAAGAAAAGAATTTTAATAACGGATAGCTTTACTTCTTCGATGTGTTCTGTATAATTCACAAGTGGTGGGGTGATGGGAGTGGGGTGTCTTAGAGTACTTATAATGCTGTACTGTGGTCCAAATTCCTAGCGAAAAACCCGAGTGGATGACTTGAAAATAAATATTTAACGAGAAATGGCTGAAAAGTGTTTTGGGGGGGATGGGTTGATTGGCAGAAGGTTGTCTTAGAGTACTTATAGTGCTGTACTGTGGGCCGAGTTGCTAGCGGAAAACCCGTGTGGATGACTTGAAATAAAATTTTTTTTGCAAGAAATCTCTGAAAATATTTTTGGGGGGATGGGTTGATTGGCAGAAGGGTGTCTTAGAGTACTTATAGTGCTGTACTGTGTGCCGAGTTGCTAGCGGAAAACCCATTTGGATGACTTAAAATAAAATTTTTTAACAAGAAATCTCTGAAAAAATATTTTTTGGGGGATGGGTCGATGGCAGAAGGGTGTCTTAGAGTACTTATAGTGCTGTACTGAGGGCCGAATTCCTAGCGAAAAACCCGAGTGGATGACTTGAAAATAAAATTTTTAACGAGAAATGGCTGAAAAGTGTTTTGGAGGAGATAGGTTGATTGGCAGAAGGGTGTCTTAGAGTACTTATAGTGCTGTACTGTGGGCCAAATTCCTAGCGAAAAACCCGAGTGGATGACTTGAAAATAAAATTTTTAACGAGAAATGGCTGAAAAGTGTTTTGGGGGAGATGGGTTGATTGGCAGAAGGGTGTCTTAGAGTACTTATAGTGCTGTACTGTGGCCGAGTTGCTAGTGAAAAACCCGTGTGGATGACTTGAAATAAAATTTTTTAGCAAGATATCTCTGAAACAATATTTTTGGGGGGATTGGTTGATGACAGAAGGGTGTCTTAGAGTACTTATAGAGCTGTACTATGGGCCGAATTCCTAGCGAAAAACCCGAGTGGATGACTTGAAAATAGAATTTTTAGCGAGAAATGGCTGAAAAGTGTTTTGGGGGAGATGGGTTGATTGACAGAAGGGTGTCTTAGAGTACTTATTGTGCTGTACTGTGGGTCAAATTCCTAGCGAAAAACCCGAGTGGGTGACTTGAAAATCAAATTTTTTAACGAGAAATGGCTGAAAAGTGTTTTGGGAGAGATGGGCTGATTGGCAGAAGGGTGTCTTAGAGTACTTATAGTGCTGTACTGTGGGTCGAATTCCTAGCGAAAAACCCGAGTGGATGATTTGAAAATAAAATTTTTAACGAGAAATGGCTGAAAAGTGTTTTGTGGGAGATGGGTTGATTGGCAGAAGGGTGTCTTAGAGTACGTATAGTGCTATACTGTGGGCCGAGTTGCTAGCGGAAAACCCGTGTGAATGACATGAAATAAATATTTTTAACAAGAAATCTCTGAAAAAATATTTTTTGGGGGATGGGTTGATGGCAGAAGGGTGTCTTAGTGTACTTATAGTGCTGTACTGGTGGCCGAGTTGCTAGCGGAAAACCCATGTGGATGACTTGAAATAAAATTTTTTAACAAGAAATCCCTGAAAAAATTTTTTGGGGGATGGGTTGATGGCAGAAGGGTGTGTTAGAGTAATTATAGTGCTGTACTGTGGGCCAAATCCCTAGTGAAAAACCCGAGTGGAGTACTTGAAAATAAAATTTTTTAACGAAAAATGACTGAAAAGTGTTTTGGGGGAGATGGGCTGATTGGCAGAAGGGTGTCTTAGAGTACTTATAGTGCTGTACTGTGGGCCGAGTTGCTAGCGGAAAAACCCATGTGAATGACTTGAAATTAAAGATTTTTAACAAAAATCTCTGAAAAAATATTTTTGGGGGGATGGGTTTGATTGGCAAAAGGGTGTCTTAGAGTACTTATAGTGCTGTACTGTGGGCCGAGTTGCTAGCGGAAAACCCATGTGGATGACTTGAAATAAAATTTTTTAACAAGAAATCGCTGAAAAAATATTTTCGGGGGGATGGGTTGATGGCAGAAGGGTGTCTTAGAGTACTTATAGTGCTGTACTGTGGGCTGAATTCCTAGCGAAAAAACCCGAGTGGATGACTTGAAAATGAAAATTTTTAGCGAGAAATGGCTGAAAAGTGTTTTTGGGGGAGATGGGTTGATTGGCAGAAGGGTGTCTTAGAGTACTTATGGTGCTGTACTGTGGGCCGAGTTGCTAGCGAAAAACCCGTGTGAATGACATGAAATAAATTTTTTTAAGAAGAAATATCTGAAAAAATATTTTTGGGGGGATGGGTTGATGGCAGAAGGTTGTCTTAGAGTACTTATAGTGCTGTACTGTAGGCCAAATTCCTAGCGAAAAACCCGAGTGGATGACTTGAAAATATAAATTTTTAACGAGAAATGGCTGAAAAGTGTTTTGGGGGAGATGGGGTGATTGGCAGAAGGGTGTCTTAGAGTACTTTTAGTGCTGTACTGTGGGCCGAGTTGCTAGCGAAAAACCCATGTGAATGACTTGAAATAAAAATTTTTAACAAGAAATCTCTGAAAAAATATTTTTGGGGGGATGGGTTGATTGGCAGAAGGGTGTCTTAGAGTACTTATAGTGCTGTACTGTGGGCCGAGCTGCTAGCGGAAAACCCAAGTGGATGACTTGAAATACAAATTTTTAACAGGAAATCTCTGAAAAAAATATTTTTGGGGGGATGGGTTGATGGCAGAAGGGTATCTTAGAGTACTTATAGTGCTGTACTGTGGGCCGAATTCCTAACGGAAAACCCGAGTGGATGATTTGAAAATAAAATTTTTAACGAGAAATGGCTGAAAAGTGTTTTGGGGGAGATGGGTTGATTGGCAGAAGGGTGTCTTAGAGTACGTATAGTGCTATACTGTGGGCCGAGTTGCTAGTGGAAAACCCGTGTGAATGACATGAAATAAATATTTTTAACAAGAAATCTCTGAAAAATATTTTTGGGGGGATGGGTTGATGGCAGAAGGGTGTCTTAGAGTACTTATAGTGCTGTACTGTGGGCCGAGTTGCTAGCGGAAAACCCATGTGGATGACTTGAAATAAAATTTTTTTACAAGAAATCCCTGAAAAAATATTTTTGGGGGGATGGGTTGATGGCAGAAGGGTGTCTTAGAGTACTTATAGTGCTGTACTGTGGGCCGAATTCCTAGCGAAAAACCCGAATGGATGACTTGAAAATAAAATTTTTAACGAGAAATGGCTGAAAAGTGTTTTGGAGGAGATGGGTTGATTGGCAGAAGGGTTTCTTAGAGTACTTATAGAGCTGTACTGTGGGCCAAATTTCTAGCTAAAAACCCGAGTGGATGACTTGAAAATAAAATTTTTAACGAGAAATGGCTGAAAAGTGTTTTAGGGGAGATGGGTTGATTGGCAGAAGGGTGTCTTAGAGTACTTATAGTGCCGTACTGTGGGCCGAGTTGCTAGCGGAAAACCCGTGTGAATGACATGAAATAAAAATTTTTACAAGAAATCTCTGAAAAAATATTTTTTTGGGGGATGGGTTGATGGCAGAAGGGTGTCTTAGAGTACTTGTAGTGCTGTACTGTTGGTCAAATCCCTAGTGAAAAACCCGAGTGGAGTACTTGAAAATAAAATTTTTAACGAAAATGGCTGAAAAGTGTTTTGGGGGAGATGGGTTGATTGGCAGAAGGGTGTCTTAGAGTACTTATAGTGCTGTACTGTGGGCCAAGTTGCTAGCGGAAAACCCATGTGGATGACATGAAATAAAAATTTTTAACAAGAAATCTCTGAAAAAATATTTTTTGGGGGATGGGTTGATGGCAGAAGGGTGTCTTAGAGTACTTATAGTGCTGTACTGTGGGCCAAATCCCTAGTGAAAAAACCCGAGTGGAGTACTTGAAAATAAAATTTTTAACGAAAAATGGCTGAAAAGTGTTTTGGGGAGATGGGTTGATTGGCAGAAGGGTGTCTTAGAGTACTTATAGTGCTGTACTGTGGGCCGAGTTGCTAGCGGAAAACCCATGTGGATGACTTGAAATAAAATTTTTTAACAAGAAATCGCTGAAAAAAATTTTTTGGGGGATGGGTTGATGGCAGAAGGGTGTCTTAGAGTACTTATAGTGCTGTACTGTGGGCTGAATTCCTAGCGAAAAACCCGAGTGGATGACTTGAAAATGAAATTTTTAACAAGAAATGGCTGAAAAGTGTTTTGGGGGAGATGGGTTGATTGGCAGAAGGGTGTCTTAGAGTACTTATGGTGCTGTACTGTGGGCCGAGTTGCTAGTGGAAAACCCGTGTGAATGACATGAAATAAAATTTTTTAACAAGAAATCTCTGAAAAAATATTTTTGGGGGGATGGGTTGATGGCAGAAGGTTGTCCTAGAGTACTTATAGTGCTGTACTGTAGGCCAAATTCCTAGCGAAAAACCCGAGTGGATGACTTGAAAATAAAATTTTTAACGAGAAATGGCTGAAAAGTGTTTTGGGGGAGATGGGTTGATTGGCAGAAGGGTGTCTTAGAGTACTTATGGTGCTGTACTGTGGGCCGAGTTGCTAGCGGAAAACCCGTGTGAATGACTTGAAATAAAATTTTTAACAAGAAATCTCTGAAAAAATATTTTTGGGGGTATGGGTTGATGGGAGAAGGGTGTCTTAGAGTACTTATAGTGCTGTACTGTGGGCCGAGCTGCTAGCGGAAAACCCAAGTGGATGACTTGAAATAAAAATTTTTAACAGGAAATCTCTGAAAAAATATTTTTGGGGGGGATGGGTTTGATGGCAGAAGGGTGTCTTAGAGTACTTATAGTGCTGTACTGTGGGCCGAATTCCTAGCGAAAAACCCGAGTGGATGACTTGAAAATGAAATTTTTAACGAGAAATGGCTGAAAAAGTGTTTTGGGGGAGATGGGTTGATTGGCAGAAGAGTGTCTTAGAGTACTTATGGTGCTATACTGTGGGCCGAGTTGCTAGCGGAAAACCCGTGTGAATGACATGAAATAAAATTTTTTAACAAGAAATCTCTGAAAAAATATTTTTGGGGGGATGGGTTGATGGCAGAAGGTTGTCTTAGAGAACTTATAGTGCTGTACTGTAGGCCGAATTCCTAGTGAAAAACCCGAGTGGATGACTTGAAAATAAAATTTTTAACGAGAATGGCTGAAAAGTGTTTTGGGGGAAATGGGTTGATTGGCAGAAGGGTATCTTAGAGTACTTACAGTGCTGTACTGTGGGCCGAGTTGCTAGCGGAAAACCAGTGTGGATGACTTGAAATAAATTTTTTTAACAAGAAATCTCTGAAAAAATATTTTTAGGGGATGAGTTAATGGCAGAAGGGTCTCTTAGAGTAGTTTTTAATGTGATAGGGTGGGGCGAGTTGCTAGCGAAAAATCTAAGCTAATGAGGGTTTTTGACCATAAACTCTAGTTTTTTTGTAAGAAAATTATGAAAATACAATTGTTGGTTCATAAGTGAAACTTAAGTCCAGTTATGGGTCGAAAAATAAACTATTTCTGTAAAATCTGAGCTAATAAGGGTTTTTGACCATAAACTCTAGTTTTCTGTAAGAAAATTACGGAAAATACAATTCTCTCGTTCAAATGTGAAATTTAGGTGCATTTTGGATCGAAAAATAAAACTATTTCCGTAAAATCTATGCTAATAAGGGTTTTTGACCGTAAACTCTAGTTTTATGTAAGAAAATTATGGAAAATACAATTCTCTGGTTCAAATATGAAACTTAAGTCCAGTTTTGGATCGAAAAATAAACTATTTCCGTAAAATCTGAGCTAATAAGGGTTTTTGACCGTAAACTATAGTCTTTGTAAGAAAATTATTGGAAAATACGATTCTCTGGTTCAAATGTGAAACTTAAGTTCAGTTATGAATCGAAAAATGAACTATTTCCGTAAAATCTGAGCTAATAAGGGTTTTTGACCATAAACTCTATTTTTGGAAAAAAAAATATGGAAAATACAATTCTCTGGTTCAAATGTGAAACTTAAGTCTATTTTTGGATCGAAAAATAAAACTATTTCCGTAAAATCTGAGCTAATAAGGGTATTTGACCGTAAACTCTAGTTTCTTGTAAGAAAATTAAGGGAAATACAATTCGTTGGCTCATAGGTGAAACTTAAGCCCAGTTATGGATCGAAAAATAAACTATTTCTATAAAATCTGAGCTAATAAGGGTTTTGACCGTAAACTCTAGTTTTTTGTAAGAAAACGATCAAAAATACAATTCTCTTGTTCAAATGTAAAACTTAAGTCCAGTTATGGATCGAAAATTAAACTATTCTGTAAAATCTGAGCTAATCAGGGTTTTTGACCGTAAACTCTAGTTTTTTGTAAGAAAATTATGGAAAATACAATTCTCTGGTTCAAATGTGAAACTTAAGTCTATTTTTGAATGGAAAAAAATAAAACTATTTCCGTAAAATCTGAGCTAATAAGTGTTTTTGACCGTGAACTCTAGTTTCTTGTAAGAAAATTATGGAAAATACAATTCGTTGGCTCATAGGTGAAACTTAAGTCCAGTTATGGATCGAAAAATAAAACTATTTCTATAAAATCAGAGCTAATAAGGGTTTTTGACCGTAAACTCTAGTTTTTTGTAAGTAAATTATGGAAAATACAATTGTCTGGTTCAAATGTGAAACTTAAGTCCAGTTATGGATTGAAAAATAAAATATTTCTATAAAATCTGAGCTAATAAGGGTTTTTGATCATAAACTCTAGTTTTTTGTAAGAAAATTATGGAGAATACAATTCTCTGGTTCAAATATGAAACTTAAGTCCAGTTTTGGATCGAAAAATAAACTATTTCCGTAAAATATGAGCTAATAAGTGTTTTTGACAGTAAACTATAGTTTCTGTAAGAAAATTATTGGAAAATACAATTCTCTGGTTCAAATGTGAAACTTAAGTCCAGTTATGAATCGAAAAATAAACTATTTTTTGTAAAATCTGAGCTAATAAGGGTTTTTGACCGTAAACTCTATTTTTTTGTAAAAAAATTATGGAAAATACAATTCTCTGGTTCAAATGTGAAACTTAAGTCTATTTTTGGATCGAAAAATAAAACTATTTCCGTAAAATCTGAGCTAATAAGAGTTTTTGACCGTAAACTCTAGTTTCTTGTAAGAAAATTAAGGGAAATACAATTCGTTGGCTCATAGGTGAAACTTAAGTCCAGTTATGGATCGAAAAATAAACTATTTCTATAAAATCTGAGCTAATAAGGGTTTTTGACCGTAAACTCTAGTTTTTTTTGTAAGAAAATGATGGAAAATACAATTCTCTGGTTCAAATGTGAAACTTAAGTCTATTTTTGAATCGAAAAATAAAACTATTTCCGTAAAATCTGAGCTAATAAGGGTTTTTGACCGTGAACTCTAGTTTCTTGTAAGAAAATTATGGAAAATACAATTCGTTGGCTCATAGGTGAAACTTAAGTCCAGTTATGGATCGAAAAATAAAACTATTTCTATAAAATCAGAGCTGATAAGGGTTTTTGACCGTAAACTCTTGTTTTTTGTAAGTAAACTATGAAAAATACAATTGTCTGGTTCAAATGTGAAACTTAAGTCCAGTTATGGATTGAAAAATAAACTATTTCTATAAAATCTGAGCTAATAAGGGTTTTTGATCGTAAACTCTAGTTTTTTTGTAAGAAAATTATGGAAAATACAATTCTCTGGTTCAAATGTGAAACTTAAGTCCAGTTATGGGTCAAAAAATAAACTATTTTTATAAAATCTGAGCTAATAAGGGTTTTTGACCGTAAACTCTAGTTTTTTTTTGAAAGAAAATTATGGAAAATACAATTCTCTGGTCAAAGTGTGAAACTTAGGTCCATTTTGGATACTCATAATGATGAGGACTGATGGTTCTAATTCAATATATTATTCATAAGAACAAACTTTTTTTTAACTTCGAAATTATTCAATTTTTATTTTTTTTTATTTTTTTTGTACGTATCTTAAAATGACAAAATATGCTTACGGCTCTAACAATTGCACTCTATGATTGCTTAGAGACACGATGTGGCTTTCCCACTGGTATTCAATGACCGGATATTGACACTACCCAGTCTATTGCATGTATTAAATCAGTATTTTTTTACGCAGTGGAACGATAAACACATAAGTCATATCTTTAAAAAAAAGTGAAGATGGAGCATTTTAATAAACTGTGTTCACATGTCAATGTTATTGTAGCATTGAATGCCGACAAGGAGAAGTATTTAAACTATGAAACAAGTAAAAATGGTAGCACTATTGGAAATGTGTGCGTGCATTGTCATGACAGTAAGGAATTTAATTTCTTTGGAGTGCCAAAAAAATTCAACTCTCAATATGGTGGATATGCAAGAGTGAGATATCCAGAGATGATAGCACTCAAAGAGAATGCCAACATAAAAATAATAGTTGATGAAGAAGGAAATCTTCTTGCCAGTGCTTGTGGTAACATGCTACCTCTTGTTGCACCCCATCGTCAACTTTCGGGTATTAGCATTCAACGGAAGATCAAAAGAAGACATGCATACTCTTCTACTAATATCATAAACCATATCTTGTCTACGTGCCGAAACTGTTACCTTTGTAAAAATAATATTGTAATAGACAGTGAAATTGCCGGAAAAATAAAAAGGGTATTGGCAGAAAATATCACTAAGGAATATAAAAATGAATCGATGAAAAACAAAGTGCTAGCAAACGTCACTACCATTAATCAAACAATTAATGAACATAATAATAGCAAAGATGAAATGCATATTGAACATGTGGATGACCCCCCATTAGAAATGTGTTTACATGTTAGTGTTATTGTAGCATTGAATGCTGACATGGAGAAGTATTTGAACTATGAAACAAGTACAAGTGGTAGCATTATCGGAAACGTATGCGTGCGTTGTCATGACACTAAGGAATTAAATTTCTTTGGAGTACCAAAAAAATTCAATTATACAAATGGTGAATATGCGAAAGTATCATTTCCAGAGATGTTAGTGGTCAAAGTGAATGCCAACATAAAAATAATAGTTGATGAAGAGGGTATCTTTATGCTAGTGCTATAGGTAACATGCTACCTATTGATAGAACCTTTCGTCATCTTTTAGGTATTAGCATTCAAATGAAAGCAAAGGGGAAAAGAAAGGCCTACTCTTCTACTAATATCATAAACCATATCTTGTCTACATGCCGAAACTGTTACCTTTGTAAAAATAATGTTGTAATAGACAGTGGAATTGCCTGAAAAATAAAAAGGGCATTGGTAGAAAATATCCCTAAGAAATATAAAGATGAATCGATGAAAAACAAAGTGTCAGCAAACGTTACTACGATTGATCAAACAGTTAATGAATCAAATAATAGCAAAGACGAAGCGTATATTGAGCGTGTCGGTGACACACCAGTAAATATTGTGTATGACTCAAAATGGAATAATGATTATTCTGCTGATTACGAACTAAGATAAAACAATAGCTACAATATCAAGAGAGAACATGTTGAAATATTTCATGGAACAGATTCAAAATGTCCAAAGTTGCTTATTGATATTAATAATGTATCATAATATATTTTTGTATTAATATTGTACATGTCATTATTTCAATAAAAATATACTATGAATTACATTGTTATGCATTCATTATTTTTAGAGTATGCTAGCATATCAAACGTTTAGAATGTCTATTGAAACATCGGAGATGTAAGAAAAGGATTTTACATACATCTATTGTCAGACACATGCGATAACATGGACAAAATTAGAGAGAGATATAAGAAAAGTTGGGATTCATTTAGGTTCACTTGCGGCGGGCCGGGAAGCGCCGTGAGGCCCGTTGTGGCGGGCCGGGAAAAAAAGTTTGTTTTTATGAAAAACATATTGAATTAGAACCATCAGTCCTCATCATTATGAGTATCTAAAATGGACCTAAGTTTCACATTTGGACCAGAGAATTGTATTTTCCATAATTTTCTTACAAAAAAAAACTAGAGCTTACGGTCAAAAACCCTTATTAGCTCAGATTTTATAGAAATAGTTTATTTTTCAACCCATAACTGGACTTAAGTTTCACATTTGAACCAGAGAATTGTATTTTCCATAATTTTCTTACAAAAAACTAGAGTTTACGATCAAAAACCCTTATTAGCTCAGATTTTATAGAAATAGTTTGTTTTTCGATCCATAACAGGACTTAAGTTTCACATTTGAACCAGAGAATTGTATTTTCCATAATTTACTTACAAAAAACTAGAGTTTACGGTCAAAAACCCTTATTAGCTCTGATTTTATAGAAATAGTTTTATTTCTCGATTCATAACTGGACTTAAGTTTCACCTATGAGCCATATAATTGTATTTTCCATAATTTTCTTACAAGAAACTAGAGTTCACGGTCAAAAAACCCTTATTAGCTCAGATTTTAAGGAAATAGTTTTATTCTTCGATTTAAAAATAGACTTAAGTTTCTCATTTGAACAGAGAATTGTATTTTCCATAATTTCCTTACAAAAAACTAGAGTTTACGGGCAAAAACCCTTATTAGCTCAGATTTTACAGAAATAGTTTATTTTTCGATCCATAACTGGACTTAAGTTTCACATTTGAACCAGAGAATTGTATTTTCCATAGTTTTCTTACAAAAAACTAGAGTTTACGGGCAAAAACCCTTATTAGCTCAGATTTTATAGAAATAGTTTATTTTTCGATCCATAACTGGACTTAAGTTTCACCTATGAGCCAACGAATTGTATTTCCCTTAATTTTCTTACAAGAAACTAGAGTTTACGGTTAAAAACCCTTATCAGCTCCGATTTTACGAAAACAGTTTTATTTTTCGATCCAAAAATAGACTTAAGTTTCACATTTGAAAAAGAGAATTGTATTTTCCATAATTTTCTTACAAAAAACTAGAGTTTACGGTCAAAAACCCTTATTAGCTCAGATTTTACAAAATAGTTTATTTTTCGATTCATAACTGGACTTAAGTTTCAGATTTGAACCAGAGAATTGTATTTTCCAATAATTTTCTTACAAAAAACTATAGTTTACGGTCAAAAACCTTTATTAGCTCAGATTTTACAGAAATAGTTTATTTTTCCATCCAAAACTGGATTTAAGTTTCCCATTTGAACCAGAGAATTATATTTTCCATAATTTTCTTACAAAAAAAATAGAGTTTAAGGTCAAAAACCCTTATTAGCATAGATTTTACAGAAATTATTTTTTTTTCGATCCAAAATGGACCCAAGTTTCACATTTGAACGAGAGAATTGTATTTTCCATAATTTTCTTACAGGAAACTAGAGTTTATTGTCAAAAACCCTTATTAGCTTAGATTTTACAGAAATAGTTTTTTTTTTCGACCCATAGCTGGACTTAAGTTTCACCTATGAACCAACAAATTGTATTTTCCATAATTTTCTTACAAAAACTAGAGTTTACGGTCAAAAACCCTTATTAGCTTAGATTTTTTCGCCAGCAACTCGCCCCACACTATCACACTATAACTACTCTAAGAGACCCTTCTGCCATTAACTCATCCCCCCAAAAATATTTTTCAGGGATTTCTTGTTTAAAAATTTCATTTCAAGTCCTCCACACGGGTTTTCCGCTAGCAACTCGGACCACAGTACAGCACTATAAGTACTCTAAGACACCCTTCTGCCAATCAACCCATCTCCCCGAAAACACTTTTCAGCCATTTCTCGTTAAAAATTTTATTTTCAAGTCATCCTTTCGGGTTTTTCGCTAGGAATTCCGGCCACAGTACAGCACTATAAGTACTCTAAGACACCCTTCTGCCATCAACCCATCCCCCAAAAATATTTTTTCAGAGATTTCTTGTTAAAAAAATTTTATTTCAAGTCATTCACACGGGTTTTCCGCTAGCAACTCGGCCCACAGTACAGCACCATAAGTACTCTAAGACACCCTTCTGCCAATCAGCCCATCTCCCCCAAAACACCTTTCAGCCATTTCTCGTTAAAAATTTTCTTTTCAAGTCATCCACTCGGGTTTTTCGCTAGGAATTCGGCCCACAGTACAGCACTATAAGTACTCTAAGACACCCTTCTGCCATCAACCCATCCCCCCAAAAATATTTTTTCAGAGATTTCTTGTTAAAAATTTTTATTTCAAGTCATCCACATTGGTTTCCCGCTAGCAAATCGGCCCACAGTACAGCACTATAAGTGCTCTAAGACACCCTTCTGCCAATCAACCCATCCCCCCAAAAATATTTTTTCAGATATTTCTTGTTAAAAATTTTTATTTCAAGTCATCCACACGGGTTTTCCGCTAGCAACTCAGCCCACAGTACAGCACTCTAAGTACTCTAAGACACCCTTTTGCCAATCCACCCATCTCCCCCAAAACACTTTTCAGCCATTTCTCGTTCAAAATTTTATTTTCAAGTCATCCACTCGGGTTTTTCGCTAGGAATTCGGCCCACAGTACAGCACTATAAGTACTCTAAGACATCCTTCTGCCAATCAACCCATTTCCCCCAAAACAATTTTCAGCCATTTCTCGTTAAAAATTTTATTTTCAAGTCATCCATTCGGGTTTTTTGCTAGGAATTCGGCCCACAGTACAGCACTATAAGTACTCTAAGACACCCTTCTGCCATCAACCCATCCCCCAAAAAATATTTTTTCAGAGATATCTTGTTAAAATTTTTTATTTCAAGTCATCCACATGGGTTTTCCGCTAGCAACTCGGCCCATAGTACATCACTATAAGTACTCTAAGACACCCTTCTGCAATCAACCCATCCCCCTAAAAATATTTTTTCAGAGATTTCTTGTTAAAATTTTTTATTTCAAGTCATCCACACGGGTTTTCCGCTAGCAACTCGGACCACAGTACAGCACTATAAGTACTCTAAGACACCCTTCTGCCAATCAACCCATCTCCCCGAAAACTTTTCAGCCATTTCTCGTTAAAAATTTTATTTTCAAGTCATCCTTTCGGGTTTTTCGCTAGGAATTCCGGCCACAGTACAGCACTATAAGTACTCTAAGACACCCTTCTGCCATCAACCCATCCCCCCAAAATATTTTTTCAGAGATTTCTTGTTAAAAATTTTTATTTCATGTCATTCACACGTGTTTTCCGCTAGCAACTCGGCCCACAGTACAGCACCATAAGTACTCTATGACACCCTTTTGCCAATCAACCCATCTCCCCCAAAACACTTTTCAGCCATTTCTCGTTAAAAATTTTATTTTCAAGTCATCCACTCGGGTTTTTCGCTAGGAATTCGGCCCACAGTACAGCACTATAAGTACTCTAAGACACCCTTCTGCCATCAACCCATCCCCCTAAAAATATTTTTTCAGAGATTTCTTGTTAAATTTTTATTTCAAGTCATACACATGGGTTTTCTGCTAGCAACTTGGGCCACAGTACAGCACTATAAGTACTCTAAGACACCCTTCTGCAATCAACCCATCCCCCCAAAAATATTTTTTCAGAAATTTCTTGTTAAAAATTTTTATTTCAAGTCATTCATGCGGGTTTTCCGCTAGCAACTCGGCCCACAGTACAGCACTACAAGTACTCTAAGACACCCTTCTGCCAATCAACCCATCTCCCCCAAAACACTTTTCAGCCATTTCTCGTTAAAAATTTTATTTTCAAGTACTCCAGTCGGGTTTTTCACTAGGAATTCGGCCCACAGTACAGCACTATAAGTACTCTAAGACACCCTTCTGCCATCAACCTATCCCCAAAAAAATATTTTTTCAGAGATTTCTTGTTAAAAATTTTTATTTCATGTCATTCACACGGGTTTTCCGCTAGCAAATCGGCCCACAGTACAGCAATATAAGTACTCTAAGACACCCTTCTGCCAATCAACCCATCTCCCCCAAAACACTTTTTAGTCATTTCTCGTTAAAAATTTTTATTTTCAAATCATCCACTTGGGTTTTTCGCTAGGAATTTGGCCCACAGTACAGCACTATAAGTACTCTAAGACACCCTTTTTGCCAATCAACCCATCTCCCCCAAAACACTTTTCAGCCATATCTCGTTAAAAATTTTATTTTCAAGTCATCCACTCGGGTTTATCGCTAGGAATTTGGCCCACAGTACAGCACTATAAGTACTCTAAGACACCCTTCTGCCATAAACCCATCCCCCCAAAAATATTTTTTCAGAGACTTCTTGTTAAAATTTTTTATTTCAAGTCATCCACATGGGTTTTCCGCTAGCAACTCGACCCACAGTAAAACACTATAAGTACTCTAAGACACCCTTCTCCCATCAACCCATCCCCCAAAAATTTTTTTTTCAGAGATTTTCTTGTTAAAATTTTTTATTTCATGTCATTCACACGGGTTTTCCGCTAGTAACTCAGCCCACAGTATAGCACTATACGTACTCTAAGACACCCTTCTGCTAATCAACCCATCTCCCCCAAAACACTTTTCAGCCATTTCTCGTTAAAAATTTTATTTTCAAGTCATCCACTCGGATTTTTCGCTAGGAATTCGGCCCACAGTACAGCACTATAAGTACTCTAAGACACCCTTCTGCCAATCAGCCCATCTCCCCCAAAACACTTTTCAGCCATTTCTCGTTAAAAATTTAATTTTCAAGTCATCCACTCGGGTTTCTCACTAGGAATTTGGCCCACAGTACAGCACTATAAGTACTCTAAGACACCCTTCTGCCAATCAGCCCATCTCCCCCAAAACACCTTTCAGCCATTTCTCGTTAAAAATTTTCTTTTCAAGTCATCCACTCGGGTTTTTCGCTAGGAATTTGGCCCACATTACAGCACTATAAGTACTCTAAGACACCCTTCTGCCATCAACCCATCCCCCCAAAAATATTTTTTTCAGAGATTTCTTGTTAAAAAATTTTATTTCAAGTCATCCACATTGGATTCCCGCTAGCAAATCGGCCCACAGTACAGCACTGTAAGTACTCTAAGACACCCTTCTGCCAATCAACCCATCCCCCCAAAAATATTTTTTCAGATATTTCTTGTTAAAAATTTTTATTTCAAGTCATCCCCACGGGTTTTCCACTAGCAACTCGGCCCACAGTACAGCACTATAAGTACTCTAAGATACCCTTTTGCCAATCCACCCATCTCCCCCAAAACACTTTTCAGCCATTTCTCGTTCAAAATTTTATTTTCAAGTCATCCACTCGGGTTTTTCGCTAGGAATTCGGCCCACAGTACAGCACTATAAGTACTCTAAGACATCCTTCTGCCAATCAGCCCATTTCCCCCAAAACAATTTTCAGCTATTTCTCGTTAAAAATTTTATTTTCAAGTCATCCATTCGGGTTTTTTGCTAGGAATTCGGCCCACAGTACAGCACTATAAGTACTCTAAGACACCCTTCTGCCATCAACCCATCCCCCAAAAAATATTTTTTCAGAGATATCTTGTTAAAATTTTTTATTTCAAGTCATCCACATGGGTTTTCCGCTAGCAACTCGGCCCATAGTACATCACTATAAGTACTCTAAGACACCCTTCTGCCAATCAACCCATCCCCCTAAAAATATTTTTTCAGAGATTTCTTGTTAAAATTTTTTATTTCAAGTCATCCACACGGGTTTTCCGCTAGCAACTCGGCCAACATTAGAGCACTATAAGTACTCTAAGACACCCTTCTGCCAATCAACCCATCTCCCCCAAAACACTTTTCAGCCATCTCTCGTTAAAAATTTTATTTTCAAGTCATCCACTCGGGTTTCTCGCTAGGAATTTGGACCACAGTACAGCACTATAAGCACTCTAAGACACCCCAATCCCATCACCCCACCACTTGGGTATTATACAAAACACATCGAAGAAGTAAAGCTATCAGTTATTAAAATTCTTTTCTTGCCATCTACATCTCTCTTAGTATCATCTTTTTAGTATACTATAACGTTAGACCCTATTTTAAATTGACAAAACTGTTCAAACACCACTTGTGCATTATACAGAACACATCGGTGAGGTAAAGCTAGGTCAACTCACAATGTCATTCTATCATCGTTAACCATTTTCATAGATTGATGTTGTCTCAATTTTTAATAAATTGCCTGAGTTAACAAGCCCTTCGGGGTTACCTTAACTGCTAATCAGTTTAACTCTTTTTTCCCCTATTATTCAAATAAGATCGTTCTTACAGTCCAATGTGCGAATCCCTTATCCCTTTTCCCCCCACTTTCATACGATCCAATTCGCAATTGCTATCTATCTCTGTTTTTTCCCTATTATTCAATTAATATCGTTCGTATAGTCAAATTCATGAATCCCTTATCCCGTTTTGCAAATGTCAATCAAACAATTCTGATTGTAGCATCCAATTTTTAGGCAAGCAAATAGCATGTAGTTTCCAAGAGTGTTTAATCACTTTGCTTGGAAAGGTACCAAGGAACATTGTCGCTTTTTTGCAATGTCCACGTGATACCACACTGTATATTCATGTGTAATTCCATGTATTTTTTTATGTATTTTTTTATATCTATTACTACGATACTACTCCCCCCGCCCACTACCAGGAAAAATCTCCCCTGAAAATGTCTGTATATTTCCCAATAACCAATACTATATGTTAACATTGGGTAAAGTTCATAACTCTCAGCCCTCCACCCGGGAACTTTGGGGGATTAAGTCATCCTAAGACATACTTATGATATTTTCATACATGCTGAACAAAATGGCTATCTCAAAATTTTCATCAGGTGACTTTGGGAAAATATGAGCGTGGGAGGGGGCCTAGTTACCTCCATTTTGTTGGTCACTTTAAAAGGGCACTAAAACTTTTAATTTACATTCGAATGAGCCCTCCCACGATATTTTAGGACCACTGGGTTGATGCGATCACCCCTGGGGAAAAAAAAAAAAAAATAAATAAACACGCACCCGTGATCTTTCTTCCGGCAAAAATGCAAAATTCCACATTTTTGTAGATAGGAGCTTGAAACCTCTACAGTAGGGGTCTCTGATACGCGGAATATGATGGTGTGATTTTAATTAAGGTTCTATAATTTTTAGGGGGTCTTTCCCTCTTTTTTCAAAAATCAGCCAAATATTCTCAGGCGCCTAACTTTTGACGGGTAAAATAAAAACTTGATGAAACTTATATATTTGAAATCAGCATCAAAATCTGATTCTTCAAACCCGAGTGGATGACTTGAAAATAAAATTTTTAACGAGAAATGGCTGAAAAGTGTTTTGGAGGAGATAGGTTGATTGGCAGAAGGGTGTCTTAGAGTACTTATAGTGCTGTACTGTGGGCCAAATTCCTAGCGAAAAACCCGAGTGGATGACTTGAAAATAAAATTTTTAACGAGAAATGGCTGAAAAGTGTTTTGGGGGAGATGGGTTGATTGGCAGAAGGGTGTCTTAGAGTACTTATAGTGCTGTACTGTGGGCCGAGTTGCTAGTGAAAAACCCGTGTGGATGACTTGAAATAAAATTTTTTAGCAAGATATCTCTGAAACAATATTTTTGGGGGGATTGGTTGATGACAGAAGGGTGTCTTAGAGTACTTATAGAGCTGTACTATGGGCCGAATTCCTAGCGAAAAACCCGAGTGGATGACTTGAAAATAGAATTTTTAGCGAGAAATGGCTGAAAAGTGTTTTGGGGGAGATGGGTTGATTGACAGAAGGGTGTCTTAGAGTACTTATTGTGCTGTACTGTGGGTCAAATTCCTAGCGAAAAACCCGAGTGGGTGACTTGAAAATCAAATTTTTAACGAGAAATGGCTGAAAAGTGTTTTGGGAGAGATGGGCTGATTGGCAGAAGGGTGTCTTAGAGTACTTATAGTGCTGTACTGTGGGTCGAATTCCTAGCGAAAAACCCGAGTGGATGATTTGAAAATAAAATTTTTAACGAGAAATGGCTGAAAAGTGTTTTGTGGGAGATGGGTTGATTGGCAGAAGGGTGTCTTAGAGTACGTATAGTGCTATACTGTGGGCCGAGTTGCTAGCGGAAAACCCGTGTGAATGACATGAAATAAATATTTTTAACAAGAAATCTCTGAAAAAATATTTTTTGGGGGATGGGTTGATGGCAGAAGGGTGTCTTAGTGTACTTATAGTGCTGTACTGGTGGCCGAGTTGCTAGCGGAAAACCCATGTGGATGACTTGAAATAAAATTTTTTAACAAGAAATCCCTGAAAAAATATTTTTGGGGGGATGGTTGATGGCAGAAGGTGTGTTAGAGTAATTATAGTGCTGTACTGTGGGCCAAATCCCTAGTGAAAAACCCGAGTGGAGTACTTGAAAATAAAATTTTTAACGAAAAATGACTGAAAAGTGTTTTGGGGGAGATGGGCTGATTGGCAGAAGGGTGTCTTAGAGTACTTATAGTGCTGTACTGTGGGCCGAGTTGCTAGCGGAAAACCCATGTGAATGACTTGAATTAAAGATTTTTAACAAAAATCTCTGAAAAAATATTTTTGGGGGGATGGGTTGATTGGCAAAAGGGTGTCTTAGAGTACTTATAGTGCTGTACTGTGGGCCGAGTTGCTAGCGGAAAACCCATGTGGATGACTTGAAATAAAATTTTTTAACAAGAAATCGCTGAAAAAATATTTTCGGGGGGATGGGTTGATGGCAGAAGGGTGTCTTAGAGTACTTATAGTGCTGTACTGTGGGCTGAATTCCTAGCGAAAAACCCGAGTGGATGACTTGAAAATGAAATTTTTAGCGAGAAATGGCTGAAAAGTGTTTTGGGGGAGATGGGTTGATTGGCAGAAGGGTGTCTTAGAGTACTTATGGTGCTGTACTGTGGGCCGAGTTGCTAGCGAAAAACCCGTGTGAATGACATGAAATAAATTTTTTTAAGAAGAAATATCTGAAAAAATATTTTTGGGGGATGGGTTGATGGCAGAAGGTTGTCTTAGAGTACTTATAGTGCTGTACTGTAGGCCAAATTCCTAGCGAAAAACCCGAGTGGATGACTTGAAAATAAAATTTTTAACGAGAAATGGCTGAAAAGTGTTTTGGGGGAGATGGGGTGATTGGCAGAAGGGTGTCTTAGAGTACTTTTAGTGCTGTACTGTGGGCCGAGTTGCTAGCGAAAAACCCATGTGAATGACTTGAAATAAAAATTTTTAACAAGAAATCTCTGAAAAAATATTTTTGGGGGGATGGGTTGATTGGCAGAAGGGTGTCTTAGAGTACTTATAGTGCTGTACTGTGGGCCGAGCTGCTAGCGGAAAACCCAAGTGGATGACTTGAAATACAAATTTTTAACAGGAAATCTCTGAAAAAATATTTTTGGGGGGATGGGTTGATGGCAGAAGGGTATCTTAGAGTACTTATAGTGCTGTACTGTGGGCCGAATTCCTAACGAAAACCCGAGTGGATGATTTGAAAATAAAATTTTTAACGAGAAATGGCTGAAAAGTGTTTTGGGGGAGATGGGTTGATTGGCAGAAGGGTGTCTTAGAGTACGTATAGTGCTATACTGTGGGCCGAGTTGCTAGTGGAAAACCCGTGTGAATGACATGAAATAAATATTTTTAACAAGAATCTCTGAAAAATATTTTTGGGGGGATGGGTTGATGGCAGAAGGGTGTCTTAGAGTACTTATAGTGCTGTACTGTGGGCCGAGTTGCTAGCGGAAAACCCATGTGGATGACTTGAAATAAAATTTTTTTACAAGAAATCCCTGAAAAAATATTTTTGGGGGGATGGGTTGATGGCAGAAGGGTGTCTTAGAGTACTTATAGTGCTGTACTGTGGGCCGAATTCCTAGCGAAAAACCCGAATGGATGACTTGAAAATAAAAATTTTTAACGAGAAATGGCTGAAAAGTGTTTTGGAGGAGATGGGTTGATTGGCAGAAGGGTTTCTTAGAGTACTTATAGAGCTGTACTGTGGGCCAAATTTCTAGCTAAAAACCCGAGTGGATGACTTGAAAATAAAATTTTTAACGAGAAATGGCTGAAAAGTGTTTTAGGGGAGATGGGTTGATTGGCAGAAGGGTGTCTTAGAGTACTTATAGTGCCGTACTGTGGGCCGAGTTGCTAGCGGAAAACCCGTGTGAATGACATGAAATAAAAATTTTTACAAGAAATCTCTGAAAAATATTTTTTGGGGGATGGGTTGATGGCAGAAGGGTGTCTTAGAGTACTTGTAGTGCTGTACTGTTGGTCAAATCCCTAGTGAAAAACCCGAGTGGAGTACTTGAAAATAAAATTTTTAACGAAAAATGGCTGAAAAGTGTTTTGGGGGAGATGGGTTGATTGGCAGAAGGGTGTCTTAGAGTACTTATAGTGCTGTACTGTGGGCCAAGTTGCTAGCGGAAAACCCATGTGGATGACATGAAATAAAAATTTTTAACAAGAAATCTCTGAAAAAAATATTTTTTGGGGGATGGGTTGATGGCAGAAGGGTGTCTTAGAGTACTTATAGTGCTGTACTGTGGGCCAAATCCCTAGTGAAAAACCCGAGTGGAGTACTTGAAAATAAAATTTTTAACGAAAAATGGCTGAAAAGTGTTTTGGGGGAGATGGGTTGATTGGCAGAAGGGTGTCTTAGAGTACTTATAGTGCTGTACTGTGGGCCGAGTTGCTAGCGGAAAACCCATGTGGATGACTTGAAATAAAATTTTTTAACAAGAAATCGCTGAAAAAATATTTTTGGGGGGATGGGTTGATGGCAGAAGGGTGTCTTAGAGTACTTATAGTGCTGTACTGTGGGCTGAATTCCTAGCGAAAAACCCGAGTGGATGACTTGAAAATGAAATTTTTAACAAGAAATGGCTGAAAAGTGTTTTGGGGGAGATGGGTTGATTGGCAGAAGGGTGTCTTAGAGTACTTATGGTGCTGTACTGTGGGCCGAGTTGCTAGTGGAAAACCCGTGTGTGACATGAAATAAAATTTTTTAACAAGAAATCTCTGAAAAAATATTTTTGGGGGGATGGGTTGATGGCAGAAGGTTGTCCTAGAGTACTTATAGTGCTGTACTGTAGGCCAAATTCCTAGCGAAAAACCCGAGTGGATGACTTGAAAATAAAATTTTTAACGAGAAATGGCTGAAAAGTGTTTTGGGGGAGATGGGTTGATTGGCAGAAGGGTGTCTTAGAGTACTTATGGTGCTGTACTGTGGGCCGAGTTGCTAGCGGAAAACCCGTGTGAATGACTTGAAATAAAATTTTTAACAAGAAATCTCTGAAAAAAATATTTTTGGGGGTATGGGTTGATTGGGAGAAGGGTGTCTTAGAGTACTTATAGTGCTGTACTGTGGGCCGAGCTGCTAGCGGAAAACCCAAGTGGATGACTTGAAATAAAAATTTTTAACAGGAAATCTCTGAAAAAATATTTTTGGGGGGATGGTTTGATGGCAGAAGGGTGTCTTAGAGTACTTATAGTGCTGTACTGTGGGCCGAATTCCTAGCGAAAAACCCGAGTGGATGACTTGAAAATGAAATTTTTAACGAGAAATGGCTGAAAAGTGTTTTGGGGGAGATGGGTTGATTGGCAGAAGAGTGTCTTAGAGTACTTATGGTGCTATACTGTGGGCCGAGTTGCTAGCGGAAAACCCGTGTGAATGACATGAAATAAAATTTTTTAACAAGAAATCTCTGAAAAAATATTTTTGGGGGGATGGGTTGATGGCAGAAGGTTGTCTTAGAGAACTTATAGTGCTGTACTGTAGGCCGAATTCCTAGTGAAAAACCCGAGTGGATGACTTGAAAATAAAATTTTTAACGAGAAATGGCTGAAAAGTGTTTTGGGGGAAATGGGTTGATTGGCAGAAGGGTATCTTAGAGTACTTACAGTGCTGTACTGTGGGCCGAGTTGCTAGCGGAAAACCAGTGTGGATGACTTGAAATAAATTTTTTTAACAAGAAATCTCTGAAAAATATTTTTAGGGGGATGAGTTAATGGCAGAAGGGTCTCTTAGAGTAGTTTTAATGTGATAGGGTGGGGCGAGTTGCTAGCGAAAAATCTAAGCTAATGAGGGTTTTTGACCATAAACTCTAGTTTTTTTTGTAAGAAAATTATGGAAAATACAATTTGTTGGTTCATAAGTGAAACTTAAGTCCAGTTATGGGTCGAAAAATAAACTATTTCTGTAAAATCTGAGCTAATAAGGGTTTTTGACCATAAACTCTAGTTTTCTGTAAGAAAATTACGGAAAATACAATTCTCTCGTTCAAATGTGAAATTTAGGTGCATTTTGGATCGAAAAATAAAACTATTTCCGTAAAATCTATGCTAATAAGGGTTTTTGACCGTAAACTCTAGTTTTATGTAAGAAAATTATGGAAAATACAATTCTCTGGTTCAAATATGAAACTTAAGTCCAGTTTTGGATCGAAAAATAAACTATTTCCGTAAAATCTGAGCTAATAAGGGTTTTTGACCGTAAACTATAGTCTTTGTAAGAAAATTATTGGAAAATACGATTCTCTGGTTCAAATGTGAAACTTAAGTTCAGTTATGAATCGAAAAATGAACTATTTCCGTAAAATCTGAGCTAATAAGGGTTTTTGACCATAAACTCTATTTTTGGAAAAAAAATATGGAAAATACAATTCTCTGGTTCAAATGTGAAACTTAAGTCTATTTTTGGATCGAAAAAAAAAACTATTTCCGTAAAATCTGAGCTAATAAGGGTATTTGACCGTAAACTCTAGTTTCTTGTAAGAAAATTAAGGGAAATACAATTCGTTGGCTCATAGGTGAAACTTAAGCCCAGTTATGGATCGAAAAATAAACTATTTCTATAAAATCTGAGCTAATAAGGGTTTTGACCGTAAACTCTAGTTTTTTGTAAGAAAACGATCAAAATACAATTCTCTCTTGTTCAAATGTAAAACTTAAGTCCAGTTATGGATCGAAAATTAAACTATTTCTGTAAAATCTGAGCTAATCAGGGTTTTTGACCGTAAACTCTAGTTTTTTTGTAAGAAAATTATGGAAAATACAATTCTCTGGTTCAAATGTGAAACTTAAGTCTATTTTTGAATGGAAAAATAAAACTATTTCCGTAAAATCTGAGCTAATAAGTGTTTTTGACCGTGAACTCTAGTTTCTTGTAAGAAAATTATGGAAATACAATTCGTTGGCTCATAGGTGAAACTTAAGTCCAGTTATGGATCGAAAAATAAAACTATTTCTATAAAATCAGAGCTAATAAGGGTTTTTGACCGTAAACTCTAGTTTTTTTTGTAAGTAAATTATGGAAAATACAATTGTCTGGTTCAAATGTGAAACTTAAGTCCAGTTATGGATTGAAAAAAAATATTTCTATAAAATCTGAGCTAATAAGGGTTTTTGATCATAAACTCTAGTTTTTTGTAAGAAAATTATGGAGAATACAATTCTCTGGTTCAAATATGAAACTTAAGTCCAGTTTTGGATCGAAAAATAAACTATTTCCGTAAAATATGAGCTAATAAGTGTTTTTGACAGTAAACTATAGTTTCTGTAAGAAAATTATTGGAAAATACAATTCTCTGGTTCAAATGTGAAACTTAAGTCCAGTTATGAATCGAAAAATAAACTATTTTTGTAAAATCTGAGCTAATAAGGGTTTTTGACCGTAAACTCTATTTTTTTGTAAAAAAATTATGGAAAATACAATTCTCTGGTTCAAATGTGAAACTTAAGTCTATTTTTGGATCGAAAAATAAAACTATTTCCGTAAAATCTGAGCTAATAAGAGTTTTTGACCGTAAACTCTAGTTTCTTGTAAGAAAATTAAGGGAAATACAATTCGTTGGCTCATAGGTGAAACTTAAGTCCAGTTATGGATCGAAAAATAAACTATTTCTATAAAATCTGAGCTAATAAGGGTTTTTGACCGTAAACTCTAGTTTTTTGTAAGAAAATGATGGAAAATACAATTCTCTGGTTCAAATGTGAAACTTAAGTCTATTTTTGAATCGAAAAATAAAACTATTTCCGTAAAATCTGAGCTAATAAGGGTTTTTGACCGTGAACTCTAGTTTCTTGTAAGAAAATTATGGAAAATACAATTCGTTGGCTCATAGGTGAAACTTAAGTCCAGTTATGGATCGAAAAATAAAACTATTTCTATAAAATCAGAGCTGATAAAGGGTTTTTGACCGTAAACTCTTGTTTTTTGTAAGTAAACTATGAAAAATACAATTGTCTGGTTCAAATGTGAAACTTAAGTCCAGTTATGGATTGAAAAATAAACTATTTCTATAAAATCTGAGCTAATAAGGGTTTTTGATCGTAAACTCTAGTTTTTTTGTAAGAAAATTATGGAAAATACAATTCTCTGGTTCAAATGTGAAACTTAAGTCCAGTTATGGGTCAAAAAATAAACTATTTTTATAAAATCTGAGCTAATAAGGGTTTTGACCGTAAACTCTAGTTTTTTTTTTGAAAGAAAATTATGGAAAATACAATTCTCTGGTCAAAGTGTGAAACTTAGGTCCATTTTGGATACTCATAATGATGAGGACTGATGGTTCTAATTCAATATATTATTCATAAGAACAAACTTTTTTTTAACTTCGAAATTATTCAATTTTTTTTTTTTTTATTTTTTTTGTACGTATCTTAAAATGACAAAATATGCTTACGGCTCTAACAATTGCACTCTATGATTGCTTAGAGACACGATGTGGCTTTCCCACTGGTATTCAATGACCGGATATTGACACTACCCAGTCTATTGCATGTATTAAATCAGTATTTTTTACGCAGTGGAACGATAAACACATAAGTCATATCTTTAAAAAAAAGTGAAGATGGAGCATTTTAATAAACTGTGTTCACATGTCAATGTTATTGTAGCATTGAATGCCGACAAGGAGAAGTATTTAAACTATGAAACAAGTAAAAATGGTAGCACTATTGGAAATGTGTGCGTGCATTGTCATGACAGTAAGGAATTTAATTTCTTTGGAGTGCCAAAAAAATTCAACTCTCAATATGGTGGATATGCAAGAGTGAGATATCCAGAGATGATAGCACTCAAAGAGAATGCCAACATAAAAATAATAGTTGATGAAGAAGGAAATCTTCTTGCCAGTGCTTGTGGTAACATGCTACCTCTTGTTGCACCCCATCGTCAACTTTCGGGTATTAGCATTCAACGGAAGATCAAAAGAAGACATGCATACTCTTCTACTAATATCATAAACCATATCTTGTCTACGTGCCGAAACTGTTACCTTTGTAAAAATAATATTGTAATAGACAGTGAAATTGCCGGAAAAATAAAAAGGGTATTGGCAGAAAATATCACTAAGGAATATAAAAATGAATCGATGAAAAACAAAGTGCTAGCAAACGTCACTACCATTAATCAAACAATTAATGAACATAATAATAGCAAAGATGAAATGCATATTGAACATGTGGATGACCCCCCATTAGAAATGTGTTTACATGTTAGTGTTATTGTAGCATTGAATGCTGACATGGAGAAGTATTTGAACTATGAAACAAGTACAAGTGGTAGCATTATCGGAAACGTATGCGTGCGTTGTCATGACACTAAGGAATTAAATTTCTTTGGAGTACCAAAAAAATTCAATTATACAAATGGTGAATATGCGAAAGTATCATTTCCAGAGATGTTAGTGGTCAAAGTGAATGCCAACATAAAAATAATAGTTGATGAAGAGGGGTATCTTTATGCTAGTGCTATAGGTAACATGCTACCTATTGATAGAACCTTTCGTCATCTTTTAGGTATTAGCATTCAAATGAAAGCAAAGGGAAAAGAAAGGCCTACTCTTCTACTAATATCATAAACCATATCTTGTCTACATGCCGAAACTGTTACCTTTGTAAAAATAATGTTGTAATAGACAGTGGAATTGCCTGAAAAATAAAAAGGGCATTGGTAGAAAATATCCCTAAGAAATATAAAGATGAATCGATGAAAAACAAAGTGTCAGCAAACGTTACTACGATTGATCAAACAGTTAATGAATCAAATAATAGCAAAGACGAAGCGTATATTGAGCGTGTCGGTGACACACCAGTAAATATTGTGTATGACTCAAAATGGAATAATGATTATTCTGCTGATTACGAACTAAGATAAAACAATAGCTACAATATCAAGAGAGAACATGTTGAAATATTTCATGGAACAGATTCAAAATGTCCAAAGTTGCTTATTGATATTAATAATGTATCATAATATATTTTTGTATTAATATTGTACATGTCATTATTTCAATAAAAATATACTATGAATTACATTGTTATGCATTCATTATTTTTAGAGTATGCTAGCATATCAAACGTTTAGAATGTCTATTGAAACATCGGAGATGTAAGAAAAGGATTTTACATACATCTATTGTCAGACACATGCGATAACATGGACAAAATTAGAGAGAGATATAAGAAAAGTTGGGATTCATTTAGGTTCACTTGCGGCGGGCCGGGAAGCGCCGTGAGGCCCGTTGTGGCGGGCCGGAAAAAAAGTTTGTTTTTATGAAAAACATATTGAATTAGAACCATCAGTCCTCATCATTATGAGTATCTAAAATGGACCTAAGTTTCACATTTGGACCAGAATTGTATTTTCCATAATTTTCTTACAAAAAAAAACTAGAGCTTACGGTCAAAAACCCTTATTAGCTCAGATTTTATAGAAATAGTTTATTTTTCAACCCATAACTGGACTTAAGTTTCACATTTGAACCAGAGAATTGTATTTTCCATAATTTTCTTACAAAAAAAAACTAGAGTTTACGATCAAAAACCCTTATTAGCTCAGATTTTATAGAAATAGTTTGTTTTTCGATCCATAACAGGACTTAAGTTTCACATTTGAACCAGAGAATTGTATTTTCCATAATTTACTTACAAAAAACTAGAGTTTACGGTCAAAAACCCTTATTAGCTCTGATTTTATAGAAATAGTTTTATTTCTCGATTCATAACTGGACTTAAGTTTCACCTATGAGCCATATAATTGTATTTTCCATAATTTTCTTACAAGAAACTAGAGTTCACGGTCAAAAAAACCCTTATTAGCTCAGATTTTAAGGAAATAGTTTTATTCTTCGATTTAAAAATAGACTTAAGTTTCTCATTTGAACCAGAGAATTGTATTTTCCATAATTTCCTTACAAAAAACTAGAGTTTACGGGCAAAAACCCTTATTAGCTCAGATTTTACAGAAATAGTTTATTTTTCGATCCATAACTGGACTTAAGTTTCACATTTGAACCAGAGAATTGTATTTTCCATAGTTTTCTTACAAAAAACTAGAGTTTACGGGCAAAAACCCTTATTAGCTCAGATTTTATAAATAGTTTATTTTTCGATCCATAACTGGACTTAAGTTTCACCTATGAGCCAACGAATTGTATTTCCCTTAATTTTCTTACAAGAAACTAGAGTTTACGGTTAAAAACCCTTATCACTCCGATTTTACGAAAACAGTTTTATTTTTCGATCCAAAAATAGACTTAAGTTTCACATTTGAAAAAGAGAATTGTATTTTCCATAATTTTCTTACAAAAAACTAGAGTTTACGGTCAAAAACCCTTATTAGCTCAGATTTTACAAAAATAGTTTATTTTTCGATTCATAACTGGACTTAAGTTTCAGATTTGAACCAGAGAATTGTATTTTCCAATAATTTTCTTACAAAAAACTATAGTTTACGGTCAAAAACCTTTATTAGCTCAGATTTTACAGAAATAGTTTATTTTTCCATCCAAAACTGGATTTAAGTTTCCCATTTGAACCAGAGAATTATATTTTCCATAATTTTCTTACAAAAAAAATAGAGTTTAAGGTCAAAAACCCTTATTAGCATAGATTTTACAGAAATTTTTTTTTTTTCGATCCAAAATGGACCCAAGTTTCACATTTGAACGAGAGAATTGTATTTTCCATAATTTTCTTACAGGAAACTAGAGTTTATTGTCAAAAACCCTTATTAGCTTAGATTTTACAGAAATAGTTTTTTTTTTTTCGACCCATAGCTGGACTTAAGTTTCACCTATGAACCAACAAATTGTATTTTCCATAATTTTCTTACAAAAAACTAGAGTTTACGGTCAAAAACCCTTATTAGCTTAGATTTTTCGCCAGCAACTCGCCCCACACTATCACACTATAACTACTCTAAGAGACCCTTCTGCCATTAACTCATCCCCCCAAAAATATTTTTCAGGGATTTCTTGTTTAAAAATTTCATTTCAAGTCCTCCACACGGGTTTTCCGCTAGCAACTCGGACCACAGTACAGCACTATAAGTACTCTAAGACACCCTTCTGCCAATCAACCCATCTCCCCGAAAACACTTTTCAGCCATTTCTTTAAAAATTTTATTTTCAAGTCATCCTTTCGGGTTTTTCGCTAGGAATTCCGGCCACAGTACAGCACTATAAGTACTCTAAGACACCCTTCTGCCATCAACCCATCCCCCCAAAAATATTTTTTTCAGAGATTTCTTGTAAAAAAATTTTATTTCAAGTCATTCACACGGGTTTTCCGCTAGCAACTCGGCCACAGTACAGCACCATAAGTACTCTAAGACACCCTTCTGCCAATCAGCCCATCTCCCCCAAAACACCTTTCAGCCATTTCTCGTTAAAAATTTTCTTTTCAAGTCATCCACTCGGGTTTTTCGCTAGGAATTCGGCCCACAGTACAGCACTATAAGTACTCTAAGACACCCTTCTGCCATCAACCCATCCCCCCAAAAATATTTTTTCAGAGATTTCTTGTTAAAAATTTTTATTTCAAGTCATCCACATTGGTTTCCCGCTAGCAAATCGGCCCACAGTACAGCACTATAAGTGCTCTAAGACACCCTTCTGCCAATCAACCCATCCCCCCAAAAATATTTTTTCAGATATTTCTTGTTAAAAATTTTTATTTCAAGTCATCCACACGGGTTTTCCGCTAGCAACTCAGCCCACAGTACAGCACTCTAAGTACTCTAAGACACCCTTTTGCCAATCCACCCATCTCCCCCAAAACACTTTTCAGCCATTTCTCGTTCAAAATTTTATTTTCAAGTCATCCACTCGGGTTTTTCGCTAGGAATTCGGCCCACAGTACAGCACTATAAGTACTCTAAGACATCCTTCTGCCAATCAACCCATTTCCCCCAAAACAATTTTCAGCCATTTCTCGTTAAAAATTTTATTTTCAAGTCATCCATTCGGGTTTTTTGCTAGGAATTCGGCCCACAGTACAGCACTATAAGTACTCTAAGACACCCTTCTGCCATCAACCCATCCCCCAAAAAATATTTTTTCAGAGATATCTTGTTAAAATTTTTTATTTCAAGTCATCCACATGGGTTTTCCGCTAGCAACTCGGCCCATAGTACATCACTATAAGTACTCTAAGACACCCTTCTGCCAATCAACCCATCCCCCTAAAAATATTTTTTCAGAGATTTCTTGTTAAAATTTTTTATTTCAAGTCATCCACACGGGTTTTCCGCTAGCAACTCGGACCACAGTACAGCACTATAAGTACTCTAAGACACCCTTCTGCCAATCAACCCATCTCCCGAAAACACTTTTCAGCCATTTCTCGTTAAAAATTTTATTTTCAAGTCATCCTTTCGGGTTTTTCGCTAGGAATTCCGGCCACAGTACAGCACTATAAGTACTCTAAGACACCCTTCTGCCATCAACCCATCCCCCCAAAAATATTTTTTCAGAGATTTCTTGTTAAAAATTTTTATTTCATGTCATTCACACGTGTTTTCCGCTAGCAACTCGGCCACAGTACAGCACCATAAGTACTCTATGACACCCTTTTGCCAATCAAAACCCATCTCCCCCAAAACACTTTTCAGCCATTTCTCGTTAAAAATTTTATTTTCAAGTCATCCACTCGGGTTTTTCGCTAGGAATTCGGCCCACAGTACAGCACTATAAGTACTCTAAGACACCCTTCTGCCATCAACCCATCCCCCTAAAAATATTTTTTCAGAGATTTCTTGTTAAATTTTTAATTTCAAGTCATACACATGGGTTTTCTGCTAGCAACTTGGGCCACAGTACAGCACTATAAGTACTCTAAGACACCCTTCTGCCAATCAACCCATCCCCCCCAAAAATATTTTTTCAGAAATTTCTTGTTAAAAATTTTTATTTCAAGTCATTCATGCGGGTTTTCCGCTAGCAACTCGGCCCACAGTACAGCACTACAAGTACTCTAAGACACCCTTCTGCCAATCAACCCATCTCCCCCAAAACACTTTTCAGCCATTTCTCGTTAAAAATTTTATTTTCAAGTACTCCAGTCGGGTTTTTCACTAGGAATTCGGCCCACAGTACAGCACTATAAGTACTCTAAGACACCCTTCTGCCATCAACCTATCCCCAAAAAAATATTTTTTCAGAGATTTCTTGTTAAAAATTTTTATTTCATGTCATTCACACGGGTTTTCCGCTAGCAAATCGGCCCACAGTACAGCAATATAAGTACTCTAAGACACCCTTCTGCCAATCAACCCATCTCCCCCAAAACACTTTTTAGTCATTTCTCGTTAAAAATTTTTATTTTCAAATCATCCACTTGGGTTTTTCGCTAGGAATTTGGCCCACAGTACAGCACTATAAGTACTCTAAGACACCCTTTTTGCCAATCAACCCATCTCCCCCAAAACACTTTTCAGCCATATCTCGTTAAAAATTTTATTTTCAAGTCATCCACTCGGGTTTATCGCTAGGAATTTGGCCCACAGTACAGCACTATAAGTACTCTAAGACACCCTTCTGCCATAAACCCATCCCCCCAAAAATATTTTTTCAGAGACTTCTTGTTAAATTTTTTATTTCAAGTCATCCACATGGGTTTTCCGCTAGCAACTCGACCCACAGTACAACACTATAAGTACTCTAAGACACCCTTCTCCCATCAACCCATCCCCAAAAATTTTTTTTTCAGAGATTTCTTGTTAAAATTTTTTATTTCATGTCATTCACACGGGTTTTCCGCTAGTAACTCAGCCCACAGTATAGCACTATACGTACTCTAAGACACCCTTCTGCTAATCAACCCATCTCCCCCAAAACACTTTTCAGCCATTTCTCGTTAAAAATTTTATTTTCAAGTCATCCACTCGGATTTTTCGCTAGGAATTCGGCCCACAGTACAGCACTATAAGTACTCTAAGACACCCTTCTGCCAATCAGCCCATCTCCCCCAAAACACTTTTCAGCCATTTTCTCGTTAAAAATTTAATTTTCAAGTCATCCACTCGGGTTTCTCACTAGGAATTTGGCCCACAGTACAGCACTATAAGTACTCTAAGACACCCTTCTGCCAATCAGCCCATCTCCCCCAAAACACCTTTCAGCCATTTCTCGTTAAAAATTTTCTTTTCAAGTCATCCACTCGGGTTTTTCGCTAGGGAATTTGGCCCCACATTACAGCACTATAAGTACTCTAAGACACCCTTCTGCCATCAACCCATCCCCCAAAAATATTTTTTCAGAGATTTCTTGTTAAAAAATTTTATTTCAAGTCATCCACATTGGATTCCCGCTAGCAAATCGGCCCACAGTACAGCACTGTAAGTACTCTAAGACACCCTTCTGCCAATCAACCCATCCCCCCAAAAATATTTTTTCAGATATTTCTTGTTAAAAATTTTTATTTCAAGTCATCCCCACGGGTTTTCCACTAGCAACTCGGCCCACAGTACAGCACTATAAGTACTCTAAGATACCCTTTTGCAATCCACCCATCTCCCCCAAAACACTTTTCAGCCATTTCTCGTTCAAAATTTTATTTTCAAGTCATCCACTCGGGTTTTTCGCTAGGAATTCGGCCCACAGTACAGCACTATAAGTACTCTAAGACATCCTTCTGCCAATCAGCCCATTTCCCCCAAAACAATTTTCAGCTATTTCTCGTTAAAAATTTTATTTTCAAGTCATCCATTCGGGTTTTTTGCTAGGAATTCGGCCCACAGTACAGCACTATAAGTACTCTAAGACACCCTTCTGCCATCAACCATCCCCCAAAAAATATTTTTTCAGAGATATCTTGTTAAAATTTTTTATTTCAAGTCATCCACATGGGTTTTCCGCTAGCAACTCGGCCCATAGTACATCACTATAAGTACTCTAAGACACCCTTCTGCCAATCAACCCATCCCCCTAAAAATATTTTTTCAGAGATTTCTTGTTAAAATTTTTTATTTCAAGTCATCCACACGGGTTTTCCGCTAGCAACTCGGCCAACATTAGAGCACTATAAGTACTCTAAGACACCCTTCTGCCAATCAACCCATCTCCCCCAAAACACTTTTCAGCCATCTCTCGTTAAAAATTTTATTTTCAAGTCATCCACTCGGGTTTCTCGCTAGGAATTTGGACCACAGTACAGCACTATAAGCACTCTAAGACACCCCAATCCCATCACCCCACCACTTGGGTATTATACAAAACACATCGAAGAAGTAAAGCTATCAGTTATTAAAATTCTTTTCTTGCCATCTACATCTCTCTTAGTATCATCTTTTTAGTATACTATAACGTTAGACCCTATTTTAAATTGACAAAACTGTTCAAACACCACTTGTGCATTATACAGAACACATCGGTGAGGTAAAGCTAGGTCAACTCACAATGTCATTCTATCATCGTTAACCATTTTCATAGATTGATGTTGTCTCAAATTTTTAATAAATTGCCTGAGTTAACAAGCCCTTCGGGGTTACCTTAACTGCTAATCAGTTTAACTCTTTTTTCCCCTATTATTCAAATAAGATCGTTCTTACAGTCCAATGTGCGAATCCCTTATCCCTTTTCCCCCACTTTCATACGATCCAATTCGCAATTGCTATCTATCTCTGTTTTTTCCCTATTATTCAATTAATATCGTTCGTATAGTCAAATTCATGAATCCCTTATCCCGTTTTGCAAATGTCAATCAAACAATTCTGATTGTAGCATCCAATTTTTAGGCAAGCAAATAGCATGTAGTTTCCAAGAGTGTTTAATCACTTTGCTTGGAAAGGTACCAAGGAACATTGTCGCTTTTTTGCAATGTCCACGTGATACCACACTGTATATTCATGTGTAATTCCATGTATTTTTTTATGTATTTTTTTTATATCTATTACTACGATACTACTCCCCCCGCCCACTACCAGGAAAAATCTCCCCTGAAAATGTCTGTATATTTCCCAATAACCAATACTATATGTTAACATTGGGTAAAGTTCATAACTCTCAGCCCTCCACCCGGGAACTTTGGGGGATTAAGTCATCCTAAGACATACTTATGATATTTTCATACATGCTGAACAAAATGGCTATCTCAAAATTTTCATCAGGTGACTTTGGGAAAATATGAGCGTGGGAGGGGGCCTAGTTACCCTCCATTTTGTTGGTCACTTTAAAAGGGCACTAAAACTTTTAATTTACATTCGAATGAGCCCTCCCACGATATTTTAGGACCACTGGGTTGATGCGATCACCCCTGGGGAAAAAAAAAAAAAAATAAATAAACACGCACCCGTGATCTTTCTTCCGGCAAAAATGCAAAATTCCACATTTTTGTAGATAGGAGCTTGAAACCTCTACAGTAGGGGTCTCTGATACGCGGAATATGATGGTGTGATTTTAATTAAGGTTCTATAATTTTTAGGGGGTCTTTCCCTCTTTTTTTCAAAAATCAGCCAAATATTCTCAGGCGCCTAACTTTTGACGGGTAAAATAAAAACTTGATGAAACTTATATATTTGAAATCAGCATCAAAATCTGATTCTTTTGATGCATCTATTTGTATCAAAATGCCGCTTTCTTGAGTTTCTGTTACCATTAAGCCGGGTCACTTCTTACTTACAGTTCGTTACCACGAACTGTTTGATTAGCAGCACGTTTTAGAAACAAACGCACCCGTAAGGCATTGGTGCCTCTGAAACCGGAGGTTCAATATGCGCATATATTTTCGGTAATTTTAAATCATTTGACTATCTCAGAATTTTCAAACAATAGCTTTTCGGCTATAGCCTTCTTTGGATTATAATTCTTGTTTTGTACCATAAAAAGGCTGAAAATGCCGCTTTCCAGAGGCAAAGTCTTTTTCTGGCTAAAATAAATGTCTGTGTAAACCCTTTATTTTTTCGGATCAGTACCACCTTTTCGAAACAAACTAGCCCCACACGGCTTTGCCGCCTGTGAAACTGGAAGTTGAATATGCGTATAGATTTTTGATAATTCTAAATCAATTAACTATCTCAGAATTTTCATAGAATAGCTTTTCGGCCTTCTTTTGACATGAATTATTGTTTTATTTTCAAAAATAGACTTAAGTTTCACATTTGAACCAGAAAATTGTATTTTACATAATTTTCTTACAAAAAACTAGAGCTTACGGTCAAAAACCCTTATTAGCATAGATTTTACGGAAATTTTTATTTTTCGATCCAAAATGGACCTAAGTTTCACACTTTGACCAGAGAATTTTATTTTCCATAATTTTATTACAAAAAAAAACTAGAGTTTACGGTCAAAAACCCTTATTAGCTCAGATTTTATAGAAATAGTTTATTTTTCGACCCATAACTGGACTTCAGTTTCACATTTGAACCAGAGAATTGTATTTTCCATAATTTTCTTACAAAAAACTAGAGTTTACGATCAAAAGCCCTTATTAGCTCAGATTTTATAGAAATAGTTTGTTTTTCGATCCATAACAGGACTTAAGTTTCACATTTGAACCAGAGAATTGTATTTTCCATAATTTACTTACAAAAAACTAGAGTTTACGCTCAAAAACCCTTATTAGCTCTGATTTTATAGAAATAGTTTTATTTCCCGATTCATAACTGGACTTAAATTTCATCTATGAGCCAACGAATTGTATTTTCCATAATTTTCTTACAAGAAACTAGAGTTCACGGTTAAAAACCCTTATTAGCTCAGATTTTAAGAAATAGTTTTATTCTTCGATTTTAAAAATAGACTTAAGTTTCACATTTGAACCAGAGAATTGTATTTCCATAATTTTTTTTACAAAAAAAACTAGAGTTTACGGTCAAAAAACCCTTATTAGCTCAGATTTTACAGAAATAGTTTATTTTTCGATCCAAACCTGGACTTAAGTTTCACATTTGAACCAGAGAATTGTATTTTCCATAATTTTCTTACAAAAAAACTAGAGTTTACGGTCAAAAACCCTTATTAGCATAGATTTTACGGAAATATTTTTATTTTTAGATCCAAAATGGACCTAAGTTTCACACTTTGACCAGAGAATTTTATTTTCCATAATTTTATTACAAAAAAAAACTAGAGTTTACGGTCAAAAAACCCTTATTAGCTCAGATTTTATAGAAATAGTTTTATTTTTCGACCCATAACTGGACTTCAGTTTCACATTTGAACCAGAGAATTGTATTTTCCATAATTTTCTTACAAAAAACTAGAGTTTACGATCAAAAGCCCTTATTAGCTCAGATTTTATAGAAATAGTTTGTTTTTCGATCCATAACAGGACTTAAGTTTCACATTTGAACCAGAGAATTGTGTTTTCCATAATTTACTTACAAAAAACTAGAGTTTACGCTCAAAAACCCTTATTAGCTCTGATTTTATAGAAATAGTTTTATTTCTCGATTCATATCTGGACTTAAATTTCATCTATGAGCCAACGAATTGTATTTTCCATAATTTTCTTACAAGAAACTAGAGTTCACGGTTAAAAACCCTTATTAGCTCAGATTTTAAGGAAATAGTTTTATTCTTCGATTTAAAAATAGACTTAAGTTTCACATTTGAACCAGAGAATTGTATTTTCCATAATTTTTTTTACAAAAAACTAGAGTTTTACGGTCAAAAACCCTTATTAGCTCAGATTTTACAGAAATAGTTTATTTTTCGATCCAAACCTGGACTTAAGTTTCACATTTGAACCAGAGAATTGTATTTTCCATAATTTTCTTACAAAAAACTAGAGTTTACGGTCAAAAACCCTTATTAGCATAGATTTTACGGAAATATTTTATTTTTTCGATCCAAAATGGACCTAAGTTTCACATTTTGACCAGAGAATTTTATTTTCCATAATTTTCTTACAAAAAAAAACTAGAGTTTACGGTCAAAAACCCTTATTAGCTCAGATTTTATAGAAATAGTTTATTTTTTGACCCATAACTGGACTTCAGTTTCACATTTGAACCAGAGAATTGTATTTTCCATAATTTTCTTACAAAAAACTAGAGTTTACGATCAAAAGCCCTTATTAGCTCAGATTTTATAGAAATAGTTTGTTTTTCGATCCATAAAGGACTTAAGTTTCACATTTGAACCAGAAAATTGTATTTTCCATAATTTACTTACAAAAAACTAGAGTTTACGGTCAAAAACCCTTATTAGCTCTGATTTTATAGAAATAGTTTTATTTCTCGATTCATAACTGGACTTAAATTTCACCTATGAGCCAACGAATTGTATTTTCCATAATTTTCTTACAAGAAACTAGAGTTCACAGTCAAAAACCCTTATTAGCTCAGATTTTAAGGAAATAGTTTTATTCTTCGATTTAAAAATAGACTTAAGTTTCACATTTGAACCAGAGAATTGTATTTTCCATAATTTTTTTTACAAAAAACTAGAGTTTACGGTCAAAAACCCTTATTAGCTCAGATTTTACAGAAATAGTTTATTTTTCGATCCATAACTGGACTTAAGTTTCACATTTGAACCAGAGAATTGTATTTTCCATAATTTTCTTACAAAAAACTAGAGTTTACTGTCAAAAACCCTTATTAGCTCAGATTTTATAGAAATAGTTTATTTTTCGATCCATAACTGGACTTAAGTTTCACCTATGAGCCAACGAATTTGTATTTCCCTTAATTTTCTTACAAGAAACTAGAGTTTACGGTTAAAAACCCTTATCAGCTCAGATTTTACGAAAACAGTTTTATTTTTCGATCAAAAAATAGACTTAAGTTTCACATTTGAACCAGAAAAAATTGTATTTTCCATAATTTTCTTACAAAAAACTAGAGTTTACGGTCAAAAACCCTTATTAGCTTAGATTTTTCGCTAGCAAACTCGCCCCACACTATCACACTATAACTACTCTAAGAGACCCTTCTGCCATTAACTCATCCCCCCAAAAATATTTTTCAGAGATTTCTTGTTTAAAAATTTTATTTCAAGTCCTCCACTTGGGTTTTCCGCTAGCAACTCGGCCCACAGTACAGCACTATAAGTACTCTAAGACACCCTTCTGCCAATCAACCCATCTCCCCCAAAACACTTTTCAGCCATTTCTCGTTAAGAATTTTATTTTCAAGTCATCCTCTCGGGGTTTTTCGCTAGGAATTCCGGCCACAGTACAGCACTATAAGTACTCTAAGACACCCTTCTGCCATCAACCCATCCCCCCAAAATATTTTTTCAGAGATTTCTCGTTAAAAATTTTATTTTCAAGTCATCCACTCGGGTTTTTTCGCTAGGAATTCGGCCCACAGTAGAGCACTATAAGTACTCTAAGACACCCTTCTGCCATCAACCCATCCCCCTAAAAATATTTTTTCAGAGATTTCTTGTTAAATTTTTTAATTTCAAGTCATACACATGGGTTTTCCGCTAGCAACTTGGCCCACAGTACAGCACTATAGGTACTCTAAGACACCCTTCTGCCAATCAACCCATCCCCCCAAAAATATTTTTTCAGAGATTTCTTGTTAAAAATTTTTCTTTCAAGTCATTCACGCGGGTTTTCCGCTAGCAACTCGGCCCACAGTACAGCACTATAAGTACTCTAAGACACCCTTCTGCCAATCAACCCATCTCCCCCAAAACACTTTTCAGCCATTTCTCGTTAAAAATTTTATTTTCAAGTACTCCAGTCGGGTTTTTCACTAGGAATTCGGCCCACAGTACAGCACTATAAGTACTCTAAGACACCCTTCTGCCATCAACCCATCCCCAAAAAAATATTTTTTCAGAGATTTGTTGTTAAAAATTTTTATTTCATGTCATTCACACGGGTTTTCCGCTAGCAACTCGGCCCACAGTACAGCAATATAAGTACTCTAAGACACCCTTCTGCCAATCAACCCATCTCCCCCAAAACACTTTTCAGTCATTTCTCGTTAAAATTTTTTATTTTCAAATCATCCACTCGGGTTTTTCACTAGGAATTTGGCCCACAGCACAGCAATATAAGTACTCTAAGACACCCTTCTGCCAATCAACCCATCTCCCCCAAAACACTTTTCAGCCATTTCTCGTTAAAAATTTTATTTTCAAGTCATCCACTCGGGTTTATCGCTAGGAATTTGGCCCACAGTACAGCACTATAAGTACTCTAAGACACCCTTCTGCCATCAACCCATCCCCCCAAAAATATTTTTTCAGAGACTTCTTCTTGTTAAAAATTTTTATTTCAAGTCATCCACATGGGTTTTCCGCTAGCAACTCGGCCCACAGTACAACACTATAAGTACTCTAAGACACCCTTCTCCCATCAACCCATCCCCCCAAAAATTTTTTTCAGCGATTTCTTGTTAAAATTTTTTATTTCATGTCATTCACACGGGTTTTCCGCTAGCAACTCGGCCCACAGTATAGCACTATACGTACTCTAAGACACCCTTCTGCCAATCAACCCATCTCCCCCAAAACACTTTTCAGCCATTTCTCGTTAAAAATTTTATTTTCAAGTCATCCCCTCGGGTTTTTCGCTAGGAATTCGGCCCACAGTACAGCACTATAAGTACTCTAAGACACCCTTCTGCCAATCAGCCCATCTCCCCCAAAACACTTTTCAGCCATTTCTCGTTAAAAAATTTCTTTTCAGTCATCCACTCGGGTTTTTCGCTAGGAATTCGGCCCACAGTACAGCACTATAAGTACTCTAAGACACCCTTCTGCCATCAACCCATCCCCCCAAAAATATTTTTTCAGAGATTTCTTGTTAAAAATTTTTATTTCAAGTCATCCACACGGGTTTTCCGCTAGCAACTCGGCCCACAGTACATAACTATAAGTACTCTAAGACACCCTTCTGCCAATCAACCCATCTCCCCCAAAAACACTTTTCAGCCATTTCTCGTTCAAAATTTTATTTTCAAGTCACCCACTCGGGTTTTTCGCTAGGAATTTGGCCCACAGTATAGCACTATAAGTACTCTAAGACATCCTTCTGCCAATCAACCCATCTCCCCCAAAACACTTTTCAGCCATTTCTCGTTAAAAATTTTATTTTCAAGTCATCCATTCGGGTTTTTCGCTAGGAATTCGGCCCACAGTACAGCACTATAAGTACTCTAAGACACACCCTTCTGCCATCAACCCATCCCCCAAAAAATATTTTTTCAGAGATTTCTTGTTAAAATTTTTTATTTCAAGTCATCCACATGGGTTTTCCGCTAGCAACTCGGCCCACACTACAGCAATATAAGTACTCTAAGACACCCTTCTGCCAATCAACCCATCCCCCTAAAAATATTTTTTTAGAGATTTCTTTTTAAAATTTTTTATTTCAAGTCATCCACACTGGTTTTCCGCTTTCAACTCGGCCCACAGTACAGCACTATAAGTACTCTAAGACACCCGACTGCCAATCAACCCATCTCCCCCAAAACACTTTTCAGCCATTTCTCGTTAAAAATTTTATTTTCAAGTCATCCACTCGGGTTTTTCGCTAGGAATTCGGACCACAGTACAGCACTATAAGCACTCTAAGACACCCCAATCCCATCACCCCACCACTTGGGTATTATACAGAACACATCGAAGAAGTAAAGCTATCAGTTATTAAAATTCTTTTCTTGCCATCTACATCTCTCTTAGTATCATCTTTTTAGTATACTATAACGTTAGACCCTATTTTAAATTGACAACACTGTTCAAACACCACTTGTGTATTATACAGAACACATCGGTGAGGTAAAGCTAGGTCAGCTCACAATGTCATTCTATCATCGTTAACCATTTTCATAGATTGATGTTGTCTCAAATTTATAATAAATTGCCTGAGTTAACAAGCCCCTCGGGGTTACCTTAACTGCTAATTAGTTTAACTCTTTTTTCCCCCTATTATTCAAATAAGATCGTTCTTACAGTCCAATTTGCGAATCCCTTATCCCTTTTTCCTCCACTTTCATACGATCCAATTTGCCATTGCTATCTATCTCTGTTTTTTTTTCCCTATTATTCAATTAATATCGTTCGTATAGTCCAAATCACGAATCCCTTATCCCTTTTTGCAAATGTCAATCAAACAATTCTGATTGTAGCATGCAATTTTTAGGCAAGCAAATAGCATGTAGTTTCCAAGCGTGTTTAATTACTTTGCTTGGAAAGGTATCAAGGAACATTGTCGTTTTTTGCAATGTCCACGTTATACCACACTGTTTTTTCATGTGTAATTCCATGTATTTTTTTATGTATTTTTTTATATCTATTACTACGATACTACTCCCCCCGCCCACTACCAGGAAAAATCTCCCCTGAAAACGTCTGTATATTTCCCAATAACCAATACTATATGTTAACATTGGGTAAAGTTCATAACTTTCAGCCCTCCCCCCGGGAACTTTGTGGGATTAAGTCATCCTAAAAGACATACTTATGATATTTTCATACATGCTGAACAAAATGGCTATCTCAAAATTTTCATCAGGTGACTTTGGGAAAATATGAGCGTGGGAACGGGCCTAGTTGCCCTCCATTTTATTGGTCACTTAAAAAGGGCACTAAAACTTTTAATTTCCATTCCAATGAGCCCTCCCACGATGTTTTAGGACCACTGGGTTGATACGCTCACCCCTGGGGAAAAAACAAAAAAAAAAAACCAAATAACAAAACACGCACCCGTGATCTTTCTTTCCGGCAAAAAATGCAAAATTCCACATTTTTGTAGATAGGAGCTTGAAACCTCTAAAGTAGGGGTCTCTGATACGCGGAATATGATGGTGTGATTTTAATTAAGGTTCTATGATTTTTAGGGGTCTTTCCCTCTTTTTTCAAAAATCAGCCAAATATTCTCAGGCGCCTAACTTTTGACGAGTAAAATAAAAACTTGATGAAACTTATATATTTGAAATCAGCATTAAAATCTGATTCTTTTGATGCATCTATTTGTATCAAAATGCCGCTTTCTAGAGTTTCTGTTACCATTGAGCCGGGTCGCTTCTTACTTACAGTTCGTTACCACGAACTGTTTGATTAGCAGCACGTTTTTAGAAACAAACGCACCCCGTAAGGCATTGCTGCCTCTGAAACCGGAGATTCAATATGCGCATATATTTTCGGTAATTTTAAATCATTTGACTATCTGAGAATTTTCAAAACAATAGCTTTTCGGCTATAGCCTTCTTTGGACTATAATTCTTGTTTTGTACCATGAAAAGGCTGAAAATGCCGCTTTCCAGAGGCAAAGACTTTTTCTGGCTAAAATAAATGTCTGTGTAAACCCTTTATTTTTTCGGTTCAGCACCACCTTTTCGAAACAAACTAGCACCAACACGGCTTTGCCGCCTGTGAAACTGGAAGTTGAATATGCGTATAGATTTTTGATAATTCTAAATCAATGAACTGTCTCAGAATTTTCATAGAATAGCTTTTCGGCCTTTTTTTTGACATGAATTATTGTTTTGTTTTCAAAAATAGACTTAAGTTTCACATTTGAACCAGAGAATTGTATTTTCCATAATTTTCTTACAAAAAACTATAGTTTACGGTCAAAAACCCTTATTACCTCAGATTTTACAGAAATAGTTTTTATTTTTCGATCCAAAACTGGACTTAAGTTTCACATTAGAACCAGAGAATTGTATTTTTCCATAATTTTCTTACAAAAAACTAGCGTTTACGGTCAAAAACCCTTATTAGCATAGATTTTACGGAAATAGTTTTATTTTTCGATCCAAAATGGACCTAAGTTTCACATTTGAACGAGAGAATTGTATTTTTCCGTAATTTTCTTACAGAAAACTAGAGTTTATGGTCAAAAACCCTTATTAGCTCAGATTTTACAGAAATAGTTTATTTTTTTACCCATAACTGGACTTAACTTTCAACTATGAACCAACGAATTGTATTTTCCATTATTTTCTTACAAAAACTAGAGTTTACGGTCAAAATTCCTTATTTGCTTAGATTTTTCGCTAGCAACTCGCCCCACACTATCACACTAAAACTACTCTAAGAGACCCTTCTGCCATTAACTCATCCCCCTAAAAATATTATATCAGAGATTTCTTGTTAAAAATTTTTATTTCAAGTCATCCACACGGGTTTTTTCGCTAGCAACTCGTTCCACAGTACAGCACTATAAGTACTCTAAGACACCCTTCTGCCAATCAACCCATCTCCTCAAAAACAATTTTCAGCCATTTCTCGTTAAAAATTGTATTTTCAAGTCATCCACTCGGGTTTTTCACTAGTAATTCGGCCTACAGTACAGCACTATAAGTACTCTAAGACACCCTTCTGCCATCAACCCATCCCTCCAAAAAGATTTTTTCAGAGATTTCTTGCTAAAAAATTTTTATTTCATGTCATTCACACGGGTTTTCCGCTAGCAACTCGGCCCACAGTACAGCACCATAAGTACTCTAAGACACCCTTCTGCTAATCAACCCATCTCCCCAAAACACTTTTCAGCCATTTCTCGTTAAAAAATATAATTTTCAAGTCATCCACTCGGGTTTTTCGCTAGGAATTTGGCCCACAGTACAGCAGTATAAGTACTCTAAGACACCCTTCTGCCATCAACCCATCCCCCCAAAAATATTTTTTCAGAGATTTCTTGTTAAAAAATTTTATTTCAAGTCATTCACACGGGTTTTCCGCTAGCAACTCGGCCCACATTTCAGCACTATAAGTACTCTAAGACACCCTTCTGCCAATCAACCCATCTCCCCCGAAACACTTTTCAGCCATTTCTCGTTAAAAATTTCATTTTCAAGTCATCTACTCTGGGTTTTTGCTAGGAATTCGGCCCACAGTACAGCACAATAAGTTCTTAAGACACCCTTCTGCCATCAACCCATTCCCCCAAAAATATTTTTTCAGAGATTTTTTGTTAAAATTTTTTATTTCAAGTCATCCACATGGGTTTTGTGCTAGCAACTCGGCCCACAGTAAAGCACTATAAGTACTCTAAGACACCCTTCTGCCAATCAACCCATCCCCGCAAAAATAATTTTTCAGAGATTTCTTGTTAAAATTTTTTTATTTCAAGTCATCCACATGGGTTTTCCGCTAACAACTCAGCCCACAGTGCAGCACTATAACTACTCTAAGACACCCTTCTGCCATCAACCCACCCACCCCCCCCAAAAAAAAAATATTTTTCAGAGATTCTTGTTAAAATTTTTTAGCACAATAAGTTCTTAAGACACCCTTCTGCCATCAACCCATTCCCCCAAAAAATTTTTTCAGAGATTTTTTGTAAAAAATTTTTTATTTCATGTCATCCACATGGGTTTTGTGCTAGCAACTCGGCCCACAGTAAAGCACTATAAGTACTCTAAGACACCCGTCTGCCAATCAACCCCATCCCCGCAAAAATAATTTTTCAGAGATTTCTTGTTAAAATTTTTTATTTCAAGTCATTCACACGGGTTTTCCGCTAGCAACTCGGCCCACAGTACAGCACTATAAGTACTCTAAGACACCCTTCTGCCAATAAACCCATCTCCCCCAAAACACTTTTTAGCCATTTCTCGTTAAAAATTTTATTTTCAAGTCATCCACTCGGGTTTTTCGCTAGGAATTCGGCCCACAGTACAGCACTATAAGTACTCTAAGACACCCTTCTGCCATCAACCCATCCCCCACAAATATTTTTTCAGAGATTTCTTGTTAAAAATTTTTATTTCATGTCATTCACACAGGTTTTCTACTAGCAACTCGGCCCACAGTACAGCACTATAAGTACTCTAAGACACCCTTCTGCCAATCAACCCATCTCTCCCAAAACACTTTTCAGCCATTTCTCGTTAAAAATTTTATTTTCAAGTCATTCACTCGGGTTTTTTTGCTAGGAATTCGGCCCACAGTACAGCACTTTAAGTACTCTAAGACACCCTTCTGCCAATCAACCCATCTCCCCCAAAACACTTTTCAGCCATTTCTCGTTAAAATTTTATTTTCAATTCATCCACTCAGGTTTTCGCTAGGAATTCGGCCCACAGTACAGCACTATAAGTACTCTAAGACACCCTTCTGCCATCAACCCATCCCCCAAAAAATATTTTTTCAGAGATTTATTTTTAAAAAATTTTATTTCAAGTCATCCACATGGGTTTTCCGCTAGCAACTCGGCCCACTGTACAGCACTATAAGTACTCTAAGACACCCTTCTGCCAATCAACCCATCCCCCAAAAATATTTTTTCAGAGATTTCTTGTTAAAATTTTTTATTTCAAGTCATCCACACGGGTTTTCCGCTAGCAACTTGGCCCACAGTACAGCACTATAAGTACTCTAAGACACCCTTCTGCCAATCAACCCATCTCCCCCAAAACACTTTTCAGCCATTTCTCGTTAAAAATTTTATTTTCAAGTCATACACTCGGGTTTTTCGCTAAGAACTTGGACCACAGTACAGCACTATAAGTAGTCTAAGACACCCCGCTCTCATCACCCCACCACTTGTGTATTATACAGAACACATCGAAGAGGTAAAGCTATCCGTTATTAAAATTCTTTTCTTGCCATCTACATCTCTCTTAGTATCATCTTTTTAGTATACTATAACGTTAGACCCAATTTTAAATTGACAACACTGTTCAAACACCACTTGTGTATTATACAGAACACATCGGTGAGGTAAAGCTAGGTCAACTCACAATGTCATTCTATCATCGTTAATCATTTTCATAGATTGATGTTGTCTATAATTTATAATAAATTGCCTGAGTTAACAAGCCCTTCTGGGTTACCTTAACTGCTAATCAGTTTAACTCTTTTTTTTCCCCTATTATTCAAATAAGATCACTCGTACAGTCCAATTCGCGAATCCCTTGTCTCTTTTCCCCCCACCTTCATACGATCCAATTCGCAGTTGCTATCTAGCTCTGTTTTTTTTCCTATTATTCAATTAATATCGTTCGTATAGTCCAATTCGCGAATCCCTTATCCCTTTTTTGCAAATGTCAATCAAACAATTCTGATTGTAGTATCCAATTTTTTAGGCAAGCAAATAGCATGTAGCTTCCAAACGTGGGTAATCACTTTGCTTGGAAAGGTACCAAGGAACATGATACCCACGTGATACCACACTGTATATTCGTGTGTAATTCCATGTATTTTTTTTCATATATTTTTGATATCTATTACTACGATATTACTGGGGGGGGATGGGTCGGGGGTTATGTGGGAGGATCTTTCCATGAAGGAAGTTTTCATGGGGGAAGGGACATTGCTATGAAGGGGACGCCGGACTTCCCAGCATTATTTAAAAAAATATCAGAAATTAAATATAAAAAAACAAGTTCTTCAACTGCAACAGCAGCAACATCAAAACTTTAAACGAACAGAAAATATTACATATATTATTGGGTTCACCACCTAGTCAACACCTCGCTCTTTAAGCCAAAGATTTTTTAGTACTTTCATAAGAGCTATTTATTCTAATTAACGGCCTTTGTAATTAATCGGTCATTTTGAAAGAATTGGAACAAAATTCGAAATTTTGCTTAAAGAGCAAGGTATTGACTAGGGGGAACCCCCTAATATACGTATTAAAAATATATGAATATAGAAGTTCGTTACGTAAGTTACGTATATTTATTACTAATAAAAACGTTCGTAAATAAAATTAAACAAGTTTCGAGAAGGCCCTTAAACTAAATAGAAGTACATTTAATATGAAAATTTTGTTTTAATTATTCCTGTACGGTGAACCAAGATCAAAACCTGCATTTATTCAAAAACGTTCAAAAATTAAATAAAAAATTTTTTAACTGAAAGTAAGGAGCGACATTAAAACTTAAAACGAACAGAAATTATTCCGTATATGAAAGGGGGCTGTCCCCTCCTTAACGAATCGCTCTTTACTCTAAAGATTGACTTTCTCACAACTCTATTTTTTTTTAACAATGAAAAACTTTAGCGTAAAGAGCGAGGCGTTGAGGAGGGGGCAGCCCCTTTTCATATACAGAATAATTTCTGTTCGTTTTAAGTTTTAATGTCGCTCCTTACTTTTAGTTATAAAAAAACTTGTTTTTTATTTAATCCTACAAAATAAAGGGTTAACATAGACATTTATTTTAGCCAAAAAGACTGTGTCATAGAAATCATGGCCAACCTAAAAAAAAATCATAACCAATACATAGAAACCCTTCGAATTCATAAAAATCAAGGCCAAACTGTAGATATTAGGGTCATCCTCTTAAAATCCAGACATATTCATAAAAATGAAGAACAATCTGTAGAAATCAGGGCCAACCCTAGAATTCCAGATCAAAACCATAGAAATCAAGACCATACTGTGGAAATCATGGATAATCTTCAGAAAAAATCTAGGCCAACCTCTAAAAATTCATGACCATTACATAGAAATTTCAACGCATTCATAATCAATTTTCAACTGCATTGTTGCAGTTGAAAAACAAGTTTTTCAACTGCAGCAGCAGCAACATCAAAACTTTAAACGAACAGAAAATATTACATATATGATTGGGTTCACCCCTAGTCAATACCTCACTCTTTAAGCCAAAGATTTTTTAGTACTTTCATAAGAGCTATTTATTCTAATTAACAGTGTTTGTGATTAAGCGGTCATGTTTTTTTAAAGAATTGGAAAAAAATTCGAAATTTCACTTAAAGAGCAAGGTATTGACTAGGGGGCGAACCCCCTAATATACATATTGAAAATATATAAATATAGAAGTTCGTTACGTAAGTTACGTATATTTATTACTAATAAAAACGTTCATAAATAAAATTAAACATGTTTCGAGAAAACCCTTTAACTAAATAAAAGTAAATTAATATGAAAATTTTGTTTTAATTATTCATGTACGGTGTGAGCCAAGATCAAAACCTGCATTTATTCAAAAATGTTCAAAAATTAAATAAAAAAAAACAAGTTTTTTTAACTGAAAGTAAGGAGCGACATTAAAACTTAAAACGAACAGAAATTATTCCGTACATGAAAGGGGCTTTCCCCTCCTCAACGCCTCACTCTTTACGCTAAAGTTTGACTTTCTCACAACTCTATTTTTTTTTAAACAATGAAAAGCTTTAGCGTAAAGAGCGAGGCGTTGAGGAGGGGACAGCCCCTTTTCATATACAGAATAATTTCTGTTTCGTTTTAAGTTTTAATGTCACTCCTTACTTTTAGTTAAAAAGACTTGTTTTTTATTTAATCCTACAAAATAAAGGGTTAACATAGACATTTATTTTAGCCAAAAGACTGTGTCATAGAAATCATGGCCAACCTAAAAAAAAAAATCATAACCAATACATAGAAATCCCTTCGAACTAATAAAAATCAGGCCAAACTGTAGATATTAGGTTCATTCTCTTAAATCCGGAAATATTCATAAAAGTGAAGAACAATCTGTAGAAATCAGGGCCAACCCTAGAATTCCAGACCAAAACCATAGACATCAAGACCATACTGTAGAAATCATGGCCAATCCTTAGAAAAAATCTAGGCCAACCTCTAAAAATTCATGACCATTACATAGAAATTTCAACGAATTCATAAAAAAATCATAATCAATTCATAGAAATCTGGAGGAATTAATAGAAACCATACGCAATGCATAGAAATCCACACAATTCATAAAAAATCAGTCTTAATCATAAGAATCTGGACAAAACCAGAGACATCAAGAAGAAACTGTAAAAAACACGATCGGTCCATAAAAGTCAAGAAATATCCCACACAAATCTTAACCAATGCAAAAAATTCAGGGGAATTCATAGAAATTATAACCAATGAATAGAAATCCAGACGAATTCATAAAAATCAGGTCTAGCCCTAGAAATCCTCACCAAACCATAGAAATCAGGAGGGTAACCCTAGAAATCTAGGCCAAACCATAGAACTCAAGATAAACCTGTAGATATAAAATCATGACCCATACATAGAAACCCAGGTGAATTAATAAAAATCAAGGCCAAACTTAAGAAATTAAGGCCATCCTCTTGAAATCCGAACAAATTCATAGGAATCAAGACCAAAGTGTAGAAAACAGGGCCAACCCTAGAAATAAGGACCAAACCGTTGAAATCAAGACCATACTGTAGAAATCATGGTCAACCATTAAAAATCAAGGCCAACCTCTAAGAAATCCTGACCAATACATAGAAATTCCTACGAATTCATAAAAATCATAACCAATACATAGAAATCCGGTAGAATCAATAGAAACCGTACCCAATGCATATAAATTCAAACAAATTCATAAGAATCTGAGTCAACCCTAAAAATCCATACCAAACCACAGACATCAAGACAAAACCTTAGAAAACACGATCGGTCCATATAAGTCCAGAAAAATCCCATAGAAATCATAATCAATGCAAGAAATTCAGGGGAATTCATAGAAATAATAACCAATGAATAGAAATCCAGACGAATTCATAAAAATCACGGGCAACCCTAAAAATCCAGACAAAACCATAGAAATCAAGACCAAACTGTAGAAATCATGGGCAACCACTAAAAAATCATGACCAATACATAGAAAGTCTGTCGAATTGATAAAAATCAAGGCCAAACGGTAAAAATTAAGGTAATCCACTTGAAATCCGGACAAATTCATAAGAAATCAAGATCAGACTGTAGAAATCAGGGTCAACCCTAGAAATAAAAACCAAACCGTAGAAATCAAGACCACACTGTAGAAATCAATGCTAACCTCTAAATTCCTGCTTTTTCAATGAAAATATGTAAAAATGGATAATCCAAGCTGGTAAGATTGATGGATATGTGGTAGTAGTCAAAGAACTTCACAATTCCATGAAGAATCAGGGGGGAGGAATCTTAAAAATTACGATTATTCACATCAAGTCAAAGAAAATGTGGCGTATTCGTCAATAGCTCTCGGAAATAGCTCAATATGGCGTAAATTTACCTCTAATATCAATCATGTCCCTCTGGAAATAATTGTTAGGATGTATATTTCTTTAATACATGGTTCTTTTTGCTTATAATTAATTCTTTATAAGCTTTTTTCAGGTTTTGTTTTGTGTTTGTCGTGTTTTTTAACTGCTTTTTCTGTGTTATAATAATGTTGTAAATGTGTCTTAATTAATATAAATTTTATTTACAAAGGTCTGACCTTTTAGATTTATTGTTTAGGACGAATTTTTAACACCTAATCGCTCACACAATTTAAGCATCTTGTAGTCCTCTTTCGTCTTGATTACTAAAAATATATTAAAAGCAACCCGCAGTACTATTTGGTATCACTCCATAAAAAAGCATTACTTAATGAACAGGTGCAATTTCTAGAAATAAATTTTCCCCTCTCCACGTCAATTATTACAGGTGTATGAAATACATAATCGTCATTCTAGCATGCGGGGGAAATGGGAACCCTCCTTGCGTGCATTAGGCTATTTCTAGAATACATTAACCAGAACAAAATATTGGAAATAGCCTTTTGGACCTGGGGTGTTGTTCTATTGGATGGAAATTGATCTTTCGAGAACTTTCAAAGACTAAGAACTAAAGAAAAAATGTCTTAAAAGAAATACAAAAAGCCTTGAAAGAAAGAAAAAGAAACGTTTTGAAAGAAAGAAAAAAGGAAAACGCCTTGAACATCTCGACGGAAAATAAAATTTTAATAAAGTATTATGTGACAGTGATGTGTGCGCTGCCACTACGTAAGATGTGCACTGTCATTACGCAACACCCACGTGTGTGCCATCGTTACATAATACCGACGTCTGCGTCGTTACCACATAGGACCAATGGAAAACAAAATCTCAAAAAAGTATTATGTGACAGTGATGTGTGCGCTGCCATTACGTAAAATGCAAGCTGCCGTTACGTAAGATGTGCGCCGTCATTTCATAAGACCCACATGTGCGTCGTCAGTACATAAGACCCGTGTGTGTGCCGTCATTACGCAACATGTGCACTGTCATTACACAACACCTACTTGTGCGCCATCATTAAGTAAGAACCCCGTGTGTGTCATGCTTAGTTACAAACGGGGATTCCCCTTAGGTTCCTGAAGTCTATCTTGTCATACAAGATTGCATCATCCATATTACACCTGGTCAAGGAAACAGGGGCGTCATGGGAATCTTGCCAGCTGCGGTGAAATCCTATGGGAATATTCTAGGGATGTCGTGAAGTAACAAGGTATGCGTTAAAAACAGGGCATGCGTTTAAAATCCGGGAAGGCATGTGTTTAAAGTAATTATGCCCTCACTACTGGCAACCATGCTCACAGTGCCTTTTGATCTAGTTCTAAGACAAAGTTTTCAAGAATAATAGGCAACTTTGCATAGCTGTTAGGGGTTGACATACCCAATATCCCCAGAGACATAGTTACTTGACTGTTTTATTATACTGAACAAAATGGCTGTCTGAAAATTTTGATTGGATGGAGTTTACAAAATGAATAGGCCTGAGAGGATGGCTTCTTGCCCTCAAATGACTTATGACTCTCTTAAAAAGGCACTAGAACTTTTACTTTCCATTTGAACTAGCTCCTTTATAAGTTTCAATTATATTGCTAGCTATTATAGAGCGGTGCAGCCTATGACGTTGCTTATATAGCCTTTTGAAAACCCATATGCATATAAATTTTTTGTTTAATTAAACCCCCACCCCTAAATGTTCCCTAAAAGTTTCACCTTATTACTCTTAGCGTCATTGGTTACAGTAAGTGTAATGTTAGAATTCATAGTATAAACAATTACACATAGTACCTTCTTGCTAGTTCAAAATCCGCAAAAACTTATCCTTAAAGGTCAAACTTAATAATGTAAGCCAGGCAACGAAACTACTGTTCATTGAAAATTTTGACTAAAAAATCAAATCTTGTAAAAAGGGGATTGTATGGGGGAAGAGAATATACCATGGGAAATTTTAGCACAGGAGAATACGCCAGGGGGAGTTTTCCAAGCGTGATAATACACCGGGGGGTGGGTGGGAGGTGGAAGGCACCTAGACCCACTTTAGGCAACGCTATGGCTTTGCCTTTGCCTCTGATTGATGAATTAATTATCATTTACAAGCTATTGTCTAACCTCGTTCTTGGATATTTTGAGTTCATAGAGATGAAACATGCTCATTTGCCTTTCCCCTAAATTTTCGTGACTTGACTTCACTGACACTATTGTTGGAGAAATGACCTAATTGGAATTTTGCTGTTAAATTATTACCATCAGTAATTGTATTTTCAGCGCTAAGGCTGCTATAAAGCACTACACTACACACTGCCAGGATCAAGTTGAAACAAATGAAGCTGAAATATATTTGAATGTTTGCAATTCATTATATTACGGCAAAACTTCAAAGATGTTGTTAAGGAGATGACTAATCAATAATGAATCCATATCTTATCACCAGTTATCCGGTACTGCAGCCAAAATTTCTTGACAATGAGACTATAAACTAATTTTAGTTCCTAGACGAGTGATTTTGTGTGGTCTGCAGGCCTTGATTTTACAAGAAAGAGCTTACTCAAGATTTACTCTAGAATCTTTGACAAGGAATTAAACAAAGAGTAAGGTACTTATTGTGTGGTGTTGTCCTGGCAGTCATTTTTGTTTCAGGCGAGGGGGTTGTCCCCTTCTTGATACCTCGCTCTTTACGCTAAAGTTATTTTTTTACAGCTTTTAAAAAAGTTTATTATTCTAATTAAACGGCTATTGTGTTTCAGGAGTTGTTTGTAAAGAATTGGTACAATAACTTTAACTTTAGCATAAGGAGTGAGGTATCAAAGAGGGGGCAACCCCCCTCACATACGAATAATTTTTATTCGAGGTTTTGATGTTGCTCCTTACTTTTAGTTGAAAAAAACTTTTTTATTTATTTTGGTTGTAGGCTTGAATTATTCAAGACACTTGCACCCTATGCCTGAAAGTCTAAAACGAATAAACGGGAAATTGTTCAGACGGAAAAATTTTCGATTTAATAATTAAATAATAAGGCAAAAATTAGAAGTGGAATGATATCTTATTAATGCTGTAAATATCACAATATTCCATATTTCTTAACATTTTTGTGTTTTTCTTTCCGTCCAGTTATGTTGGGCACCGTCGTCTCGCACCATATTTTCAGGACGACACACCAACAAACTGTTATTAGTTTAAGATACCTTACCATAGACCTTAATTGCTTTAGTGCCACCCAGGGTAAATAAGACACAAGTGAGAATACTTCTTCCTTCTAGGTTTAAAGACAAAAATGTCAGATCAAAACACAAAACATGAATATTATATTAGAATAATTCTGAGATTTTATTTATTTTTGTAACGGACAATCCGAAGATTTTGACTACAAAAATTGATTTAGTAACAATGTCAATTTGATTAATTTTTTTACAAAAAGTATTTTTGAAAGTACTGGAATATGTCTTCTTTCTGATTAATGGAGCCGAGGCTGTGTTTTCACAGCCTCGGCTCTTTTTTCACAGCCTCGGCTAATTTTTTTACAAAAAGTATTTTTGAAAGTACTGGAATATGTCTTCTTTCTGATTAATGGAGCCGAGGCTTGTTTTCACTCAATCTACTTGTAGTCTCAAGCTCCATAAAACCCATTGAAATATGGGTTTAGCTCGTAGTCCTACTAGTCCTGAGCATCCTTGCCTGATGGATATCCATTATCTGGATTAGAAATTTGTCATTTCAATGACAATCTAGATCGTGGAATCCAGTTTTAAGCCGGTTTTATATAATAATTTCGTCCACTGATAAATCTCTATGTTCTTTGAGGAATCTGCTTTGTCAATGGAATAGAAAACACATTTTCTTCAAATGGGAGTAGGTCGAGGGGTTGGCCCCTCTCCATCACTTGATATGCATTGCGAAGGAAAACTTGATCTACCATTCGCCCCACACTTTGCTTCACATGTTGACAAATTTCTATCATACCAAGTCTTTTTTTACCACACGCGCGATACGACCCAATTACGTTTGGTAGGTAGCCTACTACACAACGTAATTTTTTTGCAAGCGTGCAGCCCCTCAGAATAGGCATTTTTCCAGTGTCTGGTAAAGTTTTAGTGCTTCACACCCACAAAATAAAACTACTTACGAAGCTCCTATTTAACAGTCAGAACAGTTTAATTTATGTGAAAACCTTAGAGAATCTTATCAAAGAAGTTTTATACCAGTAGCGTAATTTCGTCTAAATCCCCCCCGGGGGGGGGAGGCAAAGTTGGATCCAACTTTCCCATGTCAAGTGAAAATGACAGTGGAAAATGATAAATGAGCCATATAGTACCATAAAGGCAACGGTATACTAAAGAAAAACTGATTTACTTCTGTATATGCTTGAATTATGCGAGCCTATCTTAGTTTTTGAAAAAAAAAATTGATGACGCAACATTTCAGCTGGGGGGGCAAACTGGGGTCTAGGGTGGATTACTAATAATGTAAGCCTTAGGTGACTGATGGGTCTGCAGTGGGGCAGCTGCACTGTCACCTTCTTCTAAATTTACCTCTGATAGAATTAACTTTTATTTTAATCAAGCTATAGCCAATACTTATTTAGCTGATTTAAGGCATATTTTCTTTAGTTTTTTGATAAAAAGAGCTGTTTTTTGACATTAGGCCGTTAAGACCTTTTAGATTGATAATCAAGATTCTCAAATTAATAAAAAAAAACATATTTTTTTTCAACTGAAAGTAAGAAGCAACATTAAAACTCGAAATGAACAGAAATTCTTCAGCATATGAAGGGGCTGCCCCCCTCCTCAATACCTTGCTCTTCATACTGAAGTTTCCAGCCCTTTCGAAAAAGCTTCCTATTCTAATTAGACGGCCCTTGTGTTTCAGGAGTCGTTCTTAAAATATTGGGACAAACAATAAAACTTTCGCGTAAAGAGCAAGGTATTGAGGAGGGGGCATCCCCTTTATATACGGAATAATTTCTTTTCGTTTTTAGTATTAATGTTGCTCCGTACATTCAGATCAAATAATGCCGGTAAATCTGGCTTACCCTCAATGAAAAATTCCTACTCACTTAGGGCAAACTCACCCATGGAGCTCCTCCCACATAATATAAGTAGTAAGGGACGAGTTTGCATAAAGCGAGCAAACCCTCCATATTATGGACGTATAAAGCGAGCAAACACGTTCTATTTGGAACTAGATATTCAGGGACGAGATGGTATAAAGCAACCAGACAGGTTTCTGAGGCAACACCCATTTCTACTAACGGTACTCCATATATGATAACTTGATTAGTATAGTAATCGGATTCAAATATAAGGAATGATTTTCATTATAGTTCATATTAGTAAGAGAATTGAATTCAGAGAGAGAACAGTTTATAATTATTTGAGACGTTATTAACAAAGAAAATGAGTGATACGTTTACACTATTGGAGCTTGATGGTGGAGCAGGTAGCAGCGATGATACAAGGGCGAAAGTACCGAACGTGGTAGTGAAAATTACACGAGGATGTAGACTATGCCTTGAATGGGACGATATGTATGCTAGATATGTGATATCATTGAGCAAATTTAAATTGGAGGAGCAATTATGTTTTGCGGCGAAACTGAACACTGTGCATATAAATAGACTTCAAACTACTTTAGATACACTGGTGAAATATATCGATGAAAATAAATTGAATCAGTTATTATTATTGTTTTAATTATATTCAATAAAATTGTTTCTAAATCGAAGATACTTTTTCTATAGTAGGTTAGCGTATATTTTTAAAGTAGAAAGAAGAATCCTGGTTAGTCTGAATTTGGTTGTGAGAGTGTTAGGACTCTAAGAAAATGAATAGATTTAAGAAAAAGAAGATCATAGGGAATCTTATGTTTATGGAAAAACGTTTGATTCTAGATGATGATTTTCTGGAGTTATCTGTTCAAAGGAAGATATTTTCTCAGGGAATGCTTGTCGATATAATGAAAACTGATTCTCCATCATTATACTATTGCATGAAGCTTTTGCGTCGTGGTACAAAGGCATTTACACAATTTATTGACATTTGAATCATATTAATCACGACAAGACAAAATGATAGTGGGGATTTGCTTTTTAAACCCGCAATAGCTTAAAAACTTAAGACTATGATTTTTTCACGAGAAAGATGTTGTTCAAAGAGGATTTACTCCTCTCTCTCTCCTCTCTATCCCACTCAGTTTGTTGATCGTAGCTCAGTTTCATTTTGGCGGTGAGAGTGTCAACACATGAAAAAATATTCCATACATGTCCACTATGCGTGTATACACTGGGCAGCTGGTCATCATGTGAGAATTTTACAATGATTGATGAGTATGATGACAAGTGCAGATTATGCCGCCTATGTAAATTGCATAGAGGATATGCTTTACAAATTAAAGGTTGTAATTCCTGTCTTGAAGAGGTGTGTGACTCTCATACTAGAAGACACCTATGCTCTAATTGCCATTATGACAAATGTAATCAGTGGGAAAAATATATATCCTGGTATGATTGGAAAGAATCCTAAACGTGATTTTAGTTTATTGCTAAGAAGTTGGTATCGTCGTGGCTTTACTATGTTTTGGGAGGAGGAGCCCGGTCTACGATTCAACTGCGGGAACAACAAAATAATTTGGTTTCTACGTCATCGTTGTGAAGACAATGGCTACTATGATTATAAGCCTACTGATTTTTATTTGGCTGTTATAGAATGTGATTCACCACTTTACGACACTGTATGTGACATTGCTTCAAATAAGCAAATTAAAACAGACAAATTTTACAAAATGAATGAAAATAGTATCATTGACTATACAAAGAGATATGATAAGAGTGAAGTTACATTATACTGTAGAAAATGTGTCCCTGACATTGCAGCACATCAGGATCAGTATACAGTGAATTCAGATGATCTACTTGAATTAGCTATTCTCAACAAATTCCTACACGTAGTAGAAGATGAAATTTAAAGAGTAGAACAGTCGTTTTTATCATTTATATGCATTATTTTTATTAATAAACAATTTTACATACATTTTTGAACATTTTGTTCGTAGGGCACTAAAATCAATATTAAACACCTTTGAAAGCATATTTTTCCACTAGGAAGTCGTTCAATCGAGGAAAGTCAACGTAAATACTGAGAAACTGCTTGTAGGTATTGCACGAGATCTGAACATGAAAAAGAGTAGTGCATGAAAGCCACATGTCTTAGTCGTTAAATCATGTACTTTCCTTTGATGTTGAATAATAGTTTTCCCACTGCTCTCAAAAAAGTTGTTGGTGTGCGGAGTGTAGAATTTATATGATAGGCCAAGAGGATCAAAAACTTCGATATTCTTCACTGTTTTAAAGATGAACAGCCAATGGCCTGTCTTCAAAGTTGATGGACTGCTATTAACAATGATTAGGGTATTGTTAACACTTGACATTTTTTCAATGAAGTCCGATGGTATGCAATAGGACCTGTACTGGGGCATGTATAAATCCTTATTAAATACGCTGATTATTTGGTTTATGTTCATGGTGCAAGGTCTAGTAAAACACTGCCGTCGGTTGTGATTTTCCAATAGGTTTCAAATTAACTCAATGATAATAATGTGATACTTTCAGTCAAAGCATTGGCAAATGTGCACTCTAAACGCACATTCTCCGTTCGTACTATGCTCATATCTTGAGTGCCAGACAAGTCCAAAATAATTACACCATGGTTTTTTTGAAAACATTGAATTGGTTATTCCATTTTCAAATATTTGTGAATCATGATCTAGCGATTGCATGGTCAACTCATAAAGAGTTTTGTAGGATTTTTATCAAATGATAGAGTGTAGAGTGGAATTCCATTCACTTTGCACACAAGGCTAGAGAGACCAAAAAATGAAAATCATGGGGGGATGCAGTCCAGGATCCAATGGTACTGGAATTCTTCACAAAAGCCAAACCGAGTTTTGATTTTATTTCTCCATTGATAAATGATGAATTGGTATAGTTGCGAGAGCCAGTGGCAATGTGACGTTGATTGGTGATCGTATGGGGGACAAGAGGTTTAATATTGTTACCATTGTTTCTTAGCTTTTCCACTGCCAATACAACAGAGCTCATAACCTGTTGTTTTCGAACATGAAGAATTGCTGAAGTGATAATGACATTTGCATCGGGTGCTGTTGCATGTGTTTTTATCAAAATGAAATTCGATGGAGCTAGTTGTAACTTTATGTCAGTCTTGACATTGGGAGGCAACTGTTGGGATATATTGAATATCTCATGATTTAATTTACCAACTAGATGATACTCCTGGGTCACTGCAGCAGTTAACTCACCGTCAGTATCAACACCTGATCGATATTCATAGCCCAGTGCCCGACCTCTCAACTCCTTATACGCCTTTGGGGTCATCATCATAGATTGTATGTAGCTTACATAGTTTGATAAATTATTACTAGTGCTCACCAATGTTCCATTAATAAGTACATTAATTTGTTTGAACAAGTTGTGTAAGATACAATTTTCATAGGACAGGCCATCAGCAGCAGAGGGGAGTTGTATTATCTGACTTTTCCTTCACCGCAACATTTAAATCAATAAATTTTGATGATAAATCAATGAAATAGTCTTCATTGGAAAATATCTGAAAGTGTATATTTTCCGAGAGGGGTTGTTGAGGATGAAATTGTTCATAGTAGCCATACTTGACACTGACACCAACATTTTCAGCATTGAATTGATTCAATGAGGAGGTGATTGATGGATGCAATTCCTTGTGGGGGAGATAGGTCATCTTAAGGAAAGAAATCCTTCTTTGATCTAACAATCCTTTTCTTCTTCTGCTTATTGGTCTTCTTCCTTTTATTCCTCAAAGTCAAGACTGATGAGTGAATGATGACCACGCACCCTTTTTAACCCCTTCCCATTTTGCTGAGATTTTAATTGCTTGCCAACGGCTCTTGCTGAAGATCTAATATTTTCTTTAACTCTCCCGTTGAAATGTTTACCCGACCCCCAGTCCTGTAATGTTGAGGCAGCAAAATTTGATGCAGCAGGTACAAGATATGTTCTGGCAAGGGGTAGTGCAGAACCAAATAGCCTAGCAAACAAGCTACAAAGACCATAGTCAGACATTGTAGTACGCCCCTTGTAATTGTCCAATCCATGACCTATTTGATGAGGATTCAGAGCACCAAAATAGCAGTCGATATCAGTACAGACAATTGAAATTCCTCTATTGTTCATCTTAGGCAGTGACGATGGGTCGAAATGACATGTAATCACAGCCAAACCTCTTGATTTTGCTAAAGGATCACCTAATTCAGTGGTTAGTGTTAACTGACAGAGTTCCAGATATAAAGTGTTTACGGGCACATAGTGAAGATGCTTTATATTATAGTGATGAATATGATCTTGATTGGCTTTCGTTCAAGAACTCGTAGGAGAGGGACATTTGAATTACCGACTCTCGACAATTCAACAAATGAGGCATAGAGAAATATACAAGTTTCCGAGGAGAAGGCTGGTGGATACTCAGCAAAAACAACATTAGTGATTCCGGCACTTTTACCATTGATTATATTAAGTTTAAAGCCAAGAACATCTTTTAGATTATCATTGAGAATGACCTTTTCATTCGCAATGGGTGAACTAATTTAGATCTCCCCCCCCCCTTCCTTTGAATAGTTCAAATGAAAGGCTCCTTTTTTGCGAGCGGAAATTCTTCTATTGATAGAACGACACAAATCATTCATTGAACTTAGTTCCTCGTAGGGTAATTCAACATATGGATAATCCAACCATAACATTGGACGTGATCGTCTCTTACTAGGTTGCTAGCTACCGCTGCAACCCGGATCCTTTTTTAGGAACTATGGGTTCTTATATTTCTTAACATTGGACGTGATCGTCTCTTACTAGGTTGCTAGCTACCGCTGCAACCCGGATTACCTCCGGAACCACCGTATATCAGTTACTATGGGCGAGAGATCGTAGCCACCAGTCTCTTCGGAGGCGTGGCTTCAAATCTTACCGCTGGTATACGATTATGTTTGAAAGACTGCAGTGTGAAAAGACATCAAAATGCAGTTTTTGGTGGAAAAATTTATTCTCTTTTAGAAATAATTTATTTTAGTTACTATAGATTTTTAACCCAATTCATTTAATTTAAAATGAGCCATTGAACAACTCTCTACGATGTTCCAGTGCCAAGCTATCTCTGGATACAAAAGAAAAAAAAAAAGAAAAAAATATCCCGTTTAGGCAGAATGTTGTAGTAGCTGCCACTTTTCTTGATTTTCAAGCCAATATATTTCCCTTGCTGTTTCAAGCCAAGGGACAGAGTGTTTCCTATACAGGGGTTTCGGACAAGGCAGTTCTAATGGTGTACTTTTTGTTTTGATCTGACTCCTCTGTTAGGAACTATGGGTTTTTATATTTCTTAACATTGGACGTGATCGTCTCTTACTAGGTTGCTAGCTACCACTGCAACCCGGATAACCATTGAACTCTACGATGTTTCAGTGCCAAGCTATCTGTGGAATTACTAACCTACACTATAATTAAGTAGCGTATACAATTTAGTAGAGGCAAAAGGTCGTTCTTTATTATAAGGATTAAAAAATTATTATCATATCTTATATGTAACTTTTATTTTAAAAGTCTTCGATAGTCTAATGGTAAGTATGCCCACTTGTTACCTGGGAGAAGGGGGTTCGATTCCCCGTCGGGGAGAACTTTTAATATGTTGAATTAAAAGCACTATCTTTTCAATTTAAAATTTAAAAAAGAAACATGTTTATTTACATTCTAGCTAAAATAATGAAGATAATATGAATGAACCACAGTGTTCAGTTTCTTTGGACTTGAGTTCGTTTTTTAACTATAAATACAAACAGGAAAAAGCCTACGGCTTTTTCTTCTTTTAAATAGTAAGAGACGAAACTCAAACAATCAAGTAGCTAACTAAGTCCAATGTATGGAATGGTTTGTTATTTCAGTGATCGTCTTTTAATGTAAAAAATATAAATCCTGTAATCTTAACTATAGTGAAGTTGCGTATGCAAGTTAGTATAGGGAAGAGTTCGATCTTTATTATATTTATAGATGTAATGGGAAATTTTATTGATCACTGTGAATATATGGAGGCATAATTGTTCTTTACTTAGTTTCAGCTTTAATTCGATGATCCAGACTTTATGTACTAACTACATCCAAAGACTATGACGTCATTGTTTAATATTGTATATAAAAAATTAAGTTTTTCGTAAAAAAAATTAATTAAAAAAAAAATTAAGTACAAATAGCGCTAGATCTAGAGATTTCCTTTAAAATGAGCCATTGAACAACTCTCTACGATGTTCCAGTGCCAAGCTATCTGTGGAAAAGAAAGAAAGAAAAAAATATCCCGTTTGTGGAGAATAACGTGGTTAAAGTCAATTTTCTTGATTATCAAGCCAATATTATTTTCTTTGTTATTCAAGCCGCAGGGCGGTAAGTTTCCTTTATAGGGGTTTCGGACAAGGCGGTTCTAATGGTGTACTTTTGTTTTGATCTGACTCTGTTTTTAGGAGTTAGGGGTTTTTATATTTCTTAACATTGGACGTGATCGTCTCTTACTAGGCTGCTAGCTACCGCTGCAACCCAAAAGAAAAACCCAAATATTACTTCATTTTACATAATAATGGATAATTATATAAAATGAAACCGTATTGACAAACACCATACATGTTGAACTCTATCGGTCATTTATGTAAACTTTACTAACCTATACTATAGTTAAGTGGCCTATAAAATTTAGTATAGCAAGAGGTCGTTCTTTATTATAATTCTTTACTGTAAATTACAAACAGAAAAAGCCTACGGCTTTTTCTTCTTTGAAATAGTAAGAGACTAGCCTCAAACAATCAAGTAGCAAACTAAATCAAATGTATGTAATGGGTTTTTATTCCAATGATCGTCTTTTAACGGAAAATTCTAATATATTGACCATAATATAACTGTACTAGCCTCTACTCTATAGTTAAGTGGCCTATAAAATTTTGTATAGGCAGGAGGTCGTTCTTTACTATATGTAAAAACAATGTATGGAATGGTTTGTTATTTCAGTGATCGTCTTTTAATGTACTTACTGTAACGTCAATATAATGAATAGTAAATTGTTCATTTTGACTTTGAAGACTCTTCGAGTAATGCGATATAATTCTTCAATCGTGTCGCATTCTATGACACATGCTTTTCCATCATCATTTTGCAATGGTGCTCCTCTGGGTCCGCATGAGTGAGAATCTGTAAAATAGTATTTTTCATCATAATGCATAAGACCCAGTGATTTAGAGTATGCAACTATTATTCCAGCATTATGTTATCTAAATAATTTTTTTAAAGCAGCCAATAATGTAATTCCTAATTCTCCATTATTTATAGAATCCAATAAGCTTCCGCTGCACAACCAATTATCGTCATAATTTAGGGACAATACTGCGTCATACATTAGAAAATCGTCCTTGATGACATCTAAATTTTTCAATACCCGATAGCCACTAGGAGGAGGAATCGAAAAAACTCTTGGATTTCTATTATTATTATTTTCACGTATGAGAGCATAAATAGTATCCCCTTCAATCATGTTTCTGTTCAGAATATTTTTATTCCATTGCCTTGGAGGTATAATAGCAGCTCGGGCAATATTTGCGAGTACCATGGCAAAGCATTGGCTGCCTGCGTATCCAGATAGAAATATATTAACTTCTGCTTGATTCCAGTCAGCATATATAATTCTTGATACCTTTCTATTACTATCAAGAGTAACATATGCACTTGCTGGTGCATTTGCATTATTAGCATTTTTGTGTTGTTCTTGACGATCTTGGGCCGGTGGAATGACACGAAATATATCACTGTGATCAAGTTTCGCATTAATATTTAATTTTTTCTCTCTTGTTGACACCACCGGTCCGACACTAGTTATCCTTTTCTTATTTTTGGGATAAATTTCTATTAATAAGGGTTCTTCAACTGAAGGGCTTCTCATTCTTTTTCTGGGACCTCCAACAATGGAATTTTTTTTCCTTGAGTCTGTTGTCCTTTAGAGTTTACTTCATTTGTTATACATACTTCATCTGGTGTACCTCTGAGTTGCCTTTCTGGGAACTCAAACAATGGAAGATCTGTTCTATAAATTTGTCTCAAACGGTTGTACTCAATTAAAGCATCAACATTGCAATAAATCTTTGTCTTATCAAATTCTACTAGATGTAAACCTGCACTAGTGGTCACACGGGAAAGAGCAACGTACATCATACCTGGACCGAAGCAACGATTACCTGCGTCAACAATTGCACACTGTAAACTTAGTCCTTGGGGACTTGTGTATTGTAATGGCAAAGGTCAGTTGAAGAGGAAACTGTCTTCGCGTGTAAAAGACTTGCTCAAAACTTCAAAGCGCACGGTTTCTCTGCCAATTTCAAACGGAAGTTCCAGTCCATCAAATTTTACAAGAACTCCAATTATTTCTCCGTTTGGTAGCAACTTGAAGCTTGTTACTGTTCCCATTGATCCATTTACTAGCCCCTTAGCAACACAAATATTTCTTTGGAGCATTACACGTGCACCTACTGCAAGTAACAAGCTCATGAAAGAACCGGCTGTTCTTTTTCTGTCGTTGCCAAAGTTTAAAACAGTGTTTGGTGCTTTCTGTTCGATTCGTTTGTCGTCAACAACTGAAAGAGAGTCGATCAACTGCAGAAAATTCAACGTAGTCCTGAGCAGCTTTTTGTAAGAAGTAACTCGTTAACTACCATACAATTTTCATTGGTGGGCATAAGAATGACAGGTCTATTTCCCTCTTCATACAATTTTGAGTAAAGATCTATTATTTCGTCATTTGAAGCTCTGTAGGGGCTCCCAATTTTTCTCTTGTAAAGACTATTCAAATTTTCACCAGTGTAAAACCCCTGTCTAATTTCAGCAAGTGTATTAGCATAACTCTTATCCATCTTTTGCCTCACATTTATGCTTAGTTCCTCATACTGAAATAGATGCCAGAGGTTGAAAGTACCAACTGATTCGATCCTGTTTTTCCTTCTAGTCGTGTGAGAGGTATATAAGGAGGATTACCACTTACTGGTCTTAATTGAAGAAAATCTCCCAAAAAATGCGCAGTTAGCATTACCCATTGGCAAATCAACTGCCAATATTTCTGATAGTCTTAAATGAATGTAGGTTAAAAGAAACAGACGAAACCATACTAATTTCATCAATAATAAAAAGTCTTGTCTCCTTAAGTGTCTTTCTCAAAGTAAGAAGTTTTTTAGTGGAGAGAGGTGTGTATTTTGTGGTGTTTTCCTGATCAATAGCTAAACTTAAACAACTATGTATTGTAAAAAACCATTTATGCTATGTGCAGCAATACCAGTAGGTGCCATAACTACAACGGGACAATCTTCATTCTTGAACTTGTTGCAAAGTAGTCTTCTCATGACACTGATAACCCTAGATTTTCCTGTACCCCCACATCCAGATACAATCAACTTCAAAGATGTTGCACCATTGCGCTTGGTAACTGAGTCTAAAATTTTGTCAACAACTCTCTTTGATCAATATTGAGCGACTCATAATCATTTTTCAACCTGTCTTCGGTGTCACCATTTAAAATCTGTTTGTTTTTGCGTCTAACAAATGCTCCTTAGCATCTGCTGCTCTGTCAATGATTCCTCCCTGAATTGCATTTTCTGGGTCATCTTCAATGTTTTCATCAATATTTTCCGCCTTCAGAATTTCTTTTGTACGTTCTCGGACCCTTTCTTCAAATTCTATATCGCTTTTCCTCTTAACAACAAATTTTTCGTGGTAAGCTACCATGTCGGGATAGTTTACACTTTCAACACAGTAGGTTTCGTAGTGCTATTTCCACTGAATACTAGTTCATTTTCATTTCGCCAAGGGTTTAAACAATTTTAAAAGACCTCCATAGTAAGCATTTTTCTTCTCGTCAGTTTCAAATGGGTTTATATTTCTGTGCTGTATGATAAACGGTTTAAAAAGCCTTTTTCCGAGGTAGAAGGACCCGTCAGTTAACATCATATTATCATCAGTACCATTACGCTTCCGTTCATACCAAGACAATAACTGAAAAAGACTGATATTTTCCCTATGTTCCGGTCTTTTAGAGTAGGTATCAATAACCCAGTGGGCAATGTATAAATCACTACTCTGTGGATCGTTTTTTTAGCAAGCTTTTCTAGCTCCTCATACCTTCTCAGTGTCCTCTTCACCTCGCTCTTTTTCGCAAGGTCAATATATCTAAATTGCCTAGAAATACTATACAATTTAGTACCAAGAAGCCTATCAGCAGCTTCAACTGCTCCAACTTGACGGGTTTTTATGGACTTCAACAAGTAGGACATAGTTCGTTGACCAAGACTTTTGCATGCATTATTTACTTCCTCCTACATTGCTTCTATTTCGACACTCTCTGCTTTAGTCATGTAATCGGTAATGTAATACGGTAATTTAGAGCCCAAATGGCCAATATATTGAAAATCAATGCTTGCTTGATTAGCAATAAGTAACGCAGGAGAATAGTCATTTATATAACGCTCGTCATCTCTTCGAAGCAGATGATATATTCTTTTTCTTGGCTTTTTACGGTTGTACCATGAGCCAAGCAGTCAAGGATGTCATATAATTCTGTTCGTTCCTTTGTAGGACGAGGAAAGCCAAACTTACAATACGTAACCCATCTTCCTCTTTTTCTCTTATATTTTCTTTGACAGTATTTATTACAGTGGTGCACTTGATGGTATTTGACCAGTTTGTGAAGAGTTGGACTAGTCAATCTATTTGGTATTTCACAAGTTATAATACTATTCATATACTGAATCACTTCAGACGCTGTTGATTTCCCAATAATAGGAGCATCTTCAATCCACAACACAATGTACATGAAGCGCACCTCGTTTCTGATACTCGATACGCCAGAAATGATCCTTAATTTTACCAAACAAAGGATTTGTCTTTAAACAAATTAGCTCATTAAATATAGGTGTCCATTTTTGTCAAAGTGCATGGAAACTGCAACTGGATCTAGACACGTCAACTCTGCTGGGGTCATTTTTGCTACACCAGGTAAGTTCTTATGGGACAGTCCGTAAATAGTCAATAAATTCAGGAGAGTACACACTCAGCACATGAAACTGTCAGAAACAAAGTCGGTGGACCAATTGCTCAATCATTGACTTTACTATATAGGAAAGAGATTGAAAATACTACTGAGATCCATCTGATTTGATTGAACAGAAAAAAAAGTCGCTTCCATCTCTCCATCACGGGAATGAAGCCTGTCTATAAATTGACGAGCATTTTGATTTGGTTTCACAGTCCGCAACATATGACCGACGCTATTACACATGTAAGAGAATTCTTGCAATTGGAAGCTGTGAAAAATAAACTGTTTGTCAAGACGAAACTTAGTATGTCTGCTAAGAAGCCTTGATTTAAATTTTTCTGCATTTCAGAAAAACGTTAAAACCAATCTAGATTTTGCTCTTTCTATCAGTTTCTGAAGGATTGCAGCTTCCGGTATTTCAGGTAAATTATCAACACCAACCGCTTTTGCAGCAAGACGTGCTTCAAGTATTTTATTTAAATCTTCTAGGTGTATGCACGTATTGTTTTATTGAGACTGTTGTTCTCTCTTAACCACAACAGTGCTTCATGGACTTTTCTCAGATCTATTAGTGCAGTCCAAACATTCTTGTTGTAAGTAGGCTCACCATTGACAATGACTACAAAACTATCAATGTTAAGAAGTTTTTTCAGGCTGAATATCTGCATTTGCTTGCACATCAACAGGTAGATATACTATTCTCCCCTTAAGAGCGTCAACAGGTTCTGTTCTAGGTCTTTTCAATGCAGTTACTTGCCCTAATCTGACGATCGTAAGACAAGGCATTACAAATCGAATCATTGCCATTTCAAAATTATTTAAACACTTTATACATTCCGGTGTACGGTCTATATGAAGGTTATTTAATACTGATCGGACATTCTCCTGACTTTTCAACATTTTCCCAGCACAGTAATCACAGACAGAAAATGAATCTATTACATCCTCTTTCCAACCTGTACATTGAATTAGCTGTTCTCTGTGTCATCTTTGTGTATGTCCTGTTGTAGGTGTTCTAAAATCGTGGCCATCATTACATCAAAACCTTTCTTATTTGAAAGGGATCTTAGACTCTTCAATGGTATTTTGTCTTTATCTGCTCGCAACTGTCACAATGCATTGAGGGGTATACATCCCTGATGTTAGCTGCCTTATCAAGGCTCTCACCAAATAATTTATTATTGTATTTTCATCCACAGAAACTCTAATATTGCTATCACCGTAAATGAAGTCTTGACTATTATTACGACAGAGTCTACTTGACACTTCTTCTATATAATGACTTAGTTCCTTGCACGAGCCCTCGACTTTTAGTAGATTAATATGTTGTATAATCTTAGATTTTGATACTGCCTTATATACGCTATTAATGAAACAGTTCAAGACAGGAAAATGTGGAGCTAGTGCCCTTAGAGAACGCAAATAGCTCTGACATCCCTCATTTGGGCTACAGTATAAACGAATGCCCATGCTTTCTTGTGTCCCTGTAATTGATTTCACAATAATCCAAGCCGCCAAGGTAGAAATTAACCACTTTGTCAGTTGAAAATTTTAATGCTATATTATTTTCAAGGATATCAAAAAGAATTTGACATAATTCAATATCCGTCGGATAGAGCTTGCAGATATCAGGGTGACATTGCCAAGTAACCTGCTGCCCAATTTTTGGTTTTTAATGTTTACTCAGATTGTTATAGGTGACTTCAGCCATCATAATTTCCTTGTCAGATCTAGTTTCGGAGCATTTTTCAATAGTTGTCTCGTACTTTTCAGGACAGTTTGTTCTACTACACAGAGAATGTGCTGCCAAATATTCAGTAGAACTAAAAGAACTGTTTAAAACACAGTTAGAAATGCTTTTTTCTTGAGTCGGTGTTCCAGGAATTTGTTCTAATCATTAGTCTTACAAACACATTTACTAATAACCCTAACAGGCTCGTTTTCGCCATAATTGAAAAACATTGCTTTTCCTTCGCTGTTGATAGGTATGCTTGTATATATATTTTTATTGCTGCTACATAAACTGCAATTGCTCCTTCCAAAATTAATATACGAATTTTCTAAGAAGTACGCCTCCGTATATTCACTGTGTTGTCAAACATTTTCCATTGCATCTATAAACTGTTCCGCAGTTGCCAATCCATACCTTGGAAGCTTTTCGTTTAAACTGACAACATTTCTTTTGGATATTACTATGAAGCTTTGCCAAAGCATTTCTAGCCGACTTTTCAACAGCATCCGCTCTTTCAAAGAGAATTTTAATCTGTAATTTTGAATACTTTTCGTGATCCTGGTAAAACATGCGTAAAATGTTTCTCAATTTACGAAGATCAGCCTGCATTTTTGGCCATCTTCTTGTATTTCTGAATGTAATTTTTCCTTTGTCCTTATGCGTTCTTCGGTACAACCTCGCAGAGAATTTAAGTTTTTCATTATAGCTTTTGTCACCCCAGTATCTACCCATTATTCTGGTAGCAACTTTTTTCTTATGTTTGTTTCGGTAATCTATATCGTTATCATACCGTTCCTTGCTCTTTTGTTTGGCTGTCTCAATTTTCCCTTCTCGATACCCCAGATCCCTGACCTCTGTTTTGCTCTGTTCATATTTCATTTTCTTAAATTCTGGATCACAAGACATCTTAGTAGCAATCCTTACGCGTTCTCGAGCTTTATGCGTTCGGTGGCATTTCTATCTCTTTTAAATAAACTTTTCTTATATTTCAGGATGTTAGCTTTATTTTTCGTGTAGTAAAGTTTTTTATTAGTAGAAAAATTTGGATTGCTCTATTTTGATAGTTTTTTGGTTATTCTTTCTTTTTTTCCTTTCAAGCGAGACCAGATTTTTTCAAGGTTTAAAATTATTAAGTACACAATACCCCGTGTCGAGTATCTAAAACCTAGCATAAAAAAAACTAATTTTTAAATTTTCAGGTATTTATCTTGTTTGAATTACAAAATTAGTATTATTGGTTAGACACCATAAATATTTTTGCAGTTTACATAATAAGTTTAGCGATTCTGGACTGAAAACTAAAATAATTGCAATTATAAGACAATAATATGGAGATACGTACTTTACGGGTTACAAACCAAAAAAAAAAAAGTTTGGTTCCAGGATACAATAATAACTTTGAACTGAGATGAAAAAAAAAATTTTCTTCCAGGAGACAAAAAGTAAAACTAATTATATAAAATTTTCATGTATTTTTGTTGTTTAAATTAAGAAATTTCTATTACTGATTAGGCATCATAGATATTTTTGCAGTTTACATAATAATTTTAGCGATTAAGCCAAAAAAGAAAATTTTGGTTCCAGGAGTTTCGGTTACTATTGAGACAAGTAGCTATTATTACTATAGAGTTCATTACCATGAACTGTTTGATTGCTTCAAAATTCAAATATCTTTGAAAAGACTGCAGCATGAAAATACATCAAAAATGCAAATTTTTTTGACAAAATTGATTCTACTTTAAAAAGTATTTTATTTTTAATTACAAAAAGCACTAGATGTTGCAATTTTCTTTAAAATGAGCTATTATACAGCTCTCTATGATTTTCCAGTGCCCAGCTAGCTGAGAAGAAAAATCAAGCGGAAAGAAAAAATATCCCGTTTGTGGAGAATAACGTGGTAAAAGTCAATTTGCTTGATTTTCAAGCCAATATATTTTCTTTGTATTCAAGCCAAAGGGCGGGTAAGTTTCCTTTATAGAGGTTTCGGACAAGGCGGTTCTAATGGTGTACTTTTTGTTTTGATCTGACTCTTTTTTTTAGGAGCTGGCTTACATTGGAGGTGATCGTCTCTTACTAGGTTGCTAGCTACGCGCTGCAACCCGGATTAGGAGTTATTACATTTTTTTAAATTGGACGTGATTGTCTCTTACTAGGTTTCTAGCTACTACTGCTGCAACCTGGATAGCTACCCCTGGAAAATCACCGTATATCAGTTACTATGGGCGAGAGATCGTTCTTTACTGTACCTTCTCGATACCCCTGATCCGTAAGATACCTCTGTTTTGCTCTGTCATATTTCATTTTCTTAAATCCTGGATCACAAGACATCTTAGCAGCAATCCTTACACGTGCTCGAGCTTTATTGCGTTCGGTGGCATTTTTATCTCTTCTAAATAAACTTTTTCTTATATTTCAGGATGTTAGCTTTATTTTTTGTGTAGTAAAATTTTCTATTAGTAGAAATTTGGATCGCTCTATTTTGATATTTTTTTTGGTTATTCTTTCTTTTTTTCCTTTCAAGCGAGAGACCATATTTTTTTCAAGGTTTTAAAATTATTAAGTACACAATACCCCGTGTCGAGTATCTAAAACCTAGCATTAAAACAAAACTGGTTTTAAAATTTTTCAGGTATTTATCTTGTTTGAATTACAAAATTAGTATTATTGGTTAGACACCATAAAATATTTTGCAGTTTACATAATAAGATTTTAGTGATTCTGGACTGAAAACTAAAATAATTGCAATTATGAAGACAATAATATGGCGATACGTACTTTACGGGTTACAAACCAAAAAAAGTTTAGTTTCCAGGATACAAAATAACTTTGAACTGAGATGAAAAAAATTTTGGTTCCAGGAGACAAAACAGTAAAACTAATTTTAAAAATTTCATATATTTTTGTTGTTCGTCTTTAAAAAAAAAGTACAATTACTGATTAGGCATCATGAATATTTTTTGCAGTTTACATAATAACTTTAGCGATTAAGCCAAAAAAAGTAAAAATTTTGGTTCCAGGAGTTTCGGTTGCTATTGAGACAAGTAGATATTATTACTATAGAGTTCATTACCATGAACTGTTTGATTGCTTCAAAATTCAAATATCTTTGAAAAGACTGCAGTATGAAATACATCAAAATGCAATTTTTTTGAAAAAAGATTCTACTTAAAAAGTATTTTATTTTTAAATACAAAAGGCACTAGATGTAGCAATTTCCTTTAAAATGAGCTATTATACAACTCCCTATGATTTTCCAGTGCCCAGCTAGCTGAGGAGAAAGAAAAAGCGGAAAGAAAAAAATATCCCGTTTGTGGAGAATAACGTGGTAAAAGTCAATTTTCTGATTTTCAAGCCAATATATTTTCTGTGTTATTCAAGCCAAAGGGCGGTAAGTTTCCTTTATAGAGGATTCGGACAAGGCGGTTCTAATGGTGTACTTTTTGTTTTGATCTGACTTTTTTTAGGAGTTGGGGGGTTTTATATTTCTTGACATTGGAGGTGATCGTCTCTTACTAGGTTGCTAGCTACCGCTGCAACCGGATTGCAAGTCGACGATTTTGTTTTGGCCTTATTATAATTGGTATGGTGAAATAATAATATGCATATGGTTCTTAAATCATACTTCTTTATGGTCCCATATGGTGTAGTGTCTAGGATAGTTAACTTTCACTCGACAGGCCGGGTTCGATTCCTGGTGTGGAAAATTTTAACTCTATAATCTTTCGAACAATTTGAAACCTTTTATAAATTATAATGATGTATAGTAAAAATACTGTAATCTCAACTATAGTGAAGTTGCCTATGCAAGTTAGTATAGGGAAGAGTTCGATCTTTATTATATGATTACAAACAGGAAAAAGCTATGGCTTTTTCTTTTTTGAAATAGTAAGAGACGAACCTCAAGCAATCAAGCAGCTAACTAAGTCCAATTTATGCAGCGATATGTTATTCCAATGATCGTCTTTTAATGTAAACTCCTTTGTTAGGAACTATGGGTTTTTATATTTCTTAACATTGGACGTGATCGTCTCTTACTAGGTTGCTAGCTACCGCTGCAACCCAGATTAGACGTAATCCTCTCTTGCTATGTTGCTAGCTACCGCTGTGACATGGATCTTAAGTGATAAATTACAAAAAATTTTCAACCTCATTAATTTCCTTTAAAATGAGCCATTGAAACAACTCTCTACGATGTTCCAGTGCCAAGCTATCTGTGGAATTACTAACCTATACTATAATTAAGTGGCGTATAACATTTAGTATAGGCAAGAGGTCGTTCTTTATTATAACTACCCCTGGAGCCACCGTATATCAGTTAATATTGGCGAGAGATCGTTCTTTACTGTAACTCTTGCTAGGTAGCTAGCTACCACTGCAACCCGGATTTAGCTACCCCTGGAGCCACCGTATATCAGTTTACTATTGGCGATAGAACGTTCTTTACTGAATGGCTCTTAAATCATACTTCTTTATGGTTCCATATGGTCTAGTGGCTAGGATAGTTAACTTTCACTTAACAGGCTCGGGTTCGATTCCCGGTGTGGGAAAATTTTTAACTCTATAATCTTCGAACATTTGAACCTTTTATAATCTATAATGATGTATAATATAAATACTGTAATCTTAACTATAGTGAAGTTGCGTATGCAATAAAATGAGCCATTGAACAACTCTCTACGATGTTCCAGTGCCATGCTATCTGTTGAATTACTAACCTATACTATAATTAAGTGGCGCATAAAATTTAGTATAGGCAAGAGGTCGTTCTTTATTATAAACTATAGTGAAGTTGCGTATGCAAGTTAGTATAGGGAAGAGTTCGATCTTTATTATAATATTTTTAGTACTGATTTTTTAACTTGCGTGTAGCTTGCTTTGATCTAACCATTATGTATTCATGAATGAGACCATTTACAGTTTTGACGTTTCTTATATAGTAATTATGACGTCACTGCATCAAAAAATACAGTTTTTATTGGAAAAATTTATTCTCTTTTAGAAATAATTTATTTTAGTTACAAAAGGTTTTTAACCCAATTAATTTCCTTTAAAATGAGCTATTGAACAACCCTCTACGATGTTCCAGTGCCAAGCTATCTCTGGAGACAAAGAAAAAAGAAAAAAATATCCCGTTTGGGGAGAATAACGTGGTAAAAGTCTATTTTCTTGATTTTCAAGCCAATATATTTTCTTGTTATTCAAGCCAAAGGCGGTAAGTTTCCTTTATGGAGGATTTGGACAAGGCGGTTCTAATGGTGTACTTTTTGTTTTGATCTGACTCTTTTTTTAGGAGCTACGGGTTTTTATATTTCTTAACATTGGAGGTGATCGTCTCTTACTAGGTTGCTAGCTACCGCTGCAACCCGGATTAAGCCTGATGAAGATTTAACTAATGTGTCAAAAAGTAAGGTTGCAAGTCGACGATTTTGTTTTGGCCTTATTATAATTGGTATGGTGAAATAATAATACGCATATGGCTCTTAAATCATACTTCTTTATGGTTCAATATGGTCTAGTGGCTAGGATAGTTAACTTTCACTTAACAGGCTCGGGTTCGATTCCCGGGATGGGAGAATTTTTAACTCTATAATTTTCGAACATTTGAACCTTTTATAATTTATAATGATGCATAATATAAATACTGTAATCTTAACTATAGTGAAGTTGCGTCTTTATTATAACTATAGTGAAGTTGCGTATGCAAGCTAGTATAGGGAAGAGTTCGATCTTTATTATAATTTCACTTAACAGGCTCGGGTTCGATTCCCTTTTTGGAAAATTTTTAACTCTATAAGCTTCGAACATTTGAACCTTTTATAATTTATAATGATGTATAATATAAATACTGTAATCTTAACTATAGTGAAGTTGCGTATGCAAGTTAGTATAGGGAAGAGTTCGATCTTTATTATAATCTACCGCTGCAACCGCTGCAACCCGTATTTCTTATCTTAACTATAGTGAAAAGTTCGATCTTTATTATAATAATAATACAAACAGGAAAAAGCCTACGGCTTTTTCTTCTTTGAAATAGTAAGAGACGCACCTCAAACAATCAAGTAGCTAACTAAGTCCAAATTATGCAATAGTTTGTTATTCCAATGATCGTCTCTTAATGTAATCTTCTTTTAAAGAAGGAAAAGCCAATCGTTTAATATTGATCCCTTACTACAGGTGGATTTGAACCCGCAAACCTCGAATCATGAGGCACACTTTCATCCATTGTGCTGTAGTAAGGTATTCATTGATTTGATTTTTCCACAAATCTGTGTATATACGGATAAATAGATTTTGATAAACGTATTCTAACGGCTATACTAACTTGACTATGCCAGTTAGTATAGCCAAGAGTTATTTTATCATTATAACCATTTGAACCTTTTATAATCTATAATGATGTATATATAAATACTGTAATCTTAACTATAGTGAAGTGCGTATGCAAGTTAGTATAGGGAAGAGTTCGATCTTTATTATAATATTTTAGTACTGATTTTTTAACTTGCGTGTAGCTTGCTTTGATCTAACCATTATGTATTCATGAATGAGACCATTTACAGTTTTGACGTTTCTTATATAGTAATTATGACGTCACTGCATCAAAAATACAGTTTTTATTGGAAAAATTTATTCTCTTTTAGAAATAATTTATTTTTTAGTTACAAAAGGTTTTTAACCCAATTAATTTCCTTTTAAAATGAGCTATTGAACAACCCTCTACGATGTTCCAGTGCCAAGCTATCTCTGGAGACAAAGAAAAAAGAAAAAAATATCCCGTTTGGGGAGAATAACGTGGTAAAAGTCTATTTTCTTGATTTTCAAGCCAATATATTTTCTTTGTTATTCAAGCCAAAGGGCGGTAAGTTTTCCTTTATGGAGGATTTGGACAAGGCGGTTCTAATGGTGTACTTTTTGTTTTGATCTGACTCTTTTTTTAGGAGCTACGGGTTTTTTATATTTCTTAACATTGGAGGTGATCGTCTCTTACTAGGTTGCTAGCTACCGCTGCAACCCGGAAACATTGCCAAGTAACCTGCTGCCCAATTTTTGGTTTTGAATGTTTACTCAGATTGTTATAGGTGACTTCAGCCATCATAATTTCCTTGTCAGATCTAGATTCAGAGCATTTTTCAATAGTTGTCTCGTACTCTTCAGGACAGTTTGTTCTACTACACAGAGAAATTTTTGCCAAATATTCAGTAGAACTAAAAGAACTGTTTAAAACACAGTTAGAAATGCTTTTTTCTTGAGTCGGTGTTCCAGGAATTTGTTCTAAATCATTAGTCTTACAAACACATATACTAATAACCCTAACAGGCTCGTTTTCGCCATAATTGAAAAACATTGCTTTTCCTTCGCTGTTGATAGGTATGCTTGTATATATTTTTTTTATTGCTGCTACATAAACTGCAATTGCTCCTTCCAAAATTAATATACGAATTTTCAAAGAAGTACGCCTCCGTATATTCACTATGTTGTCGAACATTTTCCATTGCATCTATAAACTGTTCCGCAGTTGCCAATCCATACCTTGGAAGCTTTTCATTAAACTGACAACATTTCTTTTGTATATTACTATGAAGCTTTGCCAAAGCATTTCTAGCCGACTTTTCAACAGCATCCGCTCTTTCAAAGAGAATTTTAATCTGTAATTTTGAATACTTTTCGTGATCCTGGTAAAACATGCGTAAAATGTTCTCAATTTACGAAGATCAGCCTGCATTTTTGCCATCTTCTTGTATTTCTGAATGTAATTTTTCCCTTTGTCCTTATGCGTTCTTCGGTACAACCTCGCAGAGAATTTAATTTTTTTCATTATAGCTTTTGTCTCCCCAGTATCTACCCATTATTCTGGTAGCAACTTTTTTCTTATTTTTGTTTCGGTAATCTTCATCATTACCATACCGTTCCTTGATCTTTTGTTTGGCTGTCTCAATTTTTGCATGTCTATAATCTTCATCATTGTGATAACACATCTTGCTGTTTTCTTTTGCTCTCTCAATTATTACTTCTCGATACGCCTGGTCGGTTGAATACCTTTGTTTTGCTCTCTCAATTATTACTTCTCGATACACCTGGTCGGTTGAATACCTTTGCTTTTTTTTCTTTTCAAGTTACTATCTCTGTTGTTTGTGTAGTACTCTTTTTTTCAACTTGCGTATAGCCTGCTTTGATCTAAACCATTATTCTAATCAAGAATGAGAGAATTTTCAGTTTTGACTTTCCTTATATACTAATTATGACGTCACGGCGTATGACGTTATGTATTCATGAATGAGACCATTTACAGTTTTGACGTTTCTTATATAGTAATTATGACGTCACTGCATCAAAAATACAGTTTTTTTTATTGGAAAAATTTATTCTCTTTTAGAAATAATTTATTTTAGTTACTATAGATTTTTTACCCAATTAATTTCCTTTAAAATGAGCTATTGAACAAACCCTCTACGATGTTCCAGTGCCAAGCTATCTCTGGATACAAAAAAAAGAAAAAAAAATATCCCGTTTGGGGAGACTAACGTGGTTAAAGTCAATTTTCTTGATTTTCAAGCCAATATATTTCCCTTGCTGTTCAAGCCAAGGGACAGAAAGTTTCCTATACAGGGGTTTCGGACAAGGCGGTTCTAATGGTGTACTTTTTGTTTTGATCTGACTCCTTTTTTAGGAGCTATGGGTTTTTATATTTCTTAACATTGGACGTGATCGTCTCTTACTAGGTTGCTAGCTACCGCTGCAACCTGGATAACAGTTTCTATGGACTTGAGTTCGTTTTTTTAACTATAAATACAAACAGGAAAAATCCTACGGCTTTTTCTTCTTTTAAATAGTAAGAGACGAAATTCAAACAATCAAGTAGCTAACTAAGTCCATTGTATGGAATGGTTTGCTATTTCAGTGATCATCTTTAATGTAAAATCTGTAATTTTGAATACTTTTCGTGATCCCGATAAAACATGCGTAAAATGTTTCTCAATTTACAAAGATCAGCTTGCATTTTTGCCATCTTCTTGTATTTCTGAATGTAATTTTTCCCTTTGTCCTTATGTGTTCTTCGGTACAACCTCGCAGAGAATTTAATTTTTTCATTATAGCTTTTGTCACCCCAGTATCTACCCATTATTCTGGTAGCAACTTTTTTCTTATGTTTGTTTCGGTAATCTATATCGTTATCATACCGTTCCTTGCTCTTTTTTTGGCTGTCTCAATTTTCGCAAGTCTATAAACTACATCATTATAATAACGCTGTTTGTCACTATCAATTTTTCGCATCTCGATACGCCTGGTCGGTTGAATACCTTTGCTTTTCTCTTTTCAAGATGCTATCTCTGTTTTTTTTGGTAGTACTCTTTTTTTTAACTTGCGTGTAGCTTGCGTGATTGAAACCATTATGTAACCATTAGTTGAATTTTTTATGTCCCGTATCAAGTATCAAGAACCTAACAAAAAATTTTAACTAATTTTTTAAATTTTCAGGTATTTTTCTAGTCTAAATTAAAAGATTAAAACTATTGTTCAGACACCATAAATATTTTTGCAGTTTATAACTTTAGCGATTCTGAACTAAAACGAAAATAAAATAAAAATTAATTTTTTCAATTTTTACGTCACTTCGCTCATTAAGTCATATATGGTTATTAGTACACAATAGGTTTTAGATATTACGTCATGTCACATATTACGTCATTTATGGTTATTAGTAGATAATCGGTAAAATATTCGTTTTTTATTATAATCAATTATTACTTTCTCGATACGCCTGGTCGGTTGAATACCTTTGCTTTTTTCTTTTCAAGTTACTATCCTCTGTTGTTTGTGTAGTACTGTTTTTTCAACTTGCGTATAGCTTGCTTGATTGAAACCATTATGTAATTATGAATGAGAACATTTACAGTTCTGACGCTTCTTATATAGTAATTATGACGTCACGGCGTAATGATTTTATTGACGTCATAGCGCAATGATATTATTTCATGACGTCTTCAGAAACAACAATATATTTTCGTGTTTTTTCTATTCACGTCATAGCTCTAATATAAAAAACTATGACGACATTCAATATTTATCTAGTAGGGTTTCAGACAAGGTAATTCTAATGATGTACTTTTGTTTTGATTTGACTCTATTTTTAGGAGTTTTGTTATATTTCTTAGCATTGGACTGACTAGATTCCATTCTCTTACTAGATTGCTAGCTACTGCCGCAACCCAGATTCACATATATATTTATTTATGAGAGGCAACCTGACCGAGTGGTCCAAGGCACTGGTGTTAGCCACCAGTCTCTTCGGAGGCGTGGGTTCAAATCTTACCGCTGGTATACGATAATGTTTGAAAGACTGCAGTGTGAAAAAGACATCGAAAATGCAGTTTTTGGTGGAAAAATTTATTCTCTTTTAGAAATAATTTATTTTAGTTACAAAAGGTTTTTAACCCAATTAATTTCCTTTAAAATGAGCTATTGAACAACCCTCTACGATGTTCCAGTGCCAAGCTATCTCTGGATACAAAAAGAAAAGAGAAAAAAATATCCCGTTTGTGGAGAATAACGTGGTAAAAAGTCAATTTGCTTGATTTTCAACCCGATATATTTTCTTTGTTATTCAAGCCAAAGGGCGGTAAGTTTCCTTTATAGAGCTTTCGGACAAGGCGGTTCTAATGGTGTACTTTTTGTTTTGATGTGACTCCTCTGTTAGGAAACTATGAGTTTTTATATTTCTTAACATTGGACGTGATCGTCTCTTACTAGGTTGCTAGCTACCGCTGCAACCCGGATGTAAATTGGGAAAAATTTTACGAATGTTTTACCGGGATTACGAAAAATATTCAAAATTAAAGATTAAAATTATCTCTGAAAGAATGGATTTTGTTGAAAAGTTCGGCTATAGATGCTTTCGCAAAACTTCATAGTAATATCCAAAAGAAATGTTACATGTTTAATGAAAAGCTTCCAAGGTATGAACCAGCAACTGTGGAACAGTTTACAGATGTAATGGGAAATCTTATACATCACTGTGAATATAAGGAGGTATAATTGTCCTTTACTTAGTTTCAGCTTAAATTCGATGATCGAACCTTTATGTACTGACTACATCCAACGACTATGACGTCATTGATCAATATTGTATATAATAAATTAAGTTTTTCGTAAAAAATGATTAATTTAAATAAAATCAAGTACGAATAGCACTAGATCTAAAATTTTCTTTAAAATGAGCCATTAAACAACTCTACGATGTTCCAGTGCCAAGCTATCTATGGAAGAGAAAGAAAAGAAAAAAATATGCCGTTTAGGCAGAATGTTTTAGTAACCGCCACTTTTCTTGATTTTCAAGCCAATATATTTTCCTTGCTGTTCAAGCCAAATAACAGAAAGTTTACTATATAGGGGTTTCGGACAAGGCAGCTCTAATGGTGTACTTTTTTTTTTATCTGCCTTTTTTTTAGGAGTTATTGGTTTTTATATTTCTTAACATTGGACTTGATCGTCTCTTACTAGGTTGCTAGCTACCGCTGCAACCCGGACTAGGTTTCAGCCATCTCTACAGCCATGATACTGATGGAAATTACATAATCCCTATTTATGTTTCAGTTAACATGGGCAAGGTGTCGTTCTTTATTGTAAACCCTGCAACCCGGATACCAGCGTCCAGTTCTATATGTAAACTTGTTAAAAGACAAGTGATTTGCATCATCATGCTTATGATGATTTATTAAAAATAGTTCATGCTTATTAGGTTGTTATAACAACCCAGATAATAAACTGAATACAAACAGGAAAAAGCCTACTGCTTTTTCTTCTTTGAAATAGTAAGAGACGAACCTCAAACCATTAAGTAGCTAACTAATTCCAATGTATGCAATTTTTTGTTATTCCAATGATCGTCTTTTAATGTAATTTTCATATGAAAATTAATTCTATTTTTAAAATTATTTGTTTTAATTACAAAAGATTTTCAACCCCATTTAAAGGAACCCCATTTCCTTTAAAATGAGCCATTGAACAACTCTCTACGATGTTCCAGTGCCAAGCTATCTGTGGAGAAAAAAAAGAAAAAAGATACTGTTTAGGCAGAATGCTGTAGCAGCTACCACTTTTCTTGATTTTCAAGCAAATATATTTCCGCTGCAACACGGATTTGATGTATCTATGGGCTTGAGTTCGTTCTTTACTATAAACAGTAGGTAACTAAGGGCAAAAGTTCGTTCTTTACTATAACAACCAGGATGACGTCAGTTACAACTTGGAATTCGTTTATGCTATATCATTACAAACAGGAAAAAGCCTATGGCTTTTTCTTCTTTGAAATAGTAAGAGATGAACCACAAGTAACTACCCCTGGAACCACCATATATCAGTTACTATGCATGAGCGATCGTTCTTTACTGTAATTTTTGTAACTAAAATAAATTATTTCTAAACAAGAATAAATTTTTCCACTAGAAACTGCATTTTTGATGTCTTTTCATACTGCAGTCTTTCAGAGATATTTGATTTTTGTACATAAATCATAATCGTATACCAGTGGCAAGATATGAACCCACGCCTCCGAAGAGACTGGTGGCTAACCCCAGCGCCTTGGACCTCTCACCCAAGCTGCCTCTCATAACTATAATTTCCTTTAAAATGAGCCATTGAACAACTCTCTACGATGTTCCAGTGCCATGCTATCTGTTGAATTACTAACCTATACTATAATTAAGTGGCGTATAAAATTTAGTATAGGCAAGAGGTCGTTCTTTATTATATCAAATCTTACCGCTGGTATACGATTATGTTTGAAAGACTGCAGTGTGAAAAGACATCAAAAATGCAGTTTTTGGTGGAAAAATTTATTCTCTTTTAGAAATAATTTATTTTAGTTACAAAAGGTTTTTTAACCCAATTAATTTCCTTTAAAATGAGCTATTGAACAACCCTCTACGATGTTCCAGTGCCAAGCTATCTGTGGAAAAGAAAAAAAAGAAAGAAAAAAATATCCCGTTTAGGCAGAATGTTGTAGTAGCTGCCACTTTTCTTGATTTTCAAGCCAATATATTTCCCTTGCTGTTCAAGCCAAGGGACAGAAAGTCTCCTATACAGGGGTTTCGGACAAGGCGGTTCTAATACTTTTTGTTTTGATCTGACTCCTTTGTTAGGAACTATGGGTTTTTATATTTCTTAACATTGGACGTGATCGTCTCTTACTAGGTTGCTAGCTACCGCAGCTACCCGGATAACTTTCAATAAAAACCTTATTTGCCCCCAGGGCTAACTTGTAACCCTTGTCCTAAGGGCTCTGAGGGGGAGGGGTTGTCATCCTCAAAGACCTAATTTCCAGAACTTATAACTACGTTGAACAAAATGGCTATCTATAATTTTTATTGGATCTGTTTGGATAAATGGTGGGCATGAAAGGGGTTAACTGCCCTCCAATCACTTTCGACTATTAAAAAAGGCACTAGCCCTTTGAATTTCCTATCAAATGAGCCCTTTTTCAAGCTTCTACTACAAAGCTTTCAATGAAAACCTTGTGTGCCCCCATGACATGCATGTTTGAGCTTCAATCTTGCTGGTCGAAATTTGACCAATTATTTGGAAAAAATAATAAATGAGCAATATTTATTACCATCACTGACAAAAGAGAAATCCTTCGTAATAAACCTTCCTTGGTATGATGAAATTTTGTGGCATTCATAGCCCCTACAAAGATAGTTTTTATAAAATTCCCAGAGAGAGAATCCTGGTTTCTCTGAACCTCTGATGCATGATTGTATAACTTGCAACAGCTGGGATCGAACCTCAGTCCCAAATAATTTTTCCAGACGTGGCAGTATCCACTTGGCTGTTACAAGGTATTTAATTTGGATATTCAAAATATATATGATGAGAGATAAGTAGCTCGTCTGTGAGAGAAAGTGACATCATAGCCCAGATAAGTAACTGTCAGTGCAAACATTAAGTCGCTCTTTATATTTACCGTTGAACAACTCTCTACGATGTTCCAGTACCAAGCTATCTGTGGAAAAGAAAGAAAAGAGAAAGAAAAAAAGATGCCGTTTAGGCAGAATGCTATAGTAGCAGCTACTTTTCTTGATTTTCAAGCCAATGTATTTCCGTTGCTGTTCAATCCAAATGACAGACAGTTTTCTATACAGGGCTTTTGGACAAGGCAGCTCTAATGCTATACTTTTTGTTTTGATCCGACTTTTTGTTTAGGAGTTATGGGTTTTTATATTTCTCAAAATTGGACATGATCGTCTCTTACTAGGTTGCTAGCTACCGCTGCAACCCGGACTATGGAATATATATTTCTAACATAACTTTACCACGAACTGTTTGACTGCTTCAAAAATCAAATATCTTTGAAAAGACTGCAGTCTCTTCTGATCGTCTCTTACAAGGTTGCTAGCTACCGCTCCATCCCGGATGCCGCAATAACCAAGTTTTAGACTTTGTTCTTTCATGTAACTAACTAACTCCAATGTATGCAATGGTTTTTATTCCAATGACTGTATTTTAATGTAACTATTTCATTTTTTACAATGAGGCGTGATCGTCTCTTACTATGTTTCTAGCTACCGCCGCAACCCGGATTCCAGTTACTATGGTTTAATGTAAATAACTCCTAAATATTGAGTCGGACGGCTATAGTTCGTCCTTTAATATAAAACATAATCCCCATTTATTTTCCAGTTAATATCGGCTGGATGTCGTTCTTTACTTTAATTAATTTCCTTTAAAATGAGCCGTTGAACGATTATCTACGAAGTTCCAGTGACAAGCTATCTGTGGAAAAGAAAAAGAAAAAAAGATGCCGTTTAGGCAGAATGCTGTAGTAGCTGCCACTTTTCTTGATTTTCAAGCCAATATATTTCCGTTGCTGTTCATAGCAAGGGACAGAAAGTTTCCTATATAGGGGTTTCGGACAAGGCGGTTCTAATGGTGTACTTTTTGTTTTGATCTAACTCTTTTTTAGGAGTTATGGGTTTTATATTTCTTAAAATTGGACGTGATCGTCTCTTACTAGGTGGCTAGCTACCACTGCAACCCGGATATAGTTAAGTGGCCTATAAAATTTAGTTTAGGCAAGAGCTCGTTCTTTATTATAATTTTAATATAATTGGTGGTTCAAAGCCATCCGGGATCGATTTCTTTTAGTTTGTAATTCCGCTATCAATAAAAACATGATACCGCCGATACTTACAAAATTCCAATTTACAGTATCGATCCCTTATGTATGGTCTCCTAATGATCTTTTTTTTAATATAACTTCAGTTACTATGGACTAAAGTTCGTTCTTTAATGTAAATCTCTTACTAGGTTGCTAGCTACCACTGCAACCCGGAAAAAACCCGGAACTATTAAAAAAATATTTTATCTTTAATCACAGAAGGAACTAGATGTAGCAATATTTAGACGAGTCGCTCTTACTATACAAAAAACATGCAGTTCGTTATCACGAATTGTTTTCTTTGATGTATCTATTGATATAAAAATTTCGTTTTTCTTTAGATTTTCGGTTACTATTGAGACAAGTAGCTATTATTACTATAGAGTTCATTACCATGAACTGTTGGATTGCTTCAAAATTCAAATATCTTTGAAAAGTCTGCAATATGAAAATACATCAAAAATGAAGTTTTTTGACAAAATTGATTCTACTTTAAAAACTATTTTATTTTAATTACAAAAGGCACTAGATGTAGCAATTTCCTTTAAAATGAGCTATTATACAGCTCTCTATGATTTTCACGTCTGCAAGGGAGTGCCTAGACACTACGTGAATCAGAATTTCGACATGAATGTTTGTAGAAACTGTTTGGAAAGTAGTATAGTACCAAGAGCGAAAGTCATGATGGTTTGTTCTTTAAAATTTAAAAACTACAAAGTTTTAGTGGATAAAATAGTCATTTGCCCCGTATCGGATAAAGTCTATGTATGAGCGGATGGTGTGACGGTTCTACCCCAGGGACATTATCTAACTTCTGACCGAGGTGTATGTCAATACTATAGATATCACCTCGGTCGGGAAAAAATTTAATAGTAAATAGTTGGGTAGTTGGATTCTTTTTATAGATGTTTTTATTCCCCAACTCAGCAGTGGTTTTTTTCCCCAAAACTCAGATGTGTTTTTAATTTTTTTCCCCCAACCCAGCAGTGGTTATTATTATTTTTATTTTCTAGCACGGTAGAGTCATATGTGAGTGTGTTTTAAAAAAAAAAAAAGCTTAGTTTTTTTGGCCCTCTTGCCCGCGGTCACTGGGAGGGACTGTCCTTCGGCCGTCCCCACCAGTGGCCACCGTGCTCTTCTGGGGGGGGGGGATCTTTTCCAATTGTGATTAGTTTTTTTAGTGTCTCTTTTATTGAATAATCAAAAAAATATTACTGTTTTGAATTTATTATGTGATAGTGTTGTTTTTTATATGTGTGTTAATAAAAATTTAGTACTTTTTGTAGTGACATTTTTATTTGAAAACAAGAGAAACGTGTATTATTCTTTAAAAAACGCTTTATTTTCTTCTTGTTTTCGAATCTGATTAGGGAAATTACTATTATTATTATTTATTCAACGGACCAATGCAAACTACAGTGAGTTGTTTTTTGACATTGATGCAAGGGGGACTGTGCATCAGTTTAAATATCCGTTTAGATCGTTTCTTTGCGGATCATTAATATCTGGAAAAACGACACTTTAAAAAAATTCAAAATCATGATAAAAGGTTTTTAGAAAATCCAAGAAAAATTTACTATTGCTACAATGTTTGGAAGGCATCCCATGATAGAATAAAAACTATTACCCTGACACGAAATTCATACAGGGACTTGACATTTTCAACAGTATTGAATCAAACTCTTGGTTGATTATTGATGATATGGCTGAATCCATTGAAGAATGGTCTCATGAGATGATACAATTGTTCACTGTCTGATCTCATCATCAACGGATCTCCGTAACCCTAGTTCTACACAATCTCTTTCAACAGAGCAAGTGTATGAGAACACTTGCTTTGAATTGCACCTACTACATCATCTACAGCGTTGTTCGTGATTCCAGTTCCCTCATAATTTTAAAACAGACAAGTGTATCCCGGTGAACCGAAAATTTCTACTCTCGGCCTATAATCAGGCTACCAACGAACCCTATGGCTATATTCTATTGGGCCTGAATCAAAACACACCCGAGGATTTATGTGTAGTCACCAATATTTTTTGACAATGAAATTACTGTATATCTGGTAAATGTTCCTCGAAAGGAATATTTCGATGACAATCTCAATAAATTCCTTAACAATGAGACAATTGCCAACGATTAAAAGTTATTTCTGCTTCAAAATGCACTTCGCCGAGTCGACAAACATAAACCTTATCGTGAGAGACCACTCAATGTAAATGTCATTGATCACAAAAAGGAAATGACTCCAATGTCATCATCAACAACAACAACAACAACAATATCAAAAGAAAAAGAAGAAGATTTGTCTAAAGTTACGACAAGTGTTGCAGATCTAATGCCACATTCCTATCGTGAACAGTGTAAAAGACTTTTGACATATCTCAATGAAAGTGAACATGTTCAAATTGATGCTAATGGGAATCAAGTTATAATCCATGGCAAGACCTATATTCTACTTGATTTATTATCAGATTTAGTCACGAATCGTAAAAGACTTATATCATTCGACAGTCATCTGCATAAAGTTTTAAAATCATCAAACTTCCTCAAAAGTCTTATTGCCAATAAACATGTTTTAAATCGATTAAAGGAATTTAGTCAAATATCAAAAGATGTTTTTAAATCATTTTCGGAAAACACTAGCATGCCAAGTGAAAAATGATTTGACAAGAGTAATGGGGGGGGGGGGGGGGAGTCAAGCAAATACGTCTTAATATCACTGCATCTCCCTCACCATTACCTATTAGTTTGCAAATGGGCAGTGGGACACTTCACTACGTGTCTACGTTCAAAATGGTTGAAGCATTGATACATGTTTATGAAAATATTGGTGAAGAGAGAAGTTTAAGTTTACCCACCACACTTGCTCAAGTCACTGGACTTGAAAAAAGAATCTGGCAGCAGAGTATCTACAGAATGAATCAAGTTACACTCTAAATCGTAATTGTAAAGTTCGTGGTAATCACTATCGAAAATCGAAAGCCTTTTTCCCATTACAAGTATTAAAAGCAGATCTTTTGACTCTAGATGCGATTCAACGGCGTCACAATCACCCCAAACAAGTACATTCTACTTGCAATCAATGTTTTTAGTCACTACGCATATGCCATTCCACTGCGGTCAAAGAGCGGTGATGAGGTTGCTAAAGCTCTTGAAATCATCCTTGAACAGGATTGCTATAACAAGATTCAAACGGATCGGGGAAGTGAATTTTTTAGTTCTCCTGTAAGAAGGTTCTATTGAATATACTACAATCCTGTATCATAGTCATTGTCCAATAAAGGCATCATTGGCCAAATAGCTGATGAGAACTATTCGACTTTTAATTTCAAGATATTGCACATTGAAAAATACTGCTGCTTTTATTCATGATTTGGATAAAATCATGTTGATTTATAATCAACATCCACATCGATCCCTGTCCAACTCAACCCCAACGGAAGTTCATAATGATGTCAATACACTTGACACTTTTCTTAAACAATTTTCCAGTGGTGGATGTGGTGGTGATGAAAAGAAAAAGAAGAAATTATATGTTGTTGATACTGTTCGGATCAATCGAACTACTATTGTTTTTTAAAATGGTAATTACTTGTGGTCCACTGAACTTTAGGAAGTCTCCAAACTCTTGGACACAACACCCATTGGTGGTTTTTATGTTTATGAATTACAAAAAGTTAAAAACACTGGGATCTATCATATTGAAAAGATATTAAAGACTCGTACTTGCAGGGGCATGAGACAGTTGCTTGTTCGTTGGCTAGGAAACAACTCTGGTTTTGATTTGTGGATATCCACCGAGGACACACACAATGCCGAATGATTTTATATAACGTTTATGTCCAACGTCTCCAACCCTCTCTACAATTATTTGAATAAAACAAGTGATTTTTGGACGAAACACTCTTCCACCATCGAATTTGATGATGAAAGTAATGAAGTCGCTCTTGTCGATTGTATTCTCAAAAATACATGTGATATCTTGAGAAAAGATCTTGTGTATGAGATAAAAGTTATGCCATTCGATTGGTCACTCTTTTTCAAGCATAAATGGTTTAAAACACTTAAATCTAGTGAATATCCCCATGTCACACTGAAATATAAAGCATTTGGTTGTATGAACGATTTGTGTCGTACAATGAATAGAAAAATCTCAGTTCGTAAGAATGGCACATTCCAATTTAATTATTCAATGAAACACGATAAGATTTACATTAGCTCACCTGTTGACAATGAAATGATTCATCTCATTGATAATCTGAGAGATCTTCTTTGCTTTAAAACAGAATTTTATCAGTTGTAAAAACGCTGGAACTGTCAGTGTGATGAATCGTGTTATTTTTGCAGATTATCCACCCGGTTTTGCCTTGGACTCTGGTATATTTCTTTATGCGTCCTTTGTGGAAACATTGAGAGATGGTAATTCATATGTTCCCATACTACGTGTTTTTGAACGAAAAACACCCATGAACATGTTCGTCCCTATAATATAAAGCATCTTCAGTATGTTCCTGTAACCACTTCATATTCGGAACTCTGTCAGTTAACACTAAGAAGTGAATTAGGTGATCCTCTGGCAATAACAAAAGGTTTGGCTGTGATTACATGTCATTTTCAACCTATTCAGCAACAACAGCAAAATGACTAATAGAAAAAATATATTTTTATTTCCTGATATTGATTGCTATGTTACTCCTCTCCTACCACGACAGTTGGGTCATGGAAGGGATTATTATAAAGGCCGTTCATCAATTTTGGGCTACGGTCTTGGCAGTTGATTTGCTAAGCTGTTTCGCTCTGCAATACCTCTGGCTAAAAAATATATTGCGTCGGTTGCCGTGGATTTTGCATCCTCTATGTTATACGACAGGGGGCTGGTAAAGATTCTAAGGAAACCGTTACAAAAAATCTCTGGTCGAGTGCACGATCCTTGGCGAGCGATTGAAATCATGACAAAGTGGAAAAGGTTTTAAAAAGAGGAGAAACATCACATCGTTCATCTGTCTTCACTCAGGTCAAAAGTAAAAGACATGAGTCTTGTCAAAGAAGAGTAAGAGTAAGAAAAAGAAACCAAGAAGAAAAATCGTTAGATCGAAAAGATTTCTTTTCCTAGACTGAAATGGCATATCTACCCCACAAGGAATCTCATTCCACTATCACTACATCTCTAAATCTTTTCAATGCAGAAATTGTGGATGTCAGTGAAAAAAAATGGGTAATATAAACAATTCTATCTACAACAATTCCTCTCTGCAAACATACTTTTTCAAATTTATTCCAATGAAGACTACTTCATAAATTTATCATCCATATTTACTAATTTAATAGTTGCGGTGTGGAAAAAGTCTGAAATTCACCTCCCTTCTCCATCGATTGATTATCCTATGAAAATGGTAAACTACACACTTTATTTAAATAAATATGTGTCTACAAAAATGGAACATTGGTGAACACTAGCGAAACTCTATCAAAGTATGCAAGTTACACACAATTTAGGTTGATGACTCCAATGTCCTATAAGAAATTGAGAGGTCTGTCAATGGGCTATGACGATAGATCAAATGTTTATACTGATGGTGACCTCACTTGGGCAGTGAGCAAGGAGTATCATTTAGTTGGTAGAGTCAATCATGAAATATTTAATATATCCCAATGGATACCCCCAAAGTTAAAATTGATATAAAGTTACAACTCGCTCCAGCCAATTCCAACTTGAGAAAAACATTTGACGTAGCACCCGATGCCAATATCAATCTCCCCTCGGCAATATTTCATGCGCAGAAAAAACAAGTCATGAGTTTCTTTTGCGTTGGCAATTGAAAAACTATGAGCTTCTGGAAATAATATCAAAATGCTCTTTCCTCACACAATCGCCAATCAACGTCATATTACCACTGGTTCAAGTACCTACGCCGATGCTTCCTTTATCAATGGTGAAATTCCCTCGTAACTTGCCTTGGCTATTTTTTAAAAAGTGCCAGTAGCGTAGGATCGTGGACAAGTTCTCCACATGAATTTGACTTGTTTGGACTTTCCTCTCTTGATGTAAAGTAAATGAAATTCCTCTCTACAAATTATCCTTTGATAAATCCTATAGGACCCTATATGAATTGACAATGCAATCCCTAGATCGAGATTCTCAACTAAATGAAAATGGTATACCCGATGCAATGCTCGCAAAAAGTCTTGGTATCATTATTTTGGCCTTGTCTGGTACTCACGATATGAGTATTTTCTGAACGTTTAGAGTGTACCTTTTGACAGATTACGTCAAACTACGTTTAGAGTGTACCTTTGACAAACCATTGACAGAGAGTGTAACATTAATCTCACTCAATCAATTTGAAATCTCTGGGGAAATTACCCCCGACGGTAGTGTTCTATTATACCTGGCACCATGAACACCAATCAAATAATCTATGTATTTAACATGGATCGTTATATGTCCGAATACGAATCCTATAACCTCAGATTTCTTTGAATATATTCATACAGCTAACAAAACCATTATGATTGTTAATAGCAGTCCATCGACTGTGCAGACGGGTCATTGGCTACGCATCTTTTAGACAGCGAAGAATATAGAATTTTTTGATCCTCTTAGTCTACTATATGCATTCTACACACACCCACATAAAAAACTACCTTGAAGGAAGTGGGAAACAATTAATCAAAATTGGATGCGAGTACAAGATTTATCAACCAAAAGCTGTGGTTTTCATGCATTACTATGTTTCATTTTTCGATGTTGTGACTAAATTTTCAGTGAATTTCTCAACATTTATGTATACAGTCCTCGTTTGAATGACTTTCTAGTAGAAAATACCCTCTCATACCTGTATAATATTGATTTCAGTTCCCTAAGAATAAAGTTTTTTAAAAATGTATGTAAATTTGTTTATTAATAAAAAAATATATATATATATATATATATATATATATATATATATATATATATATATATATATATATATATATATATATATATATATATATATATATATATATATATATATATATATATATATATATATATATATATATATATATATATATATATAATATATATATAATATATATATATATATATATATATATATATATATATATATATATATATATATATATATATATATATATATATATATATATGCACTATAAAAAAAGTTTTTGTCTTCATTGTTTAGATTTCTTCTTCTTCTTCTTCATAGTCACTTAGATCGTCATCTTAGTCGTCATCGATAACGATTAGTGGTGGTAGATCATTGGGATTCAACTTGTACTGATCTTGGTGTGCAAAGTCAGGGTCACATTTTCCACAATATGATGTAACTTCATTTTTATTAAATCTCCTTTTGAAGTCAACGATACTATTACGGTTCATATTGTAAAATTCACCTGTTTCTATCTGATTATTTGAAGTAATGTCGCACACAATATTCTCAAATGAAGAATCACTTTCTGTAACAGCCAAATAAAAATCACTAGGTTTATAATAATTACTACCATTGTCCTCACAATGATGATGCAAGACCATACTTTCCTCATGTTTTTACAATTAATAAGTGCTCCAAATTTTTCTTCCCAAAACAATTTAAATCCACGACAATACCAATCCCTTAGAAGTAAATTGAAGTCACGTTTAGGGTTTTTTCCAATCATGCCAGGGTAAGTATTTTCCCATTGGTCACACTTATCAAAATGACAAAAGGTGCTTAGATATCCATTAAGATGAGAGTGAACAGTCTCTTCAAGACAGGTATTACAGTCCTTAATTTGTACAGCATATCATTTATGCAATTTACACGAATTGCATAATCTACACTTTTCATTATTGTCATCAACTGTAGTAAATTTCTCACATGATGACGAGCTGCCCAATGTCCATAAACATAGTGAACATGTATGGTACATTCTTTCGATGTTGTCAATTGTCTTCTAGGAGGAGGAGGATTAATCAAGTGTCATCACAAAAACTTATTTCTTATTGTTTTAAAGAATGAATTTCTAGGTAGTGGTTAAAAAGAAGAATCAAAATGTCATTTTGTTTCGTTTCAAATACTACATCAATAAGTTGAGTAAATACATTTGGTTCACAACGCATAAGCTTCATACAATAATCCAAAGATGGAGAATCAACCATTATATTGTTAAACATTTCTAGAGAAAATATTTTCCGTTGAAGAGATAATTCCAGAAAGTCATCATCTAAAACTAAACATTTTTCCATTTCTACTAGATTCCGTAAGATCTTCTGTTTCTCAAATCCAATCATTTTGGTTCTTGATACTCCCACTACCAACTATAGACCAAAATAACAATTGCAAGTTTTCTACTTTATGCAAACTCTCAATGCATATTGGTAACCCCACTAGAGAGTGGAGTAAACGATCATCTAGAGTATCTAATTAAAAAATCATTATAAAAAGAAAACATTTTTATTAACAGAAATCTAATAAAAGAATATATTTTCACTCTCTTTGCGTTAGGTGTGTCAATCCATTTTCCTCAATGTGCTTCACGATACCATTCAGCCCATGTTGTAGTCGTGATATATACATTATATTCACTTTTGCGGCAAAACATAATTGTTCATCTGACTTAAATTGACTCAATGATATAATGTATCTGCTAAACATCTCATTCACTCAAATTTTAGTCGGGAATCCTTTCCAAATCCAACTGCTACATTGGGGGCCCTTTTCTTCACAACATCACTGTCAGCTCCTTCAAGGTGTAATAGTGCAAAACTACTCATTTTCAAAATATTTGAATGTTTATTTTTCCAATTTGAAACAATGTACACTAATCAAATTTAATTTATTGACTGAGATACTAACTCTGTATCAGGTTTTTTATATCGACGCTCAATGTCAAAGGAAAAGCGTCAACGCCTATAATCATGCAACAATGAAGAATCATGCCTAACATTATAACATCTATATCAGCCTAAAAAACTATTAAAATAAAAATCCATTTATCTATTCAATAAAAACATCCATACAAAAAAGACAAACATTAAATAAAACACCAACCATACAACAAGACATATCATCAATCATATAGTAAAACACATAATCAACCATATATCAATATACAAAACCATCCCTACAATAACATCCATACATTCATACAATAAAACATCAAATATAACACCAATACAATGAACAATAAAAATCCATATATATAAAACAACCATACAATAAAACATTAAATAAAAATACTAATACAATAAACAATAAAACATCCATACATATAAAACATTGTTGTTATCTGTATTATACTTTCATTGTCACAGTAATGTCCTACCTGCCCGCTCTCTTTAATTGACCCAATAGGGGGTACTGCCCGCTCTCTATCGTTAATGCAATACTACTAACTTCTTGAGAGATTGTAAAGAGCGAGGTTTTGAATTGATCAGGATGGAGGAAAAGCCTGCGTAGCTGTGTTGCTCTTAGGTGGCTTGATACTGCAGTAAGCTGATAGTAGTAGTGGTCTTATGTCTAAAATCTGTTGCCTCAGAGGCAGCAGTGTCTTAACTGTCATGATGGCATCCCTACATGTAAACCCCTCTTGCTTATTTACTCGTTCCTCTAATCGCTAGACTGGTACCCTCTCTTTATTCTCATACTCGGCGTCTGCCTACACAATGGCTCTTTAAGCATTTAAGAAATAACAAGATTGTAAATATAAGGGATTAATATCCTTCGGCAAAGGCAACTGACAAAACACCTAATTAAATTGCTTTGATTTGTGGCATCGTAAGTTAGGTTCAACCAAATTTTAGAAGTTGCTCTATTATTCTTCACTTGTGTAATAAAGTTTTTACTCAGTACTGGGTAAAATATAGTTATGTTTTAAGTTTATTCTCAAAAAATCCAAGAAAAAAATCCAAAGCAACATCTTAATTAAGAAGTGGATCTTTCAGTAAAAGAGGTTCCTTCTGTTTTGTTTTCTGCCAAAATGGGATGACAATCAACAGGAATACGGCATCTAGAGCTAAAAAAAGAAATCTAGTAATCTGAAAATAAACATAAAAAAAGTAATGCTAATTTGAGCAAGTAAGAAAACCAATTTTGAGTAAGACATTATGGTACTACTACTTTTTTAATGCTGCAAATGTGTGGAAAATTTGATAGCTTTTTTTATAGACATAATGCTCAACAAGCTGTTACTGAAATTTTAACAAGCTGTTACATACGGCCAATATAAAATTCGTCACGTGGAATACCGCCACTCGTTAAGTTCATGTCCTATTTTTTGGAATTCTGAAAATGTTATAGGGATTTTGCGGATTTAAGGTAAACTCTGATGTTATCATTTGATAAAGTTATTTTTTTTTCCAGTTTTTGCTCACAATTCGATTATAGTTATTTTTAGATTCTGAACTTGAACTGACTGTCCTTTTTATTAATAATAGACCCCAAGTGATTATCTAATTATCTTCTAGCTCGAGGATAAATTTGTTTGTATTTTCGAAGATAGTCAAAATAATTTTAAATATTTTTTTTTTCAAATACATTGAATATCGTTCATAAGCCCATCCAAATACAGAGAACCAGTAAAAAAGTCTGAATTTTGGATATGGGCAATAAATAAACTGGTGAAAAGGGACTAAGTGAATCATCCAGAGATTTATTTGAAGAACAAAGATTTATTTGAAAAATTTTGTTTTTTGAAATTTTCTGTTGAAAGTACTCAAGGGTTGAAATAATATACACGTCGTGAACGTAGCTGTTCAAAAAGAGAAGTGAAAGCCATTTAAAGTCTTGTTGCTTCAATTAGTTAACTAGCCTAGATTGTGAAATTTCTCTTAGAATAAAAGGTTCTAAAAAAATCAAGGTAGAGGTATCAAGATATCTAAAAATTAAAGCGCGGGGTAAACATTCACGCAAAGGTGGCTCAAATTTAACAATTGGTTGTTGACGAATAGACGTTAGAAACCAAATACAGAAGTGTAATTGTTTTTAATTTGGCCTCGTGTGCAAAAAGTTAATTATATTAGAAAATATATATAATTCGTCAACAAAATATATACACAAGGGAGCTTAAGAATCTAGCTGGTAGCTCTCGAAGACCAAACACTAACACAAAGTGCAAAAGTTTTAGTAACATAGTATTTCAGGCCAGTATCGAAATGCTATTAGGAATGAATGAACGTCCCCTCAAAAAAAAAAAAATAAAACACACACACACACACACACACACACACACACACACACACACACACACACACACACACACACACACACACACACACACACACACACACACACACACACCACACACACACACATGCACAAACACACACACACACACACACACACACACACGCACACACACACACACACACACACACACACACACAGACACACACACGAACTTAGCTACTTACTAAGGAAAATAGAATGACCTCCAACGTAGTATGCCGTATTTTTTAATTGCTTCTCTGTTCCCTGGATGGACTGCATATCCTCTAGTAAGCAATGCTGTTGCCAGATAGATCTCAACAAGCGACAGCAGAACCATTGGAACTTGACCGTACACCCAAACTGCTATTAGGATTGGACTTAGCTGGAAAAGAAAATGTTGGGGGTTGTTACTGTGAAAAACCTTTTATTTGTTCGCAATTGTAAATAAATAAAATAAATGAAAAAGCTTTTGAAAACTTTTCTTTTATCTCAATATGAAGTAAAAAGGAAAAAAACTTGATTTCCATTTATCTGTGCTGCAAAAAAGAACATGTTTATTTTTAGTTTTTAGAGCGTTAGGATATAATTTTTTCTTTTTACATATTTTTTTTTCAGATTTGGGTAATTTTTTGATCAATGTTCACCCTTTATACTTACAAAATTTTTTACACAATAAGCTGAACCAAGATGAGATTTTTGAAACCACTCAGTCATATACAACTTAGCAAACAGTTTCATGGTAACAAACTGTAAGTAAGGAGTGACGTGGCTCATTAGTAACCAAAACTATAAAAAACAGAGTTTTGATAACGGTAGATACATCAACAAAATCCAATTTTTAACTGGGGGACATATAAGGTTTTATAGAAAGCGTTGTCGTAGAAACTTCAGAAAGGGCTCATTCGATTGGAAATTTAAATGGCTTGTTTCCTTTTCAATAGTCGAAAGTGATTGGAAGGCAACTAACACCCCTTCCATGCCCGCCATTTCCCCAAACACAACCAATCAAAATTTTGATATAGTCATTTTGTTGAACGTAGTTTAAAGTTCTAGAAATTATATGTTTGAGCAGGACGCTCCCCCCACAGTCTTCAGGGCAAGGGTAATAAATTATATCCTTGGGGCATATATTGTTCTTATGGAAGGAATACTCGTATATAAACTTCAGAGTGGGCACATTTGATTGGAAATTGAAAGTTCTAGTTTACTTTTTAAGCGTCAAAAAGATATTGGAGGGTAACCAGCTTCTCTCCCCCTCCCCCAACCCTCTATTCCCAAATGCATTTGATAAAAATTTTGAGACAGCTATTTTGTTAAAAATACTTCAAAGATAATATAACAAAAATTCCGGTGTCGACACAACCCCCAAGGGCCTAAGGCAGGCGTTGTAAGTTATGTCCTGGGGGCATATATGAGTCTTACGGAAGGAATGATCGTATTAACTTCAAAGAGGGGTAATTTCATTTGAAATTGAAAGTTCTAGTTCAATTTTTAAGAGTCAAAAGAGACTGGAGGGCACCTAGCCCCCCCCCCCCCCCACCACGACGTCTTTTTTTCCTCAAACCCATCCGATAAGAACTTTGAGATAGCCTTTTTTAAATAGTTCAAAGACCGTATAAAGAAAACTCTGGGGTCGGCACAGCCCCCCAAGGCCTGAGGGCAGGCTTTGTAAGTTATACCCTGGGGGAAATATATGGTTCTTATTGAAGGGCTGCTCGTAAAGCCTTCAGAGAGGGCTCATTTGATTGGAAATTGAAAGGTCTAGTTCAGTTTTTTTAGAGTCAAAAGAGATTGGAGGGCAACTGGCCTTCCCCCCACGACCCTTTTTCCCCAAATGTATCCAATAAAAATTTTGAGATAGCCATTAAGTTAAAAATTGCTCAAAAGTCAGATAACAAAAACTCAAGTGTCGTCACAACCCCCCAGGGCCCGGGGGCAGGCGTTGTAAGTTATGCCCTGAGGCATATATGGTTCTTATGAAAGGGATGCGCGTATAAACTTCAGAGAGAGCTCATTTGATTGGAAATTCAAAGTTAGAGCTCACTTTTAATATTCAAAAAAGATCCAGGGCAGTTAGCCCTTCCCCCGTGCCTTCTTTTTCCAAACCCATCTGATGAAAATTTTGAAATAGATATTTTGTTAAAAATAGTTCAAAGTTCTGATAAGAAAAGTTCCGGTAGCCATTGTATCAGATAAAATTTTTGAGATACCCATTTTTTGTTAAAAATAGTTAAAAGGTCAGATAAAAAAAAATTTGATGTTGACACAACCCCCCAGGGCCCAGGGACAGGCGTTGTAATTTATACCCTGTGGGGCATATAAGGTCCTAATGGAAGGGATGCTCGTATAAACTTCAGCGAGGGCTCATTTGATTGGAAATTGAAAGTTCTAGTTCACTTTTTATGGGCACGTAGTCCCCCCCCCTCTACGCCTTGCCCCCATAAAAGGCTCCCATAATAGCCCCATAAAAAGGCTCATTTGATTGGAAATTGAAAGTTTTCATTCACTTTTTCCGAGTAAAAAGGGATCGGAGGGCAGCTAGCCTCCCCCCACACTCCATTTATTTTTTTCCCAGAGGCGCTTTATATAGAAGGGGTCGTCGTATCAACTTCAAAGGGGGCTCATTTGATTGGAAATCAAGAGTTCTAAGGCCATTTTTTTAGAGTCAAATTAGCAATTAGCCCCCCCCCCAAGCCCTTTTTCCACAAATATATCTGATAATAAAAATTTTAGGTAGCCTTTGCATCCGATGATTTTTTTTTTTGAGATGATGGGGTTCTAATTAATATTGTAGATTTTTCGTTGGTGAAGAGACAATGGCTCGCTAATTGAGTCTAATGATAGGAAGTGGTTAATTAAATAATACCAGCCAAAAAGAAACTTAACCCAAACGCTGATTACTACATGTTATAAGATACGCCTATTATTTGCATTTAAACTTAGCAGAAAAAGGGATTTGGGGTCCTTACGGAGAATAGATCCTCGCGAGATTCAAAAACTTTTTAACTTACTTGTTTGTTATTCCTAACAGCGCTTCACTTAACTCTACCACTATCATCTGCCAATCCCCCCTCCAAATACGAAAAACATGTTACAAGAATTACTTTTTCTAAATGAATATGTAACTTGGGCTATATATTTTCAGACTAGGAGCGGGGGGGATAAAGTAAATTGAGACACTTTCAGGAACGATATAGATAAATATTAAAAAAATAGATATATAATATTTTTTAATATTTACAATTAGCATATAAATGAGGCTATTAACAATGAAACATGTCATAAAGACAATCGACCGTTTCAATGACAAAATGGTATTTCTTATATCCAGTTTGAATCCGATTTATTGGTTTTAATTATATTTGAACGCTAGAAAAATCAAGAAAGGTTAAGACACACGGTAGATATATGATTTTATTCAAAAATAGTATTATATAATTCAAATTAAAAAAAAATATGTGTTAACACCAAAACACACTGACTCTCATTGAATTTTCAGGTATATACAGAATTAGTTCAAAAGAAGGGGCTGGGATGGTTGTCAAAAATCGATACTAAATCAATTAAAACTAAAGTATTTGGGATTTTACCGGGGGATTTTCCTTAAAAAACTTTCTGACGGACTGGGGAACTTCTGGGGAAGGGGACGCCGGTCCCTATCTAACTTGAAGATTCCACAAGTTGTCATAAATTCAGAGGATAAAGACAGGAGCTAGAACTTTTGTTCAGGAGGTGATGGTATTTCTTGGGAGAGGGTGGGGGAAGAGGTTCTACCCAACTTTATACATTTTGCGTTAGTGGAGAGGCAAAGGCTCCCCCAGTTACAGAGAATATTTCCTCGCGAACAATGATCTAACGTCAGGTTCAACAAAAAGTTTTGTAATTAGGTTCAATAGAGTGTCAAACAAAAATTACTTTTTTTTTTTTCACTTTTGTACCCAAAATTTACTTCTGAGTGGCCTCCTCTGAAGAAAAATTATTAAATAATCCAAAAAAACCTTTTAAACTACTTATTTATTATTCCTAAACAGTACTCCACTTAACTTTACCACAATCTTCCACCGTCCTTACCCGCAAATACGAAAATATATAGGCCTAACCAGAATTAATCCTACTTATTTTCAATGATTTTCCCATGATTGATTTTTTCTTTAAGTTTATTCAACGACTAAGGAGAAAGCCTACGTCAATTTAGAAACGAAAAAAACTTATAAATAATATTTAACTTGAGCAATATATTTGCGCATTAAGAGAGAGGTTAAGCAAGGGAGGTAGTCTTAGGAAAGATATAAATAAAAATAAAAATAAATCAAAAGAAGTTTTTAATTTTTCCAATTAGCCTACATAAGGGCTACTAATTAATCAACATGTTTAGAGAACAATTCTTTCTCCATAGCATACAGAAAATGGTGGCCGGCGTTTACCCCCCCCCCCCCGGCGAATACCTCCCCTGACAAATACCCCCCTCCTGCGGAAAATACCCCCCGGAAAATATCCCCCGGAAAATCCCCCCCGTGGAAAATACCCCCCCCCCGCGGAAAATACCCCCAAGGAAAATACCCCCTCCCCCCGGAAAAAAAACGGAAAATACCCCCCGTGGAAAACACCCCCCGCGGAAAATACTCCCCCAGAAAATAACCCCCCGGAAAATACCCCCCCCCCCCTCGGAAAATAACCCCCCGGAAAATAAACCCTTCTGACAATACCCCTGCGGAAAATACCCCCCCCACACCCAAAAAAAATACCCCCCGTGGAAAATGAGGCTTTCCAAGTTTGAGAATTTTATTTTAGTTTTATTTTTAATTTCCGTAGGGGGATGGAATTTTGGCACTTGTGTATTATGCGCCACTCACTCAAGTTTACGTTGTGTAAAATTCCTAAACAAACCAGTTTTTGTTTTTAGTTTCTTCGTTACTTTAGAAATAAATTTGCGCTATAGATTTGCACATTAGGGGGGGGGGGGGGGGGTAAGCATAACGGGACTGCATGCAAAATTTGTTTGGTACAATTATTCTGCATATTAGATAGACAGACAAATAAGTGTATTTTAAAGCCAAATATACGGCCATGAACACAGTAAAAGAAAATAATGAATATAGTAAATGGGGAGGGGGGTGTTTAACCCTCCAAAAAATTTCCACCCATTTTTTTAATTTCCGTAAGGGGATGGAATTTCGGTACTTGTGTATTATGCGCCACTCACTCAAGTTTACGCTGTGTAGAATTCGAGAAACACACCGTTTTTTTTTTTTTGTTAGTTTCTTCGTTTACTTTAGAAATAAATTTGCGAAAGTAGACAAATAAGTGTATTTTAAAGCCAAATATACGGCCATGAACACAGTAAAAAACATAAATGAATATAGTGAATGGGGGGAGGTTTAAACCCCCAAAAAAATGACCCTCCCCACGAACCCCCCCCCCCCCTTCTTTGGAAAGTAACCCCGCGGAAAATACCCCCTCCTTTGAAAATACCCTCGTTGGAAAATACCCTCCCCCCCCCCTGTGGAAAATAAGATTTCTAAATTTGAAACTTTTATTTGAGTTTTTTTATTGTTTTAGTCAGTTTTTTTTTACAGTTGAAGTCAGAAAATACTTCTTTCTAGGTAAATGGCCACTTCTATTTAATAGGCTTTCTAGTTTTTCAGTTTGTCTTTACTGGTTGTAGGCTTTATTTTCATAGTGCGTGTCCTGCTAGTTATGGTGGTGGGCCTTCCCTTGTACTTTTGATTTGGAAGTTATGCTGGATAATGCGTATTTTGTTGAATAATGCGTATATACTTTGCAAAACAAACGAAATCAAAAGTACTTTCAGCGTCGCCTCAAACGTGGCGGGGAAGTGGCAACAGGGTGATGTTAGATATGACTTTTATGAAAAGAAAATAATAATCAAAGTAAGGATTAATTTCAGATATAAGCATTCTGGACCTAAAGTTCTTATTTCTACACTATTTCCAAATGGATTTCCACCATTTAACAATATTGTAGTTTCATTAATATCTAACTCCACTCTGGCTAAGCACGCTGAATCTATTTATCTGTAAAATCAAAGCTATAAAAAGAGCTGACGCATTTGTAGTCGTCTTAATTTAAGTGTTGGGGATATGATGGGCGTGGAAGGGGGTGTTGTTGCCCTCCAGTCATTTTCGACTATTTGAAACGGCACTAGATCTTTCAATTTCCAGGGCAACTAGGCCCCCTCCCACGTCACTTTTCCCAAAATCGTCCAATCAAAATTTTGAGATAGCTTATTTCTTCAGCATAGTTGAAAGGCCCGATAACTATGTCTTTGGAGATAAAATGACCCCCTACATCACCTGGGGAAAGGTTTTTAAGTTATAAAAATCACCCTTTGTTTTGTTTGTTATTGGGAAGTATGTATACATTTTTTCGGGTGGGGGAGGGGAGGACGAATGTTCTGCTGGGAGAATTTTAAATAGTATCCAGGAGATGAAATTTAAGAAGAAATTTTACGGTGGGTGAATTGCAAGAATTCATATATGAAATATCTTTATATGTCTTGCTTTCTCTTTGCCGATTTAAATTTTACGCGAGTAGTATCTATATACGCAATCCTAATTGCACATGGAATTGCATAAGAATATGCTCAAAAGTGTAATAGATATGAACCGTACAAGAAAACCCACGCCTGAGGCACTACAGTATCACATGAACATTGCAAAAAAGCTGGCAAGGTATAAAGTGGCCTAGCATGTTTTGAAACTATAGTCAAGGCTTTATAAGATAATTAGACTGGTTTTTGTTATTGATATCAACTGTACAAGAATATACATGGCCGTTTGACGTGGGCATTTAAAAAAAAAGCTGGCAACCTATAAACTGGTCCAACATGATTTGAGAGTATAGTCGAAAATTATATAACTCAAGCAGAGTGGTTTTGAGGCAACATACGTTTTTTTAGGGGTCCAATCCGAGACAGCGGAGGTTGCTCAATATACGATAACTTGATCGGTGATTGGTTTTTTAAATAAAAGGAGTGATTTTTTATTCGTCCTTGAGATTTTGTATAAAATGCTCATACCTTACGATTTAATTTTCATAACGAATTAACATATTATAGATAATACATTGAATATTATTGACATTGAAGTTATGGATACATCAATTTACTATATGAGAACAGTTTACTAAATTTCTAATTAATTTTCAAATAAAATCATTTTACCACCCACTAGTAAATTCAAATTTCAGAGGGACATAGCCCCCCTCCCCCCAACAATACAAACCCTACAATACTTTCTGGGGAGGGCGAATGGACCGGCAAGTATTTAGTTTAAATAATTCTAGGAGGAATTGAGTTTTGTGGGAGGGGTGAAAAATGGTACTTGTTAAATATCCAGGTAAACATATGACTAGAAATGCTTCAGTATAAATAAGGCTATTGAGTCTTTCTGAACTTTCTGGGGTAGGTATTTAGTTAAAATAATGCTAAGAGGAATTGAGTTTTGTGGGTGGGCTGGAAAAAATGAACATTTTTTTTTAAACTTAATGTTTAACATAATGGTTATTTCACATAGAAAATAAAATCTTTTTCTATAGATTTATGAAATAGCAGCACCATCTTCATTGGGTCATGAAACATCAACATTTAGTGGACCTGAACCAATTCTAGCACCACCAATGGAGTTTAGAGATGAACCTACATTAGTTCTAGACAATATGGAATGGCATAGGGGGTTTCTAAATGATTGTTTTGGGGACATGGCCAGCCTAGACGATTTAAACTTGTGACATTGACATGATGGAGGACCCAGAATGGACAGATAGATTTATGCGTGAGCATTTAGGTGATGTTACTAGTGCATCTGTACCGGGGTCCTCATAAAGAAATTCCGTCACAGGACAATACAGGCTGGCTTGATCAGCTATCCCCCAAACACCTTGGAATACATACTAACTGACTTAGAGGACTTCATGCCATCTCCATCCATTGTAATTGAACAGACTGGGGGTGGTGCTATTGACAATTCTATGTCACCCCCACCATTCCGCTTAATGATGCAACTAGTACTAGTAGTAGTAGTAGTAACGATACAGCAACAAACACCAAGTATCCCCTCTTCCAGATTTTTTATTTCCAAACTCTGCCTTGTACCACAAAAAGGTCTACAGCGCCAAATTCAGGAACCCCTTTTTTTTAACTCTCTAGTGTCGGGGGATATAATAACAGATCCCTCTGCCATTACACATTTATATACTAATAAGATTCAAGCCATTCTTGAACAACAGATGGGGGTGTGGGGGTGAGGGTCAGTTTAAAAGCATCAATAGCACTAAAAATATTTTTTTTAATGGAAAATGCGGGCGAGATGTATTCGAAATACTTGTACACAGAAATGTTGGCAATTCGCCTGCATTTATCAAATTATGAGGAGGTTTTTCTAAATTGGGCTAATATTATTCAAAGTAAGTGGGAAAATTAACGAGAGGGGTAGTGGGTCGATGGTTTTATATATTGAAAGTTTAAATGGTAATATTTGTAGATTTAAAAAGGATTTTATTGTAAGAGGTGGTGGGGAGAGGGCTATAGTTAATAAAATGTCATTCAGATTTAGAGGAATGTAAGGGGGTACAATGAATCTGTTTCGATACGAGGCTACAGTGTTTCAAGTATGCATTTGTAATTGCCGCATACAGACCTCTTCAAATAGATGCATCTAAGAAAAAAGTTGGATGAAATGGTAGTTATGGTAGGGAGGGTTCAAAGTCGTTTCCCCAAAGTAGATTTCAATTGTTTAAATGGTCAATTTCCCGTGACACTAAAAGGAATAGATATTTTCGAGCGGGCTAATGCACATTTAAAGATTGGTGTGTCACGGTGTTACAGTATGAAACGGAATTTGAGGAGGGCCACCGTTCCGATAAGAAGGGCGTATTATTTCCAGTGAGGGCTCCTTCAATTGAATCAGTGGAACATTGGTGTGGCTTCTATACAACGCCACCCACAGCCCCCCGATTCAATTGGACATTTTAATCCAATTACCGATATCAGCAGGGTTCTATGTGAGGGTAAAAAGGGGAATGGGGGTGTGTGTTATTAACTGTCCAAACATGCCTCTCAAGATTTCACTCTGATTTAAAGTTAAAGCATTACATGAAACACTGTAAACGTCATGGATACCAGGCTGTGGAGACGGTAAGTGGAGATAGAACAATCTTACGTTTTAAAAATTTCCAAAACACGCTCCTGCTGAGCAATAAGATCGCTTTGGACTGCAAAGCGAAACAGACAGACGTGTACGATTCGTCAAATTCAAATCGTGTTAAAATACATGAGGCCATCTAGGGGTCTCTTACGCTCACGCGCAACGAGATTCCAATAAATACCATGAAAGTGCTGGATGTAGTTGAGATGTTGGGTGACGGTGAAGACTTGCTGCATGCGCTCGGCATTGGGTCAGTCTAATCAAAACAGCGAACGGTGCAATTTCGCGCCTTCGTTACACAAACTATCCTATGATCCTATCACCAGATGACAGATTGGCCATTAAAAAATCATAAAATGTGTTGGGTTTGCAAAGGAGAATTTGATGATGGTGTTGGGAATGGGGGGGGGGGGAGGAGGAAGGTGATCGACTATGATCATTTGTGGCAGGAAATTACATCGTGGGGGGAGTAACTTTAGGGGGGTAGCACATCAGTCCTGCAATTTAAACGTTAGACAGCAATATTTCGTACCTGTTTTTATATACACAATTCCAATTATGACTTAAATTTTGTTCTACCGGCGTTGGGCCGCATTGCCAAGGGTGGAGTTGTAGATGACGCATAGATAGATGGTTCTTTTTCATATAAATATCATACCCAAATCATCGAAGAAGCTACTGCTGCTAGAATTCATATGGATAACAGTTGACAAGGGTAACACGTGCCTGAATAAAATCCGTTTTTTAGACTCTTTCAGCTTCTTCCCAAAATCTTTAAGTCAATTGCATTCAGGTACCAGAAAAATGACAATTTTGATAGCTTCCCCTCCTCAAACAGCGCTTTCCTGATGATGAAATGTATGATTTATTAACGTGTAGGGTATATATCCATATGATTATTACAACTCTGGCTCGAGGCTAGATGAGGTGTCACCACCCCCATTGAAGCTTTTTTACAATTCTCTTACTGAGAGTGGAGTGCACCAACTAGGCGACTACGAAATTTGCTAAGAGGGTTTGGGCAAAGGGTGGATGTTAAAAATGGGGGAATTATTGTAAATATACTGGCCAGTG
>CM051262.1:27973343-28066557 GCA_027921565.1 Artemia sinica
GTTCAGTTTTTTAGAGTCAAAAGAGATTTTTTTTTTTTTTTTTTATTTACAAACGGGTTACAATAAATAAATAAACAAACATCTCATTTAAAAAAACACAATCCAATGCATTACTGCATGCCGGACAAAACCCGAAAAAAAAAGAAAAACACTTTAAAAAATATATATAATATTTTCTATTACTATCATTTATTTCCTCGGACCCTAATATAACCCAAAAAGGGTCCAACCCAAAAACAAATAAATATCTTCTCTCGCCTCCCTCTCCCCACCCCTCCAACAAAAAGTGGGAACTTGAGAATCATCCACGCAAACAACGCAACACAACTCACAACATTCACAAAAAGAGAGGAGAAAAAAAATAAATAAAAAAGGGAAATAAATCACTCATCCATTCAAAACCCAAACAATCATCTCACCAACAACATTCAACCAATCATTCTCTACACACAACCACTAAAATCTTCCATATTGATAAAAACAGCTTACTCTGAGGGAATTTCGAAATTCATCCAGATCTGTCTTATTTTTTACCTCCTCGGGAAGTTTGTTCCAGACAGCCGGGCCATAAAAACGGATAGAAAATGTAGACCTTGTTGTTACAGGGAACGGGGTTCGTATTGAATGGGCATTTCTTGTCTCATACCTGTGTTTAGCTTCGGTAAATGCAATCGAGAAACATGCAGGTAGCAGGTTATTAAAACTTTTAAACATGAATAATGCCGTGTAAAACTTAACTAGGCCAAAAAGTGGCATAATCTTAATACCGTCGTATTGCCTTCGAACCGAGTCAGAACCTCGCATTCCAGATAAAACACGAACAGCATTATTTTGTAGAACCCTCAGTGGCAGTAGATAAGTAATAAATGTCGCTGACCAAACACTTACACAATATAACAAATACGGATGAACCAGCGAGAAATACAGCATTCTTAAAATTTTAGGAGGGAAAAAATGTTTCAGTTTCCGCAGCATTCCAACATTCCTGGCAATTTTTGTACACAGTGATTCAATATGAGGTTTAAACATAAGACACTCGTCAACTTGGACACCAAGATATTGAACATAACTATGTCTCTGGAGATATCCACTTTCTAGTTGAATACCATGGATCCAAGGATAATAATTAGTACTTCTTCCATATAGAATAAATTTACTTTTACTATGATTCAAACATAATTTATTTACACGCATCCATCTTTCAATACAACTCATTCCTGTATTTAAAAGCAGAAATAAATCTGCCTCAGTCACAGCTGCCACAGAAAACTGTGTGTCATCAGCGAAGCTAGGCAATATCATCTTTGACCTTCTAGCTGCAGGTCCCACATGACTAAATATCCTTTTAAGACACGCATTCAAATCATTAATATAGATTAAAAACAACAAGGGTCCAAGCACAGAACCCTGTGGTACTCCACATCTCACATTCATATAATCAGAATGAACACTCCCAACCCCAACACACTGTTTCCTTCCACTCAAAAAAGACAAAATCAAACTATGAAAATTACCACGAATACCGGCATGCTCTAATTTTGATAATAATACACTATGGTCAACAGAGTCGAATGCTTTCATAATGTCCAGAAATATAGACGCAACTTTCAACCCCGCATCCAACGAATCATTGACAAATGTTGTTAAAAAAAGCAAAGCTTGCTCTGTTGACATCCCATGACGAAATCCGAACTGAGTAGGGTGAAAATAAGAATTTTTATTTAAAAAATCCACCATTCTTACATAAATCAGTTTTTCAAACAGACGCGATATTATTGGGAGCATTGATATTGGTCTGTAATTATTCATATCATTCTTATCACCACTCTTAAACAGGGGTACCACATGAGCACTTTTCAAACAATCCGGGTAAACTCCACTCTTAAAACATGAATTAATCAAATACAACAAATGACCTGAAATAATAGAGAAAACTGAACGAAGAATTCTAACACTGAAAAAATCCGACCCAGCTGCTGAATTCTTCATTGACTTCACCGTCGTCTCAAGCTCTGCAAGAGTCACTGGTCTTAAGAATATAGAGACTTCAGCTGCCTCATCGAGAAAATCATTATAAGAGCCATCACTGGGTGACTGCGCAACACTAGCAGATACACTCTTACCAATATCTGTAAAATGTGCACACATTATATTAGCAACTTGATTATCCGAGTGAGCATCAGGAATGTCAGGGATAGTCGGGGCAGCACGAGGGTTCACTACCAACTTGATGATTCTCCACGTTTTCGCAGGATTGCCTTCTGCTTCTTTAAATTTATTTACAAAGTAGAGCTTTTTAGCCTGTCTTAGAAGGGTGTTAAGATTTCTATTATAACTTTTGTAAATATCTTTATCTGATTGAGATCCAGTTTTAGTAGACCTTTCATAGAGCTCTTGTCTTTTATCCATCGATTTAAGTAGCGCTTTCGATATCCATGGTTTCTTTGCAACATCATAACGTTTACGCTTTTGTTTGAACTCTAGACTTTCATATAACATCTGAATCAGTTTATCATACCATTTACCAAATTTATCATTAACACAATCAGTACCATCAAGGCATTCAAATGACTCATTCGTAAGTTTAGTCCTATATTTATATATAGCTTTCTTATCAATTATAGGCTGTTTAACTCCAGTCATACCACCTCCTTGACGACAACAACTAATAGCTGCACGGATCACAATAGCACAGTGATCGGAAACGTCGTTCACTAACACTCGCGACAAGTCGCAGCTAACATTCAAAAACAGATTATCAATCACAGATGCAGAAGCTCCAGATATTCTAGTTGGAATATTAACAGAAGGGGAAAGACCATAACTATACATAAGATTCAAAAAACTTCTTGCCTTCGAATTCACATCTTGCACATTATTCAAATCAATATTAAAATCACCACTTATAAAGCAAGGCACTCGCGAATCCGGTATTTTATCCAACATATTATCCATCAGGTCCAAAAACTCATCCACATTTCCTGAAGGGGGCCTATAAACAACAACAAGAAATAACTTACGCCCAGACAATGAAACCTCTAACACCATTGATTCAAAAATCATTTCTCGATATACAGCAATATCCGGCCTTGGCTTAACATTATATCCATTTTTCACATAAATTGCAAGACCACCATGCTGTCTTTCCACTCGATTCCGAAGAAACAACCTATAGCCTGGTATATCCAATAATGAAGAGTTATGGTCGTTCAGCCAAGTTTCTGTCAAAGACATTACATCAGGCTCCAGCCTAGATGAAACTTCATTAATATAATTAAACGAACTATTTAAACCGCGACAATTCATACCATACATTTTCAGCTCCTGCATAACTTTCCATTCATTCAATTCATTCAGACACACATATTTTGAATCAGCACACTCAACATTCATTCCACCCTCAACCTGGTCTTCATTCATGATACCCTCACTCATCTGTGAAAAATCAACACGACGACTCTCAAGTTCCCCCAATCTATTCAAATTTATCTCAACCATTATCAAACACCAAAGACGGGCAAGAGAATGAAGCGAGAGAAACAAAACCAATTAACTTACCCCAATTTTCATTATACCATCAAGGTCCGAGGAAATAATGGGGCCATAACCAGGCACCAAAAACACAAAAACCTGAAACAAACAAAAAACAAAATTAAATAAAATAAAACAAAAACTAATAAACGGTAATAGCCTTATAAAAGGCCACATCCAAATCACTCTAAACTCATATAGCTAAGGGCTACTAGCCAAATATACATAACTGCAACATACGCAAGAAAAAAAAAATATATAACATTACTTAACAAAACATCTCTCTTTTACCATACATAACTCTTCCAAAAAAAAGAACCATCTTACATAAATAAATATACAAAAAAAGATATAAAGAGAGAGAAAAAAAAACAACATCAACATGCAGATTTCATAGCTTCATACCATCCCAATTTTTTAACTTCCCCGTTTTCACGAATACACAATACCGGAGGAACCACCGGAGGCACCCAACATTGGATCCCCCTTCCTTGCAAAATCTTCCTTTTCTCAAGTAGATCCCTCCTAATCAATCTAACTTCCTTGCTTACGTCATCACTCACAAAAACGGGTTTGCCAAAACCTAAGTCTTTTCCTTTCAGTTTCTTCGCATTACTCATAATAGCAAATCGACCTTGATATTCCGCAGTTTTAATCTTTACGAAATTATCCGTAACATTAACAACAGAAAAAGATGGAATATCCGAAGCAGGAATCCCGAGCCCATCAACTAGAACACGTTTGACAGTGCTTTCAGTATCTGCACTCGGTCCAGGCTTAACATTCCAAAACAGAACATTATTCTTCTTATCCGTATTTTGAACCAACATCGACTGGTTCTTTAACAGGGCAACTTGAGTACAAAGTTCATTTATTATGACCTCTTGCGCATGCGTCTTATCAGTAAGTTTACCCACTTCATCATTAGTTTTGATTGCATTAGCTTCAATAACCGCACACCGCGAACCAAGGTGATCGACTGATTTTTTTATAATCTCCATATCAGATTCTACGGTTTTCAGTGAGCACTTAATATCAGAAACATCTTTTTGTAATGTTTGTAACATTTCTAAAATCATGGAAATGCTACCAGCATTTGTCCTTTCGCATTCTCGCACAAGACTAACATCAAAAGTTGAGTCCATTCCTGAGACTTCATCACAAGGCCTTTTCTGGCCTGTCTTTACTGGAGTAGATTTGTAAATTTCACCAGCTTCTTGGGATACATTTTGATCATCCTGTTTCAACTTCTTATTGTCATTATTTCCTTTATTCTTCTTCTTATTCCCCATTCTCGGCTAATAAAAAAATAAATAAAAAAAATCTGGCGCCTACCACAACAACACAACAAACGCACAACAAGGATATCAAACAAGTTTGCAAGGGGGTACCTACACAATTCGTAAAAAATAATTTCGACATGAGTGTGTATAGAAACTGTGTGGAACGTAGTTTAGTCCCAAGAGCGAAACTCATGGCGATTCGCTCTTTACAATTTAAAAACTACACAGTTAAGGTTGAGATAAACGCCATGTCGGCCATATCGGACAAAGTCTATGCACTTGAGGATGGTGTGAAGGTACTACCACACGGTCATTATTTAATTTCAGACCGAGTTGAATGTATAGAGTACAGAAAACAACTCGGTCTAGAAAAATTAACTTAAATTCATTAAAAAAAGTACAAATTGGGTGGGAGGGTTTTTTGGGTAATGGGTGTTTTTAAATTATTTTTTTTTATCACAAACAATTTTCAATGTTGTGTTTGTGTGCAAGGCAGATCAATTCCCACTATTTAATGCCAGCCCCCGGCCCGCCGCAGCGGGTCCCCGCTTCCCGGCCCCGCGGTGCTTCCCGATGCGCTTCCCGCTTTTTTTATCACAAACAATTTTCAATTTGTGTGTGTATGTGTGTGTGTGTGTTTGCAAGGCAGATCAATTCAAACTATTTAATGCCAGCCCCCGGCCCGCCGCAGCGGGCCCCCCGGGGGACCCCCGGGGGGACCCCATTTAAAATGCTGTAAATAAAAGTGATATTATTATTTTAAGTGCATTATTCTAATAAATGTTGTATTTTTATAAGTAAAAAAAAGTGTATTGATTAAAGTGTTTTTTCTAGTGCCTATGTAAATGTTGTATTTTTTATTATAAATAAATTAAAAGAGTGTATTTTTTCATGTTTAATGTGCTTTTTTCAATGTAGTATTTTTTAAGTGTTGTTACTTTCTATGTGTGTATAATAAAAGAAAATATGATTCTTTATTCGTCTTCTTCTCATTATTATTATTCTTGAACGGACTAGTAATAGTAGGGAAATTTTTAGTCATTAGACAGCTATAGTCTACAGTTAGTTGTCTAGGTGAACTGTTGAAGAGAACATGTATCAATTTAAAACACCATTCAGATCGTTTCTGTGTGGGCCGTCAATGTCAGGCAAAACAACCCTCTTAACTAAAATAATTAAAAATTGCGATAAAATGTTTGTTGAAAAGCCGAAAAAAATCTACTATTGTTACAGTATTTGGCAGGAGTCATACGATAAAATAAAAACAATTGGCACGACAGGATTGGTGCAGATACAATTCATACAGGGACTGGATCTTTTCACCATTATTGAACCAAACTTTTGGCTGATTATTGACGATCTGGCTGAATCTATTGAACAATGGTCCCAGGAAATGCTATAACTATTCACTGTTCGCTCTCATCATGAACAGATTTCCGTTACTCTGGTTCTACACAATCTCTTTCATCAGAGCAAATGTATGCGAACACTTGCATTGAACTGCACCTACTATATCATCTGCAGAGTTGTTCGTGATTCTAGCTCGCTAATAACTCTCAATAAACAGATATCTCCCGGTGCCCCTAAATTTCTGCTCTCAGCATACAATCAGGCAACTAATAAACCCTACGGCTGTATCCTATTGGATCTTCATCAAAATACACCCGAGGATCTGTGTGCAGTCACAGATATTTTTGACAATGAAATTACAGCATATCTCCCCGTGAACACTAAAAAGGCCTATTAGTTGTTGTCATGACACTGAAGAAACTACATGAAAATAGACATTTATTTTCAGTTCTAAGCACTTCAAAATCCTCGCTTAGGAAAGCCATACTCAAACATGGTATTGACAATGATTTCATTAATCTAATATCTGAACTTTGTTTAAATTTGACCGAAGGTAATGTTCAACTGCCAGAAGTAGTTAAGCAAGAGGCAAAGCAACATCGTTCCATTGTACGTACGTTGGCCTCTAAAAGGAAAGGAAAGAATTTTAAAAAGAAACAACTTCTTCAGGCGGGCGGTAGCTTTTTCACACTTTTACTGCCAATATTTGCAAGACTTGTAAACAGTTTTCTCTAGATGGCAAAACCCTATAAATTGACTCCAATAGAACTCGCTCTCTCACCCGGGGAACACTTTGAGAACAATCTGAGTAAATTCATTGACAACGAGAATATTGAGGATGATGAAAAACTGCTTTTACTTCAAGATGCACTTCGCCGAGTGGACAAACATAAGCCCTATCGTGTGAAAGCCAGTGGTATTGATCACAAAAAAGAAATATCTCCTCAGGATTCTGCTGCTGCTGCTGCTGGAACAAAATTAAAGAAGGAGGAATTAGATTCAATTGTATTGAAAATTGGAAATCTAATGCCCCACTCGTATCGTGAACAAAGTAAACGACTCCTAACCTATCTCATGGAAAATGGTCAAGATCATATTCAAGTTGATGGCAATGGGAAAGGGATTATAATTCAGGGCAAGAGCTATAATCTATTTGATTTAATCTATGATATGGTTACAAATCGTAAAGGACTATTATCATTTGACGCTCATCTATACAACTTTCTAAATACATTAAACTTCCCCAAAAGCCTTATTAGCAATAGACAAATTCTAAAAAATTAAATGAACATGCACCATCATCATCATCATCAACAACACCATTAAAATATGAAGAGGAAGAGGAAGAAGAAGAAGATTTTAAATCAATCTTGGAAAATACTAGCACACCTAGTGGAAACTTGACAATGGTGGTGAGGAAAAAGCGAAAACGTATCATGTCACCATCACCCCCATCACCATCCACAACTAGTATACAAAAGGGTAGCGGACGTTACACTACGTGTTTACGTTCAAAATGGTTGAAGTTCTGAAAGGTGTTTATGAAAATATTGGTGAAGCGGGGAGTTTAAGTTCCCCCACCACTCTTTCCAAAGTCACTGGTGTTCACACTAAAAGTGTACAAGACTATCTAAAAAATGAATTAAGTTACACTCTGCATACAAATCACAGACTTCGTGCTAATCATTATCGAAAAACTAAAGCCTTTTTCCCATTACATATAATGCAAGCAGATCTCCTAACTCTGGATGAGATTCAACAACGTCACAATACACCGTACAAGTACATTCTACTTGCAATCAGTGTTTATAGTCGTTATGCATATGCAATTCCATTGCGGTCAAAGAGAGGTGTTGAAGTTGCTCAGGCTATAGAAAGTATTCTCGAACAGGATTCGGATAAAAAAATTCAAACGGATCGTGGTAGTGAATTTGTTAACCCCCATGCTGCAAAAGTACTAGTGAAATATAATACACTGCTCTATCATAGTCATAGTCTTATAAACTCTTCATTGGCCGAACGATTGATAAGAACTATTCGGCTTTTAATTTCAAGATATTGTACATTGAAAAATACACCGGCTTTTATTCATGATTTAGGTAAAATCATGTTGATTTATAATCAACGACCTCATCGATCACTGTCCAACTCAACCCCAACAGAGGTTCATCATTCTGATTATGATACAATTGAGACCTTTCTTAAACAATATTCCAATGAAACGATTGTCAAGAAGAAAAATAAATTCAATGTTGGTGATACTGTTCGAATTAATAGAACAACTAATGTTTTTGAAAAGGGGAATTACTTGTGGTCCACAGAACTTTTTAAGGTGGCAAAAATCCTAAACACTAAACCCATAACTTATCGTTTGCGCGATACCAAAGATGAAGAAATTCTCGGCGGCTTTTATGACTATGAACTACAAAAAGTTAAAAATAACAGGGAAATCTATCAAATTGAAAAGATATTAAAGACTCGTACTCGCAGGGGTAGGAAACAGTTACTTGTTTGGTGGCTAGGATACAACTCTGATTTTGATTCTTGGATCGGTGTTAAAGATATTGACAATGCCTAATGATTTCTATGTAAAATTTATGTCCAACGTTTCCGATCCTCTCTGCAACGACTTGAATAAGACAAGTGATTTTTGGACAAAACTCTCCCCCGCCATCAAATTTGACGGTGCGTATGAAGTGGCTCTTGTCGACTGTATTCTCAAAAATACCTATGACATCCTGAGAAAGGATCGTGTGTATGATATAAAAGTTTTACCATTCGATTGGTCACTCTTTGTCGACTATGAATGGGTTAAAGCACTTAAATCTAGTGAATATCCACATGTTAAATTGAAATATATTGAATACGATAATATGACAGATTTGTGTCGTACAATCAATAGAAAAATCTCATATCGTAGGAATGGTACATTCCATTTGAATTATTCATTGGAACACGATAGGATTTACATTACCTCACCTGTTGACACTGAAATAATTATTCTCAATGATAATCTGAGAGATGTTCTTGGCTTTAAACAGAATATGATCAATGGGAAAAATGCTGGCACCGTTTATGGGATGGATCAAGTTATTTTTGCTGATTATCCACCTGGTTTCGTCTCGGACTCTTGCATATTTCTCTATGACTCCTTTGTTGAATTATCGAGAGTTGGTAATTCAAATGTCCCCTCCTACGTGTTCTTAAACGAAAAACAACTCATGAACTTGTTCATCACTATAATATAAAGCATCTTCAGTATGTTCCTGTAAACACTTCGTATTTGGAACTCTGTCAGTTAACACTAAGAAGTGAATTGGGTGATCCTCTAGCAATAACAAAAGGCTTAGCAGTGATTACTGTCATTTTTGACCCATTGTCGGCGACAGCACAATCACCTAAAATGAACAATAGAAGAATTTCATTTGTCTGTCCCGATATCGATTGCTATGTTGGTGCTCTGAGTTCACGTCAAATAGGCAATGAATTGGACTACTACAAGGGGCGTACTACAATGTCTGGCTATGGTCTTGGTAGCTGGTTTGCTACGCTGTTTCGTTCTGCACTACCCCTTGCCAGAAAATATCTTGTACCAGCTGCATCAAATTTTGCTGCCTTAACACTACAGGACTGGGGGTCGGGCAAGAATTTAAAGGACAGTGTTAAGAAAAATATTAGATCTTCAGCAAGAGCCGTTGGTGAGAAATTAAATCTCGACAAAATGGGGAGGGATTGAAAAGGATACGTGCGCGTCATTCACTCATCAGTCTCCAATCAGGCAGGAAGCGAAGGACATTAACAAGGACTTTGAGGAATAAAATAAGAAAGACCAACAAGCAGAAGAAGAAAAAGAAAAAGAGTGTTAGATCAAAGAAGGATTTCTTCTCTTAAGATGACTTATCTCCGCCACAAGGAATCATATCCATCAATCAGTTCCCCATTGAATATATTCAATGCTGAAAATGTTGATGTTAGTGTCAAGTATGGCTACTATGAACAATTTCACCCCCCAGCAACCCCTTTCAGAAAATATACACTTTCAAATATTTTCCAATGAAGACTATTTCATTGACTTGTCATCAACATTTATTGATTTAAATGTTACGGTGAAGAAAAAGTCAGATGATACAACTCCAACTGCTGGCGATGGTCTCTCCTACGAAAACTGTATTCTACACAATCTCTTCAAACAAATTAATGTTTTTATTAATGGAACATTGGTGAGCACTAGCAATAATTTATCCAACTATGCAAGCTACATACAATTTATGATGATGACACCAAAGGCATACAACGAGTTGAGAGGACAATCATTGGGTTGTGAATACCGATCAGGTGTTGATACTGACGGCGAGTTGACTACTGCAGTGAGCCATGAGTATCATCTGGTTGGAAAATTAAACCATGAGATATTCAATATATCCCAATGGTTACCCCCCAATGTCAAGATTGACATAAAGTTACAGCTGGCCCCATCGAATTTCATTTTGAGAAAAACACTTCCTGCAGCACCCAATGCAAATGTCATTATCAAATCGGCAATTCTCCACGTCCGAAAACAACAGGTTATGAGCTCTGTTGCATTGGCAGTGGAAAAGCTAAGAGCCAATGGCAACAACATTAAACTTCTTGTCCCCCATACGGTCACCAATCAACGTCACATTGCCACCGGCTCTCGTGGCTATAGCGATTCATCATTTATCAATGGAGAAATCCCATCAAAATTGGCTTTGGCCTTTGTGAAGAGTGGGAGTGCCGTTGGATCCTGGACTGAATCCCCCCATGATTTTAATTTTTTTGGTCTATCTAGCCTTGTGTGCAAAGTGAATGGTATTCCACTGTACACTCTATTATTTGACAAAAAATCCTATAGAACTCTGTACGAGTTGACCATGCAATCCCTAGATCATGACTCTCAACTATTTAAAAATGGAATAACTGATTCAATGTTTTCAAAAAATCATGGGGTAATTGTTTTGGACATGTCGGGGACTCAGGATAGGAGCATATTACGAACAGGGAATGTACGTTTAGAGTGTACATTTGCCGATGCTTTGACTGAGAGCATCATGCTGATATCACTGAGTCAATTTGAAACCTATTGGGAGATCCCACCCGACGGCAGTGTTCTACTAGACCTAGCACCATGAACACAAACCAAACAATCAACGTATTTAGTATGGATCCATACATGTCCCAGTACAAGTCCTATTGCATACCATTGGACTTCTTTGAAAAAATTCCAAGTGTTAACAATACCTTAATCATTGTTAATAGCAGTCCATCGACTTTGAAGACAGACCATTGGTTATACATCTTTAAACATCAAAGAATATTGAATTTTTTTTATCCTCTTGGATTATCGTATAAATTCTATACTCCATATATCAGCAACTTTATTGAAAGCAGTGGGAAAATTATTATTCAAAATCAACGAAGAGTACGAGATTTAACGACTAAGACATGTGGCTTTCATGCACTACTCTTTTTCATGTTCAGATGTCGTGGCTATACCTACAAGCAGTTTCTCAACATCTACGTTGACTTACCTCGATTGAACGACTTTCTAGTGGAAAATATACTTACAAGCGTATTTAATATTGATTGAATAAAATGTTCCAAAAATGTATGTGAAATTGTTTATTAATAAATTAAAAAATGTATCTACATACATGATAAAACGACTTTTTTACTCTTTAGATTTCATATTCTATTAGGTATAGGTATTTGTCGACAACAACTAATGCAGGTAGATTATCTGAATTCACAGTGTACTGATCCAGATGTACTGCAATGTCAGGGTCACATTTTCTACAGTAGAGTGTAACTTCACTCTTGTCATATCTCTTTGTATAGTCAATGATACTATTCTCATTCATTCTACAGAATTCGCATGTTTCAATTTGCTTATTTGAAGTGATTTCACAAACAGTGTCCTCAAGTGTCGAATCACACTCCGTCAGAGCCAAATAAAAATCAGTGGGCTTATAATCATAGTAGTTATTGTCTTCACAACGATGAGGTAGAAACCATATTCTTTTGTTGTTCCAACAGTTGAATCGCTGACCCGGCTCCTCCTCCCAGAACAATCTAAAACCACGACGATACCAATCTCGTAGCAATAAACTAAAATCACGGTTAGGATTCTTTCCAATCATACCGGGATATGTATTCTCCCACTGATTACATTTATCATAGTGGCAATTGGAACATAGGTGCCCTCTAGGATGAGAGTCACACACCTCTTCAAGACAGGAATTACAACCTTTAATTTGTACAGCATATCCTCTATGCAATTTACACGGGTTGCATCATCTACACTTTTCATCATACTCATCAATCATTGTGCAATTCTCACATGATGGCCAGCTGCCATTTGGACCACGACGTAGAAGCTTCATACAATAGTCTAATGACGGAGAATCACTTTTCATTATATCGACAAGCATTCCCTGAGAAAATATCTTCCTTTGAAAAGACAGCTCTAGAAAATCATCATCTAGAATCAAACGTTTTTCCATAAACACTAGATTCCCCATGATTCGCTATTTCTCAAATATATCCATTTTTTAGAGTCCTAACACTCTCACAACCAACTTCAGACTAACCAGAATTTTTTCTACTCTAAAAAATATACGCTAGTCTACTATAGAAAGAAAAATACCTTTGATTTAGAAACAATTTTATTGAGTATAATTACAACAATAATATTCACTGATGCATTTTATTCTCATCAATATATTTCGCTAGCACATCTAATGCTGCCCGGAGTCTATTTATATGCACAATATTCAGTTTCGCAGCAAAACATAGTTGCTCCTCCTGCTTAAATTTGCTTAATGTTGTCACGTATCTAGCATACATATCGTCCCATTCAAGGCATAGTCTACAGCCTCCGGTTATTTTCACAGCCACATTGGGTACCTAGTATATCGTTGCTGCTGCTGCCGGCTCCAGCATCAATCTCCAATAATGTAAATGCACCACTCATTTTCTCTACTAATATCCTCTCAAATAAACTATTCTCTCTGAATTCAATTCTCTTACTAATATGAATTGTAATGAAAACCATTCCTTTTATTCAAATCCAATCACCAATCAAGTTATCGTATATTGAGCAACCTCCGCTGTCTCTGATTGGCTCCTAAAAAAACTGATGTTGCCTCAAAAACCAGTCTAATTATCTTATAAAACCTTGACTATAGCTTCAAAACATGCTTGGCCACTTTATACCTTGCCAGCTTTTTTGCAATGTTCATGTGATACTGTAGTGCCTCAGGCGTGGTTTTTCTTGTACGCTTCATATCTATTACACTTTTGAGCATATTCTTATGCAACTCCATTTGCAATTAGGATTGCGTATATAGATACTACTTACGCGTAGGGATGTTAAGGGTAATTGTCCGGGGTAAATCTTCTCCAGGATTGAATTGTCCAGAGAATATTTCTATGGGGATGGGTATTTTTCGTGAGGAAGGCCATTTTTGGGGGGATTAAACACACACACACACACACACCCTTCACTTAATTCATTCATATTATTTTACTGTGTTCATGGCCGTATATTTGGCTTTAAAATACACTTATTTGTCTATCTATCTAATATGCAGAATAATTTTACCAAACACATTTTGCATGCAGACCCGTTATGCTTACCCCCCCCCCCTAATGTGCAAATCTATAGCGCATATTTATTTCTAAAGTAACGAAAAAAACTAACAAAAAAACCGGTTTGTTCAGGAATTTTACACAAGTACCAAAATTCCATCTCCCTACGGAAATTAAAAAAATAAAACTACAATAAAATTCTCAAATTTGGAAAGCCTTATTTTCTATGGGGGGTATTTTTTTTATTTTTTTTTTTTTGGGGGGGGGGGTATTTTATGAGAGGTATTTTCCGAGGGGGGGGTCGCGGGGGGTATTTTCCAGGGGGAATTTTCTGGTGGGGGAGGTATTTTCAGTGGGTGGGGGGGGGGTATTTCCGCAGGGAGTATTTTCCGAGGGGTATTCTCCGGGTGTGTATTCACCTAGAACCACTTAAAATAAGGTTAAAATACATGCTCTGCGATAGATGCAAAATTGCTTTGGCACACAAAATCCGATTAAAGTCAAACCCAAACAGTCCTATTCTCTCTGAGTCAGCAAATGAAATGGTCTAACCAACCTTATTGAAGCTATTGTTTCAATGCAATCATTGTTGTGTCAATCGCTGTCCATAAGAGTAGAGAGGGGTCAGGAGGTCCGACGATCACCACGTGGTTTATGGTTTTCTCAGTGAGAATGAAAAAACAGGAATTTTCTCACTTGAAAAACCATGAATTTTGTCACATTTATGGTTGTTTTCATGGATGGATATGTGTGTTGTTCGATTTATTTGATGTTTTTCTCGGATGTCAACATCAAATTATGGATGTTTTATGGTTTTTGTCAGTGAGAATTTGAAAAACATGGACATTGCTCACATTTATGGCTGTTCACATGCAAGTTCATGGATGTTTTCGATTTATTTATGTTCTATGTGTGAATGAACCAAACCGGACGAAGTTTGTCACATGCGTATGCATGTCTAACGGCAATGTCATTGTCTAGGTTCATGGATGGTATGTGTTTTCCGAGTTATTTGCGTTTTCGATCGTGAATGTTATGGTGATCCAGAAATAGTATTTGTTGTTGTTGCTCGAGCCAAATGTTATGACTTTCCCGGAAACAGTTAGATCACGTGTTTCCTTCTCAGCCAATCAGCGAGTCGGATACATCCTCCTTCTCAGCCAATCAGAGACGTGCTTACATATGATTTTCCCCGTTACATAACAATTCACCCTTGAGATTTCGTATATAACGGACATGCAATGTGATTAAATTATCAGAAAGTATTTTGACACCGTGTAAGCAACTAAAATGGATATTATTGATGAACTTGAAGCCTTGGCAGCCACAATTAGCAATGTAAGTTCTGTTTCATTTTTTATTTTCAAAATAAAATTGTTTTCCGTGGTTACCCTCTACTATATTCGGGTAAACCCCCCCCCCTATACAAAAGCCCCTATATGATGTTTATACTCGATAAAAAGCGTAAAATACGCTCTTTTTTCGTTACGTAAACCCCATCCTTCCTCCCCCCTCTGTTTACGACCTTAATTCTGTTTTTGATAAATTCCGTATCTTATCTAAAAGCAACTGTCAACTTTCTGTCATTCCCTTAATATACTGTCCGATATGGCTTGACTTACAGATTTCTCGCAATGATTTAAATATCTGATAATTACTGACACCCCTTTAAAGTACATCCGGCTTTGATAAATATACAAGAATTTGGATAGCGGCTTAACCAAAGGGTTTCTCTGAGAAAGTTAGTTTCGCGTGAAAAGAGACATTATTGTTAATTAACCTTGTGTGCTTACAGGCTTTGCGTAATTCTATGTGCTATGGAAGCATGGAAATGAGTTATTTCCAAAATTAATGCCTAACAATATTTTTAGGACATTTGGTGGAAGGGGGGGGTTTGACAATGCCTCAAGTCTAACACCTCCATTGTAAGGTGAAAACAAACTGCTTCTTCGCGTGAAAAGTAAGGGGAGTGGGTTTAAGAAAAGATACATTGCTTTATTATGCGTAAATTGAATAGCATTTTTACCATATCTTTCGGTGGGGGGAGGGGATATTTTTCCATGTCTTTTCTCAGGGATATTTTCCGTGGGGGTTATTTTCCTGGGGTGTTTTTTTTCTGGAGGTGTGATAAATATACAAACTAGGCCGGCTTTTGAACGGCTCAGTGAGTCGTAATTCTCAGATTCAAAAGGACGCGATATCTTTCGATGGGGGGGGAGGGGATATTTTTCCATGTCTTTTCTCAGGGGTATTTTCCGTGGGGGTTATTTTCCGTGGGCTGTTTTTTTCTGGGGGTGTGATAAATATACAAACTAGGCCGGCTTTTGAACGGCTCAGTGAGTCGTAATTCTCAGATTCAAAAGGATGCGATATCTTTCGGTGGGGGGAGGGGATATTTTTCCATGTCTTTTCTCAGGGATATTTTCCGTGGGGGTTATTTTCCGTGGGCTGTTTTTTCTGGGGGTGTGATAAATATACAAACTAGGCCGGCTTTTGAATGGCTCAGTGAGTCGTAATTCTCAGATTCAAAAAAGGATGCAATTAGTATATTTCACGAAATTTTTTACGTTGTGCTTTCTTAGTGATAAATGCCTTTTCTAGACAAAATTATAGTTAATAACTTTCTTTCTGTAAAAAAGGGCCAAATTATTTAGATACTAATTTTTTCTCTTCTTTTTAAGGCAAATTGTGAAGAATGCGTGCCCCCTTCTTCCAAGAAAGCGAGGGTTAATAATGCGGGCCATGCGAAGGCTACTGTCCGGCAATATGGTAGCTGGCCGAAGCCTCCAAAACAAGTGCAATCATCTGTACAAGAATGTAACGCCGCCGGTCCGTCCACCTTCCATCATACGTTGCCTGGGCCTTCAAGAGCTGCCCCAATTATGCAAGGTCAGGAAGTGGCCCTCCAGCATGCACTACCTGGTCCTTCGGATGCCCAAGTGCAGCCGGGATATAAACCTGTAAGCATTTTTTCCTACCTTTCTATTTCTTCCAATTTTTAGTCCTTTTCAATCCCAATATAAACTTATCTCTGTGAGATATTAACCCCTCACCCCCCCCCCCCCCCAACCATTGTTTTAAATTTATCTCCCTCGGAGATATCTAAATGTAATTTTTTACAATGAAACCACTCTTTTCTCTGCTCCCCCTCCCTCGGAGATTCTAAATGTAATTTTTTGCAAAGAAACCGCTCTTTTCTAGTCTTTGCTATCGCTTCGATATCTCATAAGCGAATATTTTTAGGTGATTTCTATTAATGCTCACCATTTGAAACTCAAAATCCCCATATTTTTCACAATTGATTATCACATAGTTTCAAGAGAAGGAACTGAGTGAGATTATTCACATTTATCTATTTGTCACATATGAATCCCGTAATTTGCGCAAGGATATTTTAAAATAACTTTCAATCTTACAAAGTCTTGCCAATATTTTAGTGATGGAGAGACATTCCTGAATAAGAATTAACGGTTCTCGAATTTAATTGCACTGTTTCCCAGAGAATACGCTTGGAAACAGAGCAGACACGAGATTAAAAATAATCTAGGCTCATTTGGAGTCATAGACAACCTGTACGGGGAGTAGGCGAAACGACTTATGCCACCTAACAATACGGTTTTTTGGGACATTATGTAAACGGCTGGGAGCCGCGGAGCCCGGAATGCGCCGGTGGGTCCGGGGAGTGCTGTGGGGGCAAGGTTAGGGAAGCGCCGGGGGGATGCGCCACGGGTTAGGGAAGCGCCGGGGGGGGGGGGGTGCGCCACGGGTCAGGGAAGTGCCACAGGGATGCGCTGTGGCTCCGAAAAGCGCCACGGATGGTCCGGGAAGCGCTGTGGGGCAAGGTTAGGGGGGGCGCTGGGGGGAGTGCCGAAAAAAAAAACAAAATTTTTTAACACTTTGAAAACAAACGATAAATTCTATGTCATATCTTAGATTATCTTCAGTTGAATTAACCAAATGTTATTAAGCAATAATAATCCAAATTTTAAAAGCAGTAGGGGATGATTTGAACACTTTGAAAATAAGTTATTTTTTCATTTACAGGTTGTCCTGGTTCCATACTCACCATCTCCCCCCTGCTCGTCAGTTGGAGAAGGAGAGGAGGCACACGTGGAGTCCCCCAACAATTCACTATGGGATGATTTACATCAAATTCCAGATAATATTGACGACTTTTTAGGTGATTTTTTAAATGTAGATAATAGCGCAGTTGAGCTGGGTAATGTAGATAATTCAGATTCAGACTTAGCATTGCTAAGTCCAAATACTATGCAGATTTTGGATGATTTTGTCGGTGGATTGAGGGGAAACCCTTCCCCCTCAGATTACATGAACATTTCCCCACTTCAATCGACTGAAGCGGCTTCCCATGGCCCTATTATTGAACAACTTGGGGGAGGGGGTAATATACAAGAGGGGGAGGGGGGTACAACTCTCCCAGACTTTCAGCTGTCCAACAGAATTTTAAATAATATAGTTGTTTTCACTGCAATGTTTGGGGACCCCTTTAATACACTTATGGCGGGAAATTTTGTTTTTGACCCTATACAAATTGTACATAACTATGTAGACAAAATTCGTGCACTTCTGGAGAACCAGATTCAGTTGTGGGGAGGTAGGGATTCAATTAAGGTTTCCATTGTTTTAAAGGTTTTTTATTTGAATGAGGGAAAAAGTGAGGTTTACTATCATTTTATACATTCCGAGATGCGTTTGGTTTATTCAAATTTAGAAAATTTTGAGGGTGCTTTCACGGATTGGGTCGATCAAATTATAACGCATCTCGAGAACTATAACGAAAATGGAAGTGGCTCAGTAGTTTTATTTATTGAAAATTTAAGCGTAAATATATGTAAATTTAAGAAAGATTTTATTTTAAGAGGGGGGGCAGGTGGGGAAAGGGCAGTAGTTTTAAATTATAATCCAGATCTAGTAGGTTGTCAAGGTGTCCAGCGGATCCGTTTTGAAACAGATCAAAAGTGTTTCAGATATGCTTTCCTCATATCAGCCTTTCAGCCTCTAGCAGATGACGCTACCAAGAAGAATTTAGATCACTGGGCTATACATGGGAAGGAGGGGTCCAGTTTTCCAGTTGTAGATTTTTCTTGTTTAGAAGGAAAATACCCAGTAACGCTTCGAGCCATTGACATGTTTGAAAGGGCTAATGCCCATTTAAATATCGGTGTTACTGTGGTACAATACGAAACAGAATTTGAAGATGGGGTTCGTTCTAAAAAGAAGGGGGTGGTTTTCCCCGTAAGGGGTCCCTCAGTTGATTTGGTTAAACACTGGGTTTGGTTGCTATACACGCCACCTAGTCAATCGAACACAATCGGTCATTTTAACCCTATCACTGACATTAGTAGAGTTCTGGGGGAGGGTAAGACTGGGGGGACCCGTTTCTACTGTCCAACATGCCTCTCTAGATTTTGGACTGAACTAAAGTTACAAAATCATATGAGGCATTGTAGCCGCCACGGCTACCAGACAGTGGAAACGGTTTCAGGGGATAGGGCCATTCTACGATTCAAAAATTTTCAAAATACCCTTCTCCAGTGCAACAAAATATCTTTGGACTGTGAAGCTAAGCTGGTGGAGGTGAATGACCCCCAATTTCCAAACCGAGTCAAAGAACATCAGGCTATTGCAGTGTCCTATGCCCACGCGCAAAGAGATAGTTCTAACACCATGCGGTTGTTAGAAATAGTTGAAACATTGGATGAGCGGGAGTGCATGGACAAGGCATTGACTAAACTGATTGGCACGGCTAATGGTGCTATTTCTCGTTTGAGAAATACCCATTATCCAATGGTGTTGTCTGCAGAGGATCGTCTCGCGATTAAAAATCAAAAAATATGTTGGGTTTGTAAGGGGGAGTTTGCAGAGGTGGATAAGGGGACTAAAGGGAAACGTGGGGGGAGGGGGAAAGTTAGAGATCATGACCATTTGTGGCAGGAAATATCCTCGGGGGGTAGTAATTTTAGAGGGGTTGCGCATCAATCGTGTAATTTAAATGTTAGCCAGCAGTTTTTTATCCCTGTTTTTATTCATAATTCCAATTATGACTTAAAATTTATTTTACCGGCACTGGCACGTATGCATAGGGAGGGAGGGGGAGTAGATTGTCCATGGGTAAATAGTTCATTTACCTACAACATAATCCCCAAATCAGCTGAGAAGTTATTGCTTCTCGAACTGAAATGGCAGGCAGTGGATAATGGGCATACGTGTTGGAATAAAATCAGGTTTTTAGATTCCTTTAGTTTTTTCCCCAAGGCATTGAGTCAATTGATTCAAGTGCAAAAAAGCGACAATTTTGATAGCTTTCCCTTGCTTAAACAGCACTTTCCAGACAGTGAAATGTATGACCTGTTGACCTGCAAAGGTATATATGCATACGATTATTACTGTTCTGGCGCACGCTTAAGTGAGGAGAAACTACCTCCAATTGAAGCTTTTTACAATTCACTGACCAACAGTGAATGCACAGCCGAGGAGTATGAGTTTGCCAAGAAGGTGTGGTCCAAGGGGGATTGTAAAAATGGGTGGGATTATTGTAGACTGTACTTGGCCAGTGACGTTCTAACTCTGTTGGATATAATCTGTAAGAACACAGACCAGATCTATTCAGAGTTCGGGTTAGATATAGGCTACTATTTTTCTACACCCCATTTAGTGATGGATTTAATTTTTAAAATTAGCAGGGAGGAAATAGGCCTAATCACCGACGTAGATCAGCACCTTTTTGTAGAGCGTTCAATGAGGGGAGGGTATGTTTTTCATGGGGACCGCGTTTTATCAACCGATCCGAGCGGACAAAGCACCGGTGCAAAGTCAAATGCAGTGTTCTTGGACATGAACTCATTGTACCCCTCGGCAATGTCACACTACTCTTTGCCGTGTGGGAACTATCAATGGCTTGAGAATCCATTGTGAGTTCCCCGACATTACCACCGTCGAGGACAATGGGCCACAAGGATGGTTCTTTGAAGTTGATGGTCACATTCCGCTGGCGCTTCACGACTCAGTCAAAGATTTTGTCTTTCCCTGTATCAATCGGCCCGTGAGCAGGGACTCTCTGAGCCCCTACAATCGTTCATTGGTTGAGGATATGGGGATGCACTGGACTCCCTCCAAACAGAAACTGATTGCTGATTTGGACCCTAAAGGGAATATCGTTGTTCACCATGTGCTTTTGCACTGGATGGTGAGCAACGGTTTCAAGATCACTAAAATACACAGGGTCCTACAGTTCAATCAGCGACCCTACTTGAAAACGTTTATCGACACCTTTGTCGATAAACGCTCTAAGGCAAATTCAAAGGTGGAGAAGGAAATGTATAAGCTCATTCTAAATTCAGCGTTTGGCAAAATGTGTGAAAGCGTACGGAACAGATCTCGCTGCGACGTCATGACTGACCCTCTAGAGTGTGCACGAATTATTGCCGACCCCAATTTTACATCATTCACGAGCATAGAGGCCGGCATGGTTCTTCTACACAGGAAAAAGCGAAATGTAGTACTGAACAAGAATATCGCAGGCGGTAGTTCAGTACTAGAAATTTCAAAAAAGCTCATGTTGTCGTTCTTTTACAATGTGTGCAAGGTGCAATGGCCACAGGAGGGGGAGGTTCAAGTTTACTATGGTGATACAGATTCTCTGCTGTTAAAGGTAAATGGGACTGAATTGGATTTATTGGGTGATTTGCAAAAGGGGGAACACATCAGCTCGCGGATGGATTTCACCAACTGGAATCCATCACTCTACCCCGAGCTGGTGAAACGTCAAGCCCCCAACCAACTATTAATGTTAAAATCAGAGACGGGGAGTGATTTGCTATCCAGGGGGGTGTTCCCAGGTCCCAAAGTTTATTGCGTTGAAACTCATAGTGGGGAAGAAAAGAAGGCGTGTAAAGGGGTGCCTACACATTTTGTAAAGAGCAATTTCAACATGAGTGTGTACAGAGACTGTGTAGAAAGTAGCCTAGTGCCAAGAGCACAAGTGCTTGCAATTCGCTCTCTACAGTATAGAAATTATACTGTGAGAGTGGAAAAGAATGCAATGTCATGTATATCCGACAAGGTCTATGTGCTCGAGAATGGTGTGACTGTCCTACCCCACGGCCACTATCGTATTTCAGACCGAGTTGAATGCATTGACTATCGCAATCAACTTGGTCTGGATAAATTAACCTAATCTGACTAACCATCACCACCCTCAACCATTCATAAATTAACCTAACTCAACTGTTCATCTAACCCAAGCACTAACCATCACCACCACTGACCCATCCACTAACCTGTAGCAGCCGCAGTGACGACAACTATTCTTTTTCGCCCCGCGGCCCCGGGGGGAGGGGGGGGTCCCTTCCCGCGGCCGCCCAGGGGGGAGGGGGGGTCCCTTCCCGCGGCCGCCCAGGGGGGGGGGGGGTCCCGCCCGCGGCCGGCCGGCCTTCGGCCCCGCGGTCCCGGGGGGGGGGGGAACCCACACCTTTAAATTCACCATAATCAAGTTCAACTGTGCTATTGTTCCCTGAGTGTCTGTATTTTCTGTTGTACAAAAAGTGTATTGTATAGAAAAGTGTTTAAGTTGACAAAAAAGTGTTGTACAGAAAAGTGTTGTTGATGATGGACAAAAAGTGTTTTTTTTATTGTACATAAAGTATTGTACAGAAAAGTGTTTTTAAAGACAATAAGTGCTTATTTATAAAGTGTTATCATTGCCCTGTGTTCATGTTGAACAAATAGAGTTTTCATTTGACCACCGGAGAAATTTTGTCAACTGTTCTTGTTGAACAAGTGTTATTATTTTTATCGTTGTTCATGTTGACTGCAAATATTTGTTTTCATGCAGTGTCGAAATAAATACTGCCATGAAATATTGTTTTTTTTTGTTGTTCTTGAATAGATAGATCTATGGGGAAAATTATTGCTACTACTTATTCATTGAGCACATATGATTTACAGTTAGTTGTAGTCCGACTGTTGTCAGCAGCATGTATCAATTTAAAACACCCTTCAGATCGTTTCTGTGTGGACCGTCAATGTCGGGGAAAACAACACTTTTAGCTAGAATAATTCAAAATTGCGATAAAATGTTTTTGGAAAAGCCGAAAAAAATCTACTATTGCTATAGTATTTGGCAGGAGTCCTATGATAAAATAAAAGCTATTGCCACAACCATACCAATACAATTCATACGAGGACTTGATGTTTTCAATAGTATTGAATCGAACTCGTGGTTGATTATTGATGAATTGGCTGAATCCATTGAACAGTTCTCACAGGAAATGCTACAACTGTTCACCGTTCGCTCCCATCATGAACACATTTCCGTTACCCTAGTTCTACACAATCTGTTTCATCAGAGCAAATGTATGCGAACCCTTGCTTTGAATTGCACTGTCTATATTATCTATCGAGTCGTCGTGATTCTAGCTCGCTCATAACTCTCAATAAGCAGATATACCCCGGCGCCCCTAAATTTCTGTTGTCAGCGTACACTCAGGCGACTAGCAAGCCCTACGGTTACATTTTGCTGGATCTTAATCAGAGCACGCCCGAGGATCTACGTGTAGTCACCGACATTTTCAACAATGAAATTACAGTATATCTTCCAGTGAACAGTAGAAAAGACTATTAGTCGCCATTATGACACTGAAGAAACTACACGAACAACGGCATCTGTTTTCCGTTTTAAGCACTTCAAAACCATTGCTTAGGAAGGCTATACTCAAACATGGGGTTGACAATGATTTCATTAATCTAATATCTGAACTTTGTTTAAATTTAACTGAGGGCAATGTTCAACTGCCAGAAGGTGTTAGACAACAGACAAAACAACATCGTTCCACTGTACGCGCCTTGGCTTGTAAAAACAAGGGGAAAAAATTTAAAAGAAAACGGCTCCTTCAGGCGGGCGGTAGCTTTTTCACACTTTTACTACCAATAATTGCAGGACTTGTAAACAGTTTTCTCTAGTGAGAGAGAGAATGGCAAAACCCTATAAATTGACACCATTTGAACTTGTCCTCTCGCCCATCGAACATTTTGAAGACAATCTAAGCAAATTCATTAACGATGAGAATATTGCCGATGACAAAAAACTGCTTTTACTTCAAGATGCATTGCGACGTGTGGACAAACATAAACCATATCGTGAGAGACCTGCCACCGTCACCACAGATCCCTCTAAACAGGAAACATCTCCTCAAGATTCTGCAGCAGCACTGCAATCAAAGGAGAAGGAATTGAATTCGATTGTATTGAAAATTGGAAACCTATTGCCACTGACCTATCGAGAACAGAGTAAAAGAGTATTATCTTATCTCATGTTGGAAACTGGTGGTGATCAAGTTCAAGTCGAGAGCACTGGGAAACGAATTATAATTCAGGGAAAAAGTTATAATCTAGTTGATTTAATTTGTGATATGGTGACGAATCGTAAAGGACTCTTATCCTTTGACGATAATCTATACACCTTTCTGTGTGCAATAAACTTTCCCAAAAGTCTTATTGGCAATAAGCAAATTCTAAAGAAACTAAGAGAATATAGTCCACCAACAACAACACCATTTAAAAAAGAAGAAGATTCAATATTTGAAGATACTATCAGCAGCAGCAATGATTTTACAACACCTGTGGCTGCTAGTCAAAAGCGAAGACGAATTGATTCGCCCGCCAGTGTGCAAAAGGGGAGTGGACATTACACTACGTGTCTACGCTCAAAATGGATGAAGTTTTGAAAGGTGTCTATGAAAATATTGGCGAAGCGGGAAGTTTAAGTTCCCCCAAAACGCTTTCCAAAGCTGTCTCCGGCACCACCACATTGAAAAATGCAAAAGAGTATCTAGAAAATGAACCGAGTTACACACTACATCGGAATCACAGGCTTCGCAGTAGACAATATCGACAAACTAAAGCCTTTTTCCCTCTGCATATAATGCAAATGGATCTTTTAACTTTAGACGCACTTCAACAACGTCACAATGCACCCTACAAATATATTCTAGTGGCAATCAGTATCTTTAGTCGCTATGCCTATGCCATTCCACTGCGGTCAAAGAGAGGTGTTGAAGTTGCTCGGGCCATTGAAAGTATTCTAGAACAGGATTCATATAGAAAAATTCAATCGGATCGTGGCAGTGAATTTGTTAATCCCCATGTGCAAAAGGTTCTTTTGAAATATAATACAACACTTTATCATAGTCACAGCCCGATAAAGGCTGCATTGGCTGAACGATTAATAAGAACGATTCGTCTATTAATTTCAAGATATTGCACATTGAAAAATACATCGGCTTTTATTCATGATTTAGATAAAATCATGTTGATTTATAATCAACGACCCCATCGATCTCTGTCCAACTCTACACCAACGGATGTTCACTACAATGAAAATACATTTGATGCTTTTCTAAAGCAATACTCCAAGGGTGAAAAAGAGAAAAAAGAAGAAGAAATTCAATGTTGGTGATACTGTTCGAGTAAATAGAACCACCAATATTTTTGAAAAGGGGAATTATTTGTGGAGCACCGAACTTTTTAAAGTGTCCAAAATCCTGGACACCGAGCCCACGACTTATCGACTGCGAGACACCAAAGATGATGAGATTCTCGGCGGTTTTTATGAATATGAACTGCAAAAAGTTAGAAACACTAGTGAAATTTATCAAATTGAAAAGATATTAAAGAGTCGTACACGCCATGGTAAGAAACAGTTGCTTGTTCGCTGGCTAGGATACAACTCAGATTTTGATTCTTGGGTCAGTGCTGAAGATATTGACAATGCCCAATGATTTCTATGTGACTTTCATGTCCAATGTTTCTGATCCTCTCTACAATGATCTGAATAGAACAAGTGATTTTTGGACGAAACTCTCCCCCACCATCAAATTCGACGGAAAGTATGAAGTGGCTCTTGTCGACTGTATTCTCAAAAATACCTATGACATCCTGAGAAAGGATCGTAAATATGAAATAAAAATTAGACCCTATGATTGGCCGCCACCACCAGGTGATCAAGAACAAATTCAAAAAATCAATTGGATGGATTATCCATATATTGAATTACCCTACGAGGAACTCACCTGTATGAATGATTTATGTCGTACTATCAATAAAAGAATTTCCGCTCGTAAAAAAGGAGCTTTTCATTTCAACTATTCAAAGGAGGAGGGCAAGATCTACATTAGTTCACCTATTGCCAGTGAAAAGGTTATTCTCAATGATAATCTAAAGGATGTTCTTTGGCTTTAAGCTCAATATAATCAATGGTAAAAGTGCCGGAAACACTAATTTCATTTTCGCTGACTACCCGCCTGCCTTCTCCACGGACACTTGTATATTTCTCTACGCTTCATTTGTGGAAACATCTCGAGTTGGTAATTCAAATGTTCCCCTCCTACGAGTTCTTGAACGAAAAACCAATCAAGAACATATTCATCACTACAATATAAAGCATCTTCAGTATATTCCCGTAAACACTTCCTATTTGGAACTCTGTCAGTTAACACTAAGAACCGAATTGGGTGATCCAATAGCAATTTCAAAAGATTTGGCTGTGATTACATGCCATTTTCGACCCATCGTTCAACAGCAAGATGTCTCATAAAAAAGTGGTATTCACTTGTCCTGATATTGACTGCTATGTTAATACTCTTGGCCCAAGACAACAGGGCAATGGAATGGACTATTACAAAGGTCGCTCGTCAATGTCTGGCTACGGTCTTGGCAGTTGGTTTGCTAAGCTGTTTCGCTCTTCACTACCACTGGCTAGAAAATATCTTGTACCGGCTGCGACAGATTTTGCATCCTCTACACTATACGATTGGGGCTCTGGCAAGGATTTTAAAAAAAGTGCTTCGGAAAATCTTAGGTCCAGTGCGCGAACCCTTGGCGAGAAACTAAAACAGAATGGTAAAGGCTTAAAAAGGTCAAGAAACAGTGCATCACTCATCAGTCTCTACTCAGGTCGGAAACGTAAGACATCCCTTTTGTCAAAGAAAAGAAGGAAAAAGCCGACACGTAGTGTAACCAGAAGTCCCAGGAAGAATAGAATTGTCAGATCGAAACTAGATTTCTTCTCCTAAAATGTCCTACCTACCGCATAAGGATTCCCAACCTTCAATCACCGCCTCATTGAATCTATTCAATGCTGAAAATGTTGATGTGAGTGTCAAGCATGGATACTATGAACAATTTTATCCACAACAACTCCTCTCCGATAATATCCACTTTCAAATTTATTCCAATGAAGACTACTTTATGGACATGTCTTCAACATTTATAGATTTGCAAATGAAAGTCCGGAAATCCGATAATACAATGCCGATTCGGGCCGATGGAATATCCTATGAAAGTTGTATATTACATAATTTATTTCGTCAAATTAGTGTCTACATCAATGGCACGCTGGTGAGCACAAGCAACAATCTCTCAAATTATACAAGCTATATGCAATTCATGCTGATGACACCCAAGTCATACAAGGAATTGAGAGGCACCTCCAATGGATATGAATATATTACTAATACTGATAGTACAGATGCACTTAAAAATGCTACAACTAGTGAATTACATCTAGTTGGAAAAATATATCATGAAATATTTAATATACCCCAATGGCTGCCGCCCAATGTTAAAGTGGATATAAAACTAACGCTTGCACCCTCCAATTTCATATTGAGAAAAGAACTTGCTGCCAATCCTGATGTAAGTCTCTCCCTCACCTCGGCAATACTTCATGTACGCAAACAACAGGTTATGAGTTCTGTTGCTTTGGCCGTGGAAAAACTGAGAGCCAATGGCAACAATATTAAACTACTTGTTCCTCATACAATCACCAATCAGCGTCATATTGCAATGGGGTCACGCACCTTCACCGATTCCTCCTTTATCAATGGTGAAATTCCCTCGAAATTGGCTTTGGCATTTGTAAAAAGCGCCAGTGCAATTGGATCATGGACTGAATGCCCACATAAATTCGAGATGTTTGGACTTTCATCTCTTGTGTGCAAAGTAAACGGCATCCCACTCTACAATCTATCTTTTGATAAATCCTATAGAACATTGTATGAGTTGACCATGCAAACCCTAGATCATGACTCTCAACTATTTGAAAATGGTATAACCGAAGATATGTTTGCTAAAACACATGGTATCATTGTACTGGATTTGTCTGGCACACAGGATATGAGTATAGTACGTACAGGGAGTGTGCGTTTAGAGTGTACATTTGCCGACCCATTGGCTGAGAGTATTGCCCTAATCTCACTAAATCAATATGAAACCTATTGGGAAATCACTCCCGAAGGCAGTGTTCTACTAGACTTGGCGCCATGAACACCAGTCAAATAATCAATGTATTTAATATGGACCCCTACATGTCCCAGTACAAATCCTATTGTCTGCCCTCGGACTTTCTTGGAAAAATTCAACGTGTCAACAATACCTTGATTATTGTTAATAGCAGTCCGTCGACTGTGCTGACGGGTCATTGGCTGTGCATCTTTCAAACAATGAAGACGATTGAATTTTTTGATCCTCTTGGTCTACCCTATACATTCTACACACCTCACATCAGCAACTATATTGAGAGCAGTGGGAAAACTATTATTCAAAATCGAAAGAGGGTGCAGGATCTAACGACTAAAAGCTGTGGCTTCCATGCACTACTATATTTTGTGTTCCGATGTCGCGGCTATACTTACAAGCAGTTTCTCCACATTTATGTTGACAATCCACGTCTGAATGACTTTCTAGTGGAAAATATCCTCTCAGACCTATATAGTATTGATTTCAGTGCCCTAAGAGTAAAGTGCTTAAAAAATGTTTGTGAATTTGTTTATTAATAAAATGTATATATATATACAACAATGGCTTTAAATCTTCACTTTAGATTTCTTCATCTTCGATGTATAGGCAACTGTCGTGAACCACTAATGCCGATAAATCATTTGGATTCACTGTATATTGATCTTGATTGACTGCAAAGTCAGGGTCACATTTTCTACAGTACAATGTAACTTCACTCTTGTCATATCTCTTTGTATAGTCAATGATACTATTTGCATTCATATTATGAAATTCACGAGTTTCAATCTGTCTATTTGAAGCAATATCACATACAGTGTTTTCAAGTGGTGAATCACATTCCGTCACAGCCAAATAAAAATCACTTGGTTTATAGTCATAGTAGGTGGTGTCATCACAACGATGACGTAGAAACCAAATTGTCTTGTTACCCCAACAGTTGAATCGTAGACCAGATTCCTCTTCCCAGAATAATTTAAATCCACGACGATACCAATCTCGTAGAAATAAACTAAAATCACGTTTGAGATTCTTTCCAATCATAGCGGGGTAAGTATTCTCCCACTGATCACATTTATCATAGTGACAATTGGAGCACAGGTGCCCTCTAGGATGAGAGTCACACACCTCCTCAAGACATGAATTACATCCTTTAATTTGTACTGCATAGCCTCTATGTAATTTACAAGGATTACATAATTTACACTTTTCACTATAGTCATCAATAATTGTACAATTCTCACATTGATTCCAACTGCCAAGAGTGTACATGCACAATGGACATATATAGAACATTTTTCGGTTTCCGATGTCAACTCACTCACAGCTAAAACGAAACTGATCCTCTTCGTTCGATAAATTCAACGAGATGGAAATGGTGGGAGAGAGGAGTAGCTCTGTGACGTTACCTCTTTCGAATGACGGGGGAGCCATCTACATTGAATCCATTGGCAATATTTTCAAAAGTATATCCACAATATGATTCTGCTTTGTTCCAATTAATATATCAATAAATTGACTATAAGCATTTGAGTCACATCGTTAAAAGCTTCATACAATAGTCCAATGGGGGAGAATCACTCCTCATTATATTGTCAAGTGTTCCCCGACAAGAGAATATCCTGCGTTTAAGAGATAACTCGAGAAAATCATCATCCAAAATCAAATGTTTTTCCATAAACACTAGATTTGATCTAATTCTCTCTTTCTCAAATTTATTCATTTTTCAGTCCTTTCACTCCAACTGCTGACTCTAGACTGACCCTGATTCGTTAGCCCTAACCAGAAAAGAAAGAGAACATTCTCGATTTCGAAACAATTTTATTGAATAATTACAACAACAACAACAACATCAATAATATAGAACATGTACAATCAGCGATACTGTTTATTGTCTTCAATATGTTTCACCAATGCACTTAAAGCACATTGAAGTCTATTCACATGTGCTATATCAACTTTAGCGGCGAAACATAATTGATCCTCCATTTTAAATTTGCTCAAGGATATCACATATCTTGCATATACTGCATCCCATTCCAGACAAAGCCGTGATCCTTTCGTGATTTCCACCGCAATGTTTGGTGCTCTTGTACTATTATCATCAACTCCACTATCAACTTCTAATAGGGTAAACATTCCACTCGTCATCGTCAACACACACAAATATATATCCAAATGAGTAAAGTCAAAACTGTTCTTCTTCTTCTCACTCCTTTGAATTCTATTCACAGACTAATAAAACTATAGCAAAAAACCCTTCCTTATATTCCCTCCGCCGCTAATATGTAACCGGCTCGCTGATTGGCTGAGAAGGGGGATGTAACCGACTCGCTGATTGGCTGAGAAGGAAACACGTGATCTAACTGTTTCCAGTTATCGGATCAATAAAATTCCCAATCGATTACGCAATCAAGTTCTCGGAAATTCACTTCCCCCTCGAGTCCTAGATCAATAACATTGTTCCCGTTAGAATTCAATGCGCATGTGCAACCTTCGTCTCGGGGTTATTACACATAGAAACAACAAATAAATCGATCTTGGAAAAAGAGGTCATTGAGCGATTACGTAATCTTTCTCCCTAGGGACTCTATGACCATATTGTTTCATAATTCCCCACGCTCGTGAATCAATAATCCCCCCATCGATTATGTAAATCACCCCTCATGCCATTACACGTGGCCAAACAACAACAACAACAGATCGATTGACCTTGACCCCCATTAGACTCGATCGATAATCCTTGAATAAATTATGTCCCGTCGGCATTAAACTAAATTGTAGATGGCAGCACATGTGTTCGTACGGGGGCTTTAGGGTCACTTCTACTCATAAGTTATGCAAGCTGTCCATTGTTAATATATAAGGTTTTTATCAAAGAGGTAAACGTAAAGACTTAGAAAAGGCCTCATTCGATTTAAATCGAAAGTTCTAGCTCCGTTTTTTAAAGTCAAGAATAATCGGACAGTGAGCACCCCCCCCCCCGTGCCATAAAAACCTTAAACTTTTTTTAATCAAAAACGAACAAAAATTGATTCAAAAAACTTTCTGAAAAATAAGTTTTCAAAGAAAAGTAAGGGCCATTTTAAACTTAAGCTCAGCCGATACAAATACCTGTTAAAATTCAAACTCAAAACGACCAGAAATTACTATTAAAGAATAAATGAAACCCAAAACGAACAGAAATTAGATAAACAATCATAGCAAAAAAAATACAATAAGTAATAGTATAAGTCAATAAATAGATCTTAAAACGAGTAATGCTTAGATTGAATATGAAAATCAAGCTTAAAACGAAAAAAAACATTTCGCTATTGAAGTACAACTGAAACTTAAAACGAACAGAAATTAAATAAACAATCAATGCGAACAAACATACAATAGATATTAATGTAAATGAAAAATAAATCTTAAAACGAGTGAAACTTAAATTGAATGTGTAAATCAAGCTTGAATCGAATAAAAATAACTACAAACAAGAGTTTGGGTATCGCCTCACTGGAGAAGCCCAAAACCTACTGCGTAATAGGCGCTTTACTGAAAACCAATTATATTACAGATGTTTTTTTTTTGTACTTAATATTGAAAATAAATATTAAAATTACAGTAAAATTTTAAACTAATGAGCTTTCAGCAATTAATATCATTATACATCAAATATTCAGTTTAATTTTTTAGTTCTTTCCAAGATTGCTTAAGACAAATACAGTTTCACTACAAACAAAATTTGGATACTGTCCCCTTCTTTAACTGTAATTAATTAAAAAAAAAACTTTCCAAATAATAAGTTTTTCAAAGAAAAGTAAAGGCCATTTTAAACTTAAGCCCAGCAGATACAAATACCTTTTAAAATTCAAACTCAAAGCGACCAGAAATTACTATTAAAGAATAAATGAAATCCAAAACGAACAGAAATTAAATAAGCAATCATAGCAAAAACATACAACAAGTAATAATATAAATGAATGAATAGATCTTAAAGCGAATAATGCTTAGATTGAATATGAATATCAAGCTTAAAACGAAAAAAAAATCTTCCTATTGAAGTATAAATGAAACTTAAAACGAACAAAAATTAAATAAACAATCAATGCAAACAAACTTACAGTAGATATTAATGTAAATTAATAAATAAATCTTAAAACGAGTTAAACTTAAATTGAACACGCAAATCAAGCTTGAAACGAACAAAAATCACCCCAAACAGGAATTTGGGTATGACCTCCTTCTCTGACTGTAAAAGTCTAAAACCTACTGCGTCATTGGCGCTTTACTGAAAACAAATTTTATTACAAATATTTTCTTTTGTACTTAGTATTTAAAATAAACATTAAAATTATAGTAAAATTTTGAACTGATGAGCTTTCAGCAATTAATATCATTATAAATCAAATGTTCAGTTTAATTTATTAGTTCTTTCTAAAGTTATACAAGACGAATTATATTTCACTACAAACAAGAATTTGGATACTGCCCCCTCCTTAACTGTAGTAATTAAACTGAATATAATGCTTAGATGTAATGATTAGATTGAATATGAAAATCAAGCTTAAAACGAAAAAAAACATTTTGCTATTGAAGTACAAATGAAACTAAAACCTAAAACAGAAGCCTAAAACCTACTGCATCATTGGCGCTTTACTGAAAACCAATTTTATTTCAAATATTTTCTTTTGTACTTAATATTGAAAATAAACATTAAAATTATAGCAATATTTTGAACTAATGAGCTTTCAGCAATTAATATCATTATACATCAAATATTCAGTTTAATTTATTATCTCTTTTTAAAGTTGTTCAAGACGAATATAGTTTCACTAAACTGCCTCCTTTCTTAACTGTAAATAAAAACCAAAAGCCTACTGCGTCATTGGTGCTTAACTGAAAACGAATTATATTACAAATATTTTCTTTTCCAGTTCTTACAGCATTGAAAATAAAAATAAAATTACAATGGAATAAATTCATGAACTGATGGATCTTTCAACAATTAATATCATTATAGCCTAAGTCAAATATTCCATTTGATGTTGTTTATACTTTCCAAGACTGTTCAAGACACATATAGTTTTCAGTAAAGCGTCAATGACGCAGTAGGTTTTAGACTTTTACAGTGAGAGAAGGAAGTCATACCCAAACTCTTGTTTGTCGTGATTTTTGTTCGTTTCAAGCTTGATTTGCGTATTCATTTTAAGTTTCACTCATTTTAAGATTTATTTATTAATTTACATTAATATCTATTGCATGTTTTTTTGCATTGATCTTTTATTTAATTTCTGTTCGTTTTAAGTTCCATTTATACTTCAATAGGAAGATATTTTTTTTTTCATTTTAAGCTTGATGTTCATATTCAATCTAAGCATTACTCGCTTTAAGATCTATTTATTCATTTATATTATAACTTGTTGTATGTTTTTGCTATGATTGCTTATTTAATTTCTGTTCGTTTTTGGTTTCATTTAATCTTTAATTGTAATTTCTGGTCGTTTTGAGTTTGAATTTTATAAGGTATTTGTATCTGCTGAGCTTAAGTTTAAAATGGCCTTTACTTTTCTTTGAAAAACTTATTTTTCGGAAAGTTTTTTTAATTAATTTTTGTTCGTTTTTGATTGCAAAAATTTCAAGTTTTTAAAAATTCCTTATTTCAAAATCAAACTTTAAAAAAAAATCGAATATTCATCAAAGTATCAAAACTGATATCAAAGTAACAATATCAAAGTGAAAAAATTTGTATGTGTCAACCTCGGAGTTTTTATTATCTGATGTTTAAACTATTTTTAACAAAATTGCTATCCCAAAATTTTTATCGGATGGGTTAGGGGAAAAAGGGCGTGGGGGACTAGATTAAGCTTTGGTCTCTTTTGACTCTTTAAAAGTGAACTAGAACTTTCTATTTTCAATCAATTGAGCCTCATCTGAAGTTTATACGAGCATCCCATCTATAAGAATCATATATATCCCCAGAGTATAAGTTACAACGCCTATCCCTGGGCCCTTGGGGGTTGTGTCGACCCTGGAGTTTTAATATCTGATGGTTGAACTATTTTTAACAAAATTGCTATCTCAAAATTTTTATCGGATGGGTTTTGGGAATAAGGGCGGGGGGGGGACTAGATTAAGCTTTGGTCTCTTTTGACTCTTTAAAAGTGAACTAGAAATTTGTATTTTCAATCAAATGAGCCCTCTCTGAAGTTTATACGAGTATCCTTTCTACAAGAACCAATATATCCCCAGAGTATAACTTACGACGCCTATCCCTAAGCCCTGGGGGGTTGTGTCGACCCTGGAGTTTTAATATATGATGGTTGAACTATTTTTAACAGAATGGTCACCTGAAATTTTTATCGGATGGGTTTATCCATCCGATACGCCCAAAGACGTGGAGGGCAGGAGGGGCTAGTTGCCCTCTGTTCTTTTTTCACTCTGAGAAAATGAACTACAACTTTTAATTTCAATTCAAATGAACCCTCTCTGAATTTTATACGAGCATACCTTCCATAAAAAACTATATATGCCCCAAGAGCAATACTTACAACGCCTTCCTCGGCCCTGGGGGGGGGGGTATGTTGACACAGGATTTTTTCTTATCTGATCTTTGAACTATTTTTAACAAAATGACCATGCGTAAAGGTGCTTTTGTTTAATGATCTTTCAACTATTTTTAACAAAATGGCTACCTCAAATTTTTTATCAGATGTATTTGGAGAAAAAGGGATTGGGGGGGCCAGTTCCTCTCTGTTCACTTTTGACTCTTAAAAAGGGCACTAGTACTCTCGATTTCCAATAGAATGAGCCCCCTTTGAAGTTTATACGACGACCCCTTCTATATGAAGTGCCTCTGAGGAAAAAAATAAAGAGTGTGGGGGAGGCTAGCTGCCCTTCGATCCCTTTTGACTCTTATAAAGTGAATTACCACTTTCAATTTCCAATCAAATGAGCCCTCTAGGAATTTTATAAGAGCATTCTTTTCATAACAACCACAAATGCCCCCCGGGGGCATAACTTACAACGCCTACCTCTGGGCCCTGGGGGGCTGTGTCGACACCGGAGTTTTTTGTTATCAGAACTTTGAACTATTTTTAACAAAATGTTTATCTCAAAATTTTTATTTGATGTATTTAGGGCGTAGAGGACGAGGGGGGCTAGTTGCCCTCCGATCTCTTTTGACTCTTAAAAAGTGAACAAGAACTTTCAATTTCAAATCAAATGAGCCCTCTCCGAAGTCTATACGAGCATCCCTTCAATAAAAACTATATATTCCCCTAGAGCATTATTCATAACGCCTGCCTCCGGGCCCTGGTGGGTTCCGTCGACTCAGGAATTTTTCTTATTTAACCTTTGAACTATTTTTAATGAAATGGCTATAATAAAAATTTTATCGGATGGGCTTGGGGAAAAAGGGTGTGTGGGGGGGGGGGGCTAGTTGCCTCTTAAAAATTGAACTAGAGCTTTCAATTTCCAATCAAATGAGCCTCCTCTGAACTTTATACGAGCATCCCTTTCATAAGAACCATATATGCCCCCAGGACAACACTTACAACACCTATCCCCCGGGCTCTGGGGGGTGTTTTTGTTATCTAATTTTTGAACAATTTCCAAAACACTGGTAATCTCAAAATTTGTAGGGGACGGGTTTGGGGAAAAAAGAGCGTGGGAGGGGCTAGTTAAACTGTCTTGACACTTGAAAAGTGAACTAGAAGTTTCAATTTCCAATCAAATGAGCCCTCTATGAAGTTTATACGAGCATCCCTTTCATAAGAACCGCACATGCCCTTAGGGCATAACTTAGAACGCCTTCCCCTGTGCCCGGGGGGGGGTCTATTGACACTGGATTTTTTTTTACCCGACCTTTGAACTATTTTTAACGAGATGTCTATCTCAAAATTCTCATCATATGGGTTGGGGAGATAGCTGCCCTCGGATCTCTTTTGACTATCAAAAAGTGAGCTCGAACTTTCAATATCCATGCAAATGAGCCCTCATTGAAGTTTATATGAGCATCCCTTTCATACGAACAATATATGCCCCAGGGCATAGCTTACAACGCCTGCCCCCGGGCCCTGAGGGGTTGTGACGACACCTGAGTTTTTGTTATCTGACTTTTGAGAAATTTTTAACTTAATACCTATCTCAAAATTTTATTGGATGCATTTGGGGAAAAGGGGCGTGGGGGGGCTAGTTGCCCTCCAATATCTTTTTACTCGAAAAAACTTAACTAGAACTTTCAATTTCCAATCAAAAAAGCCATCTCTGAATTTTTTACGAGTATCCCTTAAATAAGAACCATAAATTTCCTAAGGGCATAACTCACAACACCTGCCCTTGGGCCCTGGGGGGCTGTGTTGACCCCTGAGTTTTTGTTCTATGGTCTTTGAAATATCTTAAAAAAAAGCTATCTCAAAGTTCTTATCGGATGTGTTTGGGGAAAAGGCGGGCGTGAGAGGGGGGTTAGTTGCCCCTTAAGTTTAAAATGGCCTTTACTTTTCTTTGAAAAACTTATTTTTCGGAAAGTTTTTTTTTAATTAATAACGTGAAATAACCTACTAACAGCGATTTTAAAAACTAATTTCCACTATGGCAAGCTTTCCACATCTGTGCTTGCTATTCCAAATAACTGGCAAGCTCTCCGCATGCTCTACCACATATCAGTCTACCTTGAAGAGTGACGGTATATTCAGTTATACTCAAAACCCCAGCAGAATTTTGTACCTTATTTTCAGAATTAACGCCACATTCTACCCTTACACGTTACGTTGCCAAAGGGGATGCAAAGGCAATCTAACTGCCTATATGCAATTAGCTCACGTGTTCCAGGCGTAAAATCAGCGGCATTTCAATGTTTTCCCCTGAGAATTGTTTGTGCCTTTGAGTGATCATAGGCAGCGCAATAGCGCTGCCTAAGTAAGGAACGATGTTGGCGCAATGTATTATTCTTTTTTCCATTAGACCAGGGCATCTCGTATCGAAGGAGTTGTCGCAGAAACTTCGAAAGGGCTCATTCGAAAGTGATTGGAAGGTAACACCCCTTACACGCCCACCATTTCCCTGAACACATCCAATCAAAATTTTAGATAGTTATTTTGTTCAACGTAGTTGATTTCTAGATAAAAATTGTGTTTTTTTAAGGACACTCCCCCATAGCCCTCAGGCCAAAGGTTGTAAGTTATGCCCTGGGGGCATATAAAGTCTTTATAGAAAGTGTTGTCGTATAAACTTCAAAAAGAGTTCATTCTTTTGGAAATTCAAAAAGCTAGTGCCCTTTTTAATAGTCGAAAGTGATTGGAGGGTAACTAACCCCCCTATCACGCCACCCTTTCGCAAAACACATCCAATCAAAATTTTGAGATAGCCATTTTGTTCAACGTAGTTGAAAGTTCCGGAAATTAGGTCTTTGAGGATGACAACCCCCCCCCCCTCCAGAGCCCTCAGCACAAGGGTTGTAAGTTATACCCTGAAGGCATATTAGACTTCTTTTTTTTTCTTTAGATCAGGGCACTTCATATCGAAGGAGTTGTCGTAGAATCTTCGACAAGGGCTCATTCGATTAGAAATTGGAGTGGCTTGTGCCCTTTTTAATAGTCGAAAGCGATGGGAAGGCAACTAACAACCCTTCTACGCCCACCATTTTCCCAAACATTTCCAATCAAAATTTTGAGATTACTGTTTTGTTCAACGTAGTTGAAAGTTCTAAAAATTAGGTATTTGAGGGTGACCACCCCCCCCCCCCACAGCCTTCTGGGCAAGGGTTATAAGTTATGCCCTGGGGGCATATAAGATTTTCATAGAAAGCGTTGTCGTAGAAACTTCAAAATGGGCTCATTCGATTGGAAAGTGAAATGGCTAGTACCCTTTTAAATAGTCAAAAGTGATTGGAAGGCAACTAAAAGCCCTTCCACGCCTTCCATTTTCCCAAACACATCCAATCAAAATTTTGAGATAGCCATTTTGTTCAATGTAGTTGAAAGTCTTGGAAATTATATCTTTGAGCAGGAAACTCCCCCCCACAGTCTTCGGGGCAAAGGTTATAAGTTATGATCTGGGGGCATATAAGGTTTTTATTGAAAACTATGTCGTAGAAACTTCAAAAAGTGCTTATTCAGTTGGTAATTCAAAGGGCTAGTGCTCTTTTTAATAGTCGAAATTGATTGGAGGGCAATTAACCCCCCTCTCACGCCCATCTTTTCCCCAAACACATCCAATCAAATTTTGACATAGCCATTTTGTTCAACGTAGTTGAAAGTTTTTGAAATTAAGTCTTTAAGGATGACAACTGCCCCCCCAGACCTCAGGGCAAGGGTTGTAAGTGGTTCCCTGGGGGCATATAAGGTTTTTATAGAAAATGTTATCGTAGAAACTTCAAAAAGGGCTTATTCGATTGGAATTTGAAATGGCTAGATCCCTTTTTAATAGTCGAAGGTGATTAAAGAACAACTAACCCCCCTCTCACGCCCACCATTTCCCAAAACATATACAATCAAAATTTTGAGATAGCCATTCTCTGCAATGTAGTTGAAAGTTCTGGAAATTAGGTCTTTGAGAATGACAACCCCCCCCCCACAGTCCTCAGGGCAAGGGTTGTAAGTTATGCCCTGAGGGCATATGAACTTTTTATAGAAGGAGTTGTCGTAGAAACTTCAAAAAGGGCTCATTCGATTGGAAATTGAAAAGGCTAGATCCCTTTTTAATAGTCGAAGGTGATTAAAGAACAACTAACCCCCCTCTCACGCCCACCATTTCCACAAACACATCCAATCAAAATTTTGAGATATTCATTTGTTCAACGTAGTTGAAAATTCTGGAAATTAGGTCTTTGAGGATGACTACCCCCCCCCAACCATCAGGGCAAGGGTTGTAAGTTATGCCCTGGGGCTCATATGGTTTTTATAGAAAGTTTAGTTGTACAAACTTCAAAAAGGCCTCACTTGATTGGAAATTGAAAGGGCTAGTGCCTTTTTTACTAGTCAAAAGTAAATGGAGAGCAACTAACCCCTCTCTCACGCCCAACATTTCCCCAAACACATTCAATCAAAGTTTTGATATAGCCATTTTATTTAACGTAGTTGAAAGTTCTGGAAATTATGTATTTGAGGATGACAAGCCCCCGAGAGACCCCAGGGCAAAGGTTGTAAGTTATGCCCTTGCGACATATAAGGTTTTTATAGATAGCGTTGTCTTAAAAACTTCAAAAGGGGCTCATTCAATTGTAAATTGAGAGGGCCGGTGCCCTTTTTAATAGTCAAAAGTGATTGACGGGTAACTATTAGATAGTAACTATTAGATAGCTATTTTGTTCAACATAGTTGAAAGGTCTGGAAATTATGTTTTTGAGGATGACAACCCTCCCCCCCCCATAGCCTTCAGGAAAAGGGTCGTAAGTTATGCCTTTGGGGCATTTAACGTTTTTATAGAAATTTTTGTCATAGAAGCTTCAAAGGGCTCATTTGATTGGAAATTGAGAGGACTAGTGCCTTTTTTATTAGTCGAAAGTGATCAGAGTGATCATTTAAAAATTAAAATTTATTAGAATTTTATATATTAAAATTTTGATATAGCCACTTTATTAAGCCTATCAAAAAGGGCTGGAAGTTATGACTTTGAGGGTAACAAATCCCCCCAACACTCAGGGCAAGGGTTGTAAGTTTTGCCCTGGGGACATAGGTGTTTATAGAAAGTGTTGTCGTAGAAACTCAAAAAGGGCTCATTCGATTGGAAATCGAACACTCTAGTATACGGTTTTTATGGAAAGTGTGGTCATATAAACTTCAAAGGGGGCTCATTGGATTGGTAATCAGACGCTCTAGTGCCCTTTTTAAGAGTCAAAGTGATCATATGGCATCTACTCTTTCCCCCTTACACAGACGTCATGTTGTCCTGAGATGCGTTTAATAAAAATTTTAAGATAGCCATACTATTCAAAATAGTCTAAATATCATATAACAAGGCTTTTAAGGTTGAAATATACTCCAGAGACTAGGGGCAAGGGTTGTGAGTTATGCCCATGGGGTATTAAAGGTTTATATTGAAGGAATCGCAGTTTAATTCAGAAGAGGCTCACTCTTTCTCCCTGAAAAAGACTATGTCATAGGCAGCGCAATAGCCCTGCCTAAGTACAGAACGATGTTGGCACAATGTATTACTTTTTTTCTTTTTTTTTCTTGGTCTTAGACCAGGGCACTTCGTATCGAAGGAGTTGTCGTAGATACTTCGAAAAGGGCTCATTTAATTGGAAATTGGAATGGCTAGTGCCTTTTTCAATAGTCGAAAAAGATTAGAGGGTAACTAGCACCCCCCCCACGCCAATCATTCCCCCAAACACATCCAATCAAAATTTTGAGATAGCCATTTTGTTCAACGTAGTTGATTTCCAGATAGAAAATATGTTTATGAGGAGGTGATTCCCCCACAACTTCCAGAGCAAGGGTTTTAAGTTATGCCCTGGGGGCATATAAGAACGATGTTGGCACAATGTATTATTTATTATTTTTTCCCTTAGGCCAGGGCACTTCGTATCGAAGAAGTTGTTGTAGAAACTTCAAACAGGGCTCATTCAATTGGAAGTTGGGGTGGCTTGTGCCCTTTCTAATAGTCGAAAGTGACTGGAAGGCAACTAACACCCCTTTCACGCCCACCATTTCCCGAAACACATCCAATCAAAATTTTGAAATAGCCATTTTGTTCAGCGTAGTTGATTTCCAGATAGAAAATATGTTTTAGAGGAGGTCACTCCCCCACAACCCTCAGGGCAAGGGTTTTAAGTTATGCCCTGGGGGCATATAAGAACGATGTTGGCACAATGTATTATTTATTATTTTTTCCCTTAGGCCAGGGCACTTCGTATCAAAGAAGATGCAGTAGAAACTTACAAAAAGGGCTAATTCAATTGGACATCCGAGTGGCTTGTGCCCTTTTTTATAGTCGAAAGTGAATGGAAGGTAACTAACACCCCTTCCCTGCCCACCATTTCCCGAAACAAATCAAATCAAAATTTTTGAGCTAGCCATTTTGTTCAGCGTAGTTAATTTCCAGATATAAATTTTGTTTTTGAGGAGGACACTCCCCCACAGCCCTCGGGGCAAGGGTTATAAGTTATGCCCTTGGGGAATATAAGGTTTTTTATAGAAAACTTTGTCGTAGAAACTTCAAAAAAGGATCATTCGATTGGAAATTCAAAGGGCTAGTGCCCTTTTAATAGTCGAAAGCGACTGGAGGGCAACTAACCCCCCTCTCACGCCCACCTTTTTCACAAACACATCCAATCAAAACTTTAAGATAGCAATTTTGTTCTACGTAGTTGAAACTTCTGCAAATTAGGTCTTTGAGGATGACAAACCCCCACAGACCTCAGGGCAAGGGTAGTAAGTTATACCCTGGGGGCATATAAGATTTTTATAGAACGTTGCTGTCATAGAAACTTAAAAAAGGGCTCATTTGATTGGAAAATGAAATGGCTGGTACCCTTTTTAATAGTCGAAAGTGATTGGAAAGCAACTAACACCCCTTCCATGCTCACCATTTCCCCAAACTCATGCCATCAAAATTTTGAGGTTGCCTTTTTGTTCCACGCAGTTTAAAGTTCAGGAAATTATACCTTTGAGCAGGGCACTCCTCCCACAGTCTTCAGGGCAAGAGTTATAAGTTATGCACTGGGGGCATATAAGTTTTTATTGAAATCTTGTCGTAGAAACTTGAAAAAGGGCTCATAAGATTGGAAATTCAAAGGTCTAGTAACCTTTTTAATAGTCGAAAGTGGTTTTAGGGAAGCTAACCCCCCTCTCACGCCCACCTTTTCCCCAAACACATCCAATCAAAATTTTTAGATAGCAATTTTGTTAAGCGTGGTGGAATTCCAGATAAAAATTATGTTTTTGAGGAGGATACTCCTCCAGAGCCCTCAGGGCAAGGGTTGTAAGTTTTGCCCTGGGGGCATTTAAGGTTTTATAGAAAGCGTTGTTGTAGAAACTTCAAAAAAGGCTCATTCGATTGGAAATTCAAATGGCTAGTACTCTTTTTAATAGTCGAAAGTGATTGGAGGGCAACTAAAACCCCTTCCACGCCCACCATTTCCCCAAGAATATCCAATCAAAATTTTGAGATAGCCATTTTGTTCCACTCAGTTTTAAGTCTAGAAAGTGATTTGAGGGCAACTAACCCCCGCCCCCACCCTCACGCCCACCTTTTCCCCAAACCCATCAAATCAAACTTTTTAGATAGCCATTTTATTCAACTTAGTTGAAAGTTTTGGAAATTAGGTCTTTAAGGATGACAACATCTCCACCCCCACAGCCCTCAGGGCAAGGGTCGTAAGTTATGCCTTAGGGGTATATAAGGTTTTTATAGAAAGCAATGTTGTAGAAACTTGAAAAAGGGCTCATTCAATGTGAAACTGAAAGGGCTAGTGCCCTTTTAATAGTCGAAAGTGATTGAAGGGCAACTAACCCCCCTCTCACGCCCACCATTTCCCCAAACAAATCCAATTAAAATTTTGAGATATCTATTTTGTTCAACATAGTTGAAAGTTCTGGAAATTAGGTCTTTTAGGATGATAACCCCATCACAGCCCTCAGTGCAAGTTATGCGTTTTAAGTTATGCCCTGGGGGCATATAAGGTTTATATAGAAAGTTGTTGTAGAAATTTCAAAAGGGGTTCATTTGATTGGAAATTGAAATTGCTCTTTTTAATAGTCGAAAGTGTGTGGAGAGTAATTAACCCCCCTCTGACGCTCACCATTTCCCCATAAACATTCAATCAAAGTTTAGAGACAGCCATTTTGTTCAACGTGGTTGAAAGTTCTAGAAATTATGTATTTAACGATGACCAATCCCCCAGAGCCCCCAAGGCATAGGTCGTAAGTTATGCCTTGGGGGTATATAAGGTTTTTATAGAAAAAATTTTCGTAAAAACTTCAAAAGGGGCTCATTCAAGTAGAAATTCAGACGGCTAGTGCCCTTTTTAATAGTTGAAAGTGATTGGAGGGTAACTAAACCCCCTCTCACGCCTACCATTCCCCCAAATACATCCAATCTAAATTTTCAGATAGCCGTTTTGTTCAACGTTGCAGAAAATTCTGGAAATTAGGTCTTTGAGGAGGAACCTCCGCCCCCAGCCCTCAGGGCAAGGGTTGTAAGTTATGCCCTGGGTGCATATAATGTGTTTATTGAAAGCGTTGTCGTAGAAACTTAAAAAGGGCTCATTTGATTGGAAATTGAAAGGGCTAGTGCCTTTTTTAATAGTTGAAAGTGATTGGAGTGCTACTAACGCCCCTCTCACGCCCATCATTTTCCCAGACACATCCAATCAAAATTTTGAGATAGCCATTTTGTTTGACGTACTTGAAAGTTCTGGAAATTAGGTCTTGGAGTATGACAACCACCCTCACAGCCCTCTGGTTAAGGGTTGTAATTTATGCCCTGGGGGCATATAAGGTGTTTATAGAAAGTATTGTCGTAGAAACTCAAAAAGGGCTCATTCGATTGGAACTCGAAGGGCCTAGTGCCCTGTTTAATAGTCGAAAGTGAATGGAAAGCTTGACATTTATATAGCAAAGATCTTATAGCAAAGATCGATGTATAATGTTTTGTTTTTTTTTAAGACCAGGGCACTCTGTATCGAAGGAGTTGTCGTAGGAACTTCGAAAAGCGCTCATTCAATTGATATAGAAAGTGTTGACGCCCTTTTTAATAGTCGAAATTGATTGGATGGAAACTAATCCCCCTCCCACGCCCATCCTCCCATTTGTCTTTGTGTTTAAAAACTAAATGTTGCCATAAGATTTAATCAAAATGCACTGTGTTAATGCTAATTCCCAATAAGGAATCTCAGCAGTATCCCAAGAACGACTGAGGGTATTATGTTCAAACTTTCGGGGCTCCTTCTGCTCTTAAAATTTAACCAAATCAAAATAGCGTAAGTGTATCCAATCTGTCAAAGAAAGCAAACAGATTTTTTTTGCGAATGGTATCAAGTTTTCCATTTCAGGTCAACTAGAGGAGGTATGAAACTAAATTAAACACAACTATTTGTGTCCAGATTTTTAAAAGGGTGTGTGTTGTTAAAAATTGCTGGAATTTTTTCCAGCATAAAAATACCAGGCCAAACTATAAATTCTTAAAAAAACGAAAAGATTTAAAGTATTATTTTCTTTTTGCCTCAAAAGACTATGTCAATTTAAAACCAACAGAAATTAATTTTAAAAAAATTCCACAAAATAAGTTTTTCTAAGAAAAGTAAAGAACTTCATTAAACAAAAAATGAGCAAAAATAAAATCGAATTATCTACCAAGCGTGAAACTACCGTACCACAAATCAGCATCGATAAATAAAAGAAACCCAAAACGCACTGAAATTACAATAAATAACCGAGTCAAACTCAGAACCAGCAGAAATTAACATAAGTTTGGCTTTAAACCTCAATGCCTTCCCAAGGCCAGAACATAATTTGCACTTTACTGAAAAAAATACGAATGAATGTGCATTGTCAGTTTCATATACATATACTGATATTTAGTAATCAAAATATTTATAAAACTAAAAACATTTATATTTTTCCCGTAAAAAGGTAAAAAGGAATAAATATCAGCATATGTATATTAAACTGACAATGCACATTTTTTCCGTAAATTCATTTGAATTTTTTTCAGTAAAGTACAAATTATATTCTGGCTCTTAGAAATCATAGGGTTTAGAACCCTACTCAGATTAATTTCTGATCGTTTTGAGTTTGACTTATTTTAATTTCTGTTTGTTTTGGGTTTCATTTATTTATTAACACTGATTTGTGGTAGTTGTATGCTTGGTAGATTATTTGATTCTATTTATGTTCATTTTTGGTTTAACGGAGTTCTCTACTTTTTTCTGAAAAACTTGTTTTATGCAAAAAGTTTTTGGATTAATTAAAGAAAAAAAGCAGTTTTTTTTCAATTGAAGGTAAGGATCAACATTAAAAGTTAAACGAACAGAAATTATTACGATATGGGGAGGATACCCCCTCCACAAAACCTCACTCTTCACGCTAACATTATTTTGATTGTTCAAAAAACTATCTTGTTCTAATTTAACGAACCTTGTGTTTCACTTTTTGTTCGTAAAGAATTGGGATACAAACTCATATTTTAGAGTAAAGACCAAAGTATTTAAGAGGGGGTATCCCCATCATCCCACCACTGAAAATTCCTCCAGAGAAGTTCGCCTCCCGAAAAATGTTGTTTATTTCCCAATAACAAATACTATTTGTAAGCAATAAGCAATGGGCTTTTTTGAAGTAAATGAAAAATAACTAAGTTTTTTAACTGAAAGTAAGGAACGACACTATAACTTAAAACGAAAAGAAATTATTTTGTATTTGAAAGGTGCTGTTCCCTCCTCAACGCCTCGCTCTTTATACTAAAGTTTGATTCTTTGTCGAAGCTCTACTTTTTAAAATAAAACAACTTTAGCGTAAAGAGTGAGAAGATGAGGAGGCGACAACCCCTTTTCATGTACGGAATAATTTCTCTTCGTTTTAAGTTTTAATGTTGCTCCTAAATTACAGTTAAAAACAACTTTTTTCATTTAATTAAAAAATTAAAACAAAATTTGCAAATTAATTTTGAAAGATTTATTCCATATATGACGGGCTACTCCCTCCTCATTACCTTACTCCTTACGCTAAAGCTGTTAGCACTTTTAAAAAAGCTTCCTAATTAGTAAGGCATCTATATTTAACAATTACATTGACGAGCACATTTGACGGATACAATGACAGATACAACAAGGCGTACAACCACACCTTCCAAACACTTTATACTAGTCATTTAATGATATTCAGTATGGGATGAACAGCCTAAAACAACTACCTGTATTTTATGTAGGTCAATGACCTAAATTATGATGTTCGTCCACGATCGCACAAGATTGAATGGTCTTAACTAAGGATTTGAATAATGGGATGAAACCAAGATGACATTAATAAGAATTATTTGTTTGGATAAAATGAAACCGGTACAGGGTTAGATTGCTTACCAACTAAAGGTGAGTCTGAGGGAATGGTTACTACCACGCCACGTTACATAAATGTTAGAATATTGTTAGAATTTATTCATCCTTCCACAAGCCAATTAATTCGATTGACCAAACTTCACTTCTGTGCTGTGGTTGGTATAATACACAAGTACCAAATTAGGAGTGTGTTCAATTCAAAATATTGTTTAGCATTAGAGTATACATGAAATTGAAACTAATAAAGTCATAGGCGCCAAGAAAAGAATTTTAATGTAGAAATCCAGAATAATCCCTAGAAATCCTTCGAAATCAAGTAGTGAACTGGTTATGGATTTGAACCATCAAGAACCTATGCAACCAAGAACCCAAACCTCCAAAGACCTCAATCTTCAATGGACCCCTCCACCAAACCTCCAAGGACCCCTCCCCCACATTTTTGGCCCTTTCCCCTTTTTTATACTGTCTTTTTAATTTTTATTTTTTAATATAGAAATTTTTTACTTTTTTTACATGTATTAAAATGATATAAAACATATTTCTAAAAATAGCAAATTTAATATTTTGAAATACAAAATGAGAAAGATATAGATATGTTAGTCATAACTTCTACTATTAGAAAAATAATGCTTGTAGTAGCACTTTCCTCTTTTTTTACTTGGAATTTTTTGGACCAAATTTTTTTTACATGTCTTAAAATGACATGAAATATACTTAAAATAAAATAATCACATTTATTCTGTTTTATTTTTCTATGTTTTGTACAATGACTTTTGAAATTATTGAAGTTATAATCAGTATTTTTAATAGATCCTCATAAGCCTGCTTTTATTCTATACTATTGACGTCTTACTTTAGTAGTTTGTTTTATTTCTATAATTTTCTATGTTTTGTACAATGACTTTTGGAATTATTTAAGGTATAATCAGTATTTTTTATATATATATTTTTTTCTCTCTTCTTAGAGAAAATTCAGAACTGAAGAGGAACTTTTTTCTCTTCTTTGAGAAAATTTGGAAGAGAACTTGAAATTGTAATCACCAGCATGAGAGTCATTTTAAAATGAATAGTATGAAAAAAAATCACATCATCAAATAGGTTACATTATTTTAACTGTTGTTTTTTCACCTCTATTTATAGATGGCAGCAAACCCACTTAGACACACAGTGATAGTGAGAGAGACATGTAAAAAGTTAGGCTCACTTAGGTTCACTTAGAGTGGAGCGTCACTCTAGTCAACCTAAGTGAACCTAAAAAAAACAATCTACTTAAGTACGACGTCATTAGTATCGAATAAAAGCAAGCTTAGGAGGATCTTTTCAAAAATACTTATTATACCTTCAATAATTTCAACAGTCATTGTACAAAAAAAATGAAAAAAAATAGAAATAAAACAAACTAATGAAGTAAAACGTCAATAGTATCGAATAAAAGCATTCTTATGAGGATCTTTTCAAAAATACTGATTATAATTTCAATAATTTCAAAAGTCATTTTACAAAACATAAAAAATTAAAACATAAATAAAACAAATTACTGAAGTAAAACGTTAATAGTATCAAATGAAAGCAAGTTTATGAGGACCTTTTCAAAAATACCGATTATACCTCCAATAATTTCTAAATTCTTTGTAAGAAACATAGAAAATAAATAAAACAAACAACTGAAGTAAGACGTTTATTGTGTCAAATAAAAGCATACTTATGAGGATCTTTTCAAAACTACTGATTATATCTTAAATAATTTCAAATTTCATTGTAAAAAAATAAAAATAAAACAAACTAATGAAGTAAGACGTCAATAGTATCGAATAAAAGCAAACTTATGAGGATCTTTACAAAACTACTGACTATACCTTCAATAATATCAGAAGTCATTTAAAAAATATAGAAAAATAAAAACAGAAATGAAACAAACTACTGAAGTAAGATGTCAATAGTATTGAATAAAAGCATGCTTATGGGAAACTTTTCAAAAATACTGATTAGACCTTAAATAAAATCAAAAGTCATTTTACAAAACATATAAAAATAAAAACGGAAATAAAACAAACTACTCAAGTAAGACGTCAATAGTATGTAATAAAAGCAGGCTTATGAGGATTTTAAAAAAAAAACACTGATTACACCTTCAATAATTTCAAAAGTCGTTGTAAAAACATAAAAATAAAAACCCCAATAAAATAAATTACTGAAGTAATAAGTCAAAAGTGTCAAATCAAAACAAGCTTATGAGGATCTTTTCAAAAATACTGATTATACCTTCAATAATTTCAAAAGTCATTGTCCAAAACTTAGAAAAAACAGAAATAAAACTAACTACTGAAGTAAGATGTCAATAGAATCGAATAAAAGCAAGCTTATAAGGATCTTTTCAAAAGTACTGATTATACCTTCAATAGTTTCAAAATTCATTGTACAAAAAAATAGAAATAAAACAAACTAATGAAATAAGACGTCAATAGTATCGAATAAAATCATGCTTATGAGGATCTTTTCAAAAGTACTAATTATAATTTCAATAATTTCAAAAGTCATTGTACAAAATATAAAAAATAGAAACATAAATAAAAAAAATTACTGAAGTAAAACGTCAATAGTATCGAATGAAAGCAGGTTTATGAGGATCTTTACATAAATACGGATTATACCTTCAATTATTTCAAAATTCATTGTAAAAAAATAGAAAATAAAAACAGAAATAAAACAAACTACTGAAGTAAGACGTCTCTAGTATGGAATAAAAGAAAGCTTACTAGGATCTTTTCAAAACTACTGATTATACCTTCAATAATTTCGAAATTCATTGTAAAAAAAAATAGAAATAAAACAAACTAATGAAGTAAGACGTCAATAGTATCGAATAAAAGCAAGCTTATGAGGATCTTTTCAAAAATTCTGATTATACCTTCAATAATATCAGAATTCTTTGTAAAAACATAGAAAAAAAAAACAGAAATAAAACAAACTACTGAAGTAAGATGTCAATAGTATTGAATAAAAGCATGCTTATGGGGATCTTTTCAAAAATATTGATTACACCTTCAATAATATCAAAAGCCATTATACAAAACATATAAAAATAAAAACAGAAATAAAACAAACTACTGAAGTAAGACGTCAATAGTATGGAATAAAAGCAGGCTTATGAGGATTTAAAAAAATACTAATTGTACCTTCAATAATTTCAAAATTCATTGTAGAAAAAAACAAAAATAAAACAAACTAATGAAGTAAGACGTCAATAGTATCGAATAAAAGCAAGCTTATGAGGATCTTTTCAAAAATACTGATTATACCTTCAATAATATCTGAATTCATTGTAAAAACATAGAAAATAAAAACAGAAATAAAACAAACAACTGAAGTAAGATGTCAATAGTATTGAATAAAAGCATGCTTATGGGTATCTTTTCAAAAATACTGATTATACCTTCAATAATATCAAAAGTCATTGTACAAAACATATAAAAATAAAAACAGAAATAAAACAAACTACTGAAGTAAGACGTCAATAGTATGGAATAAAAGCAGGCTTATGAAGATTAAAAAAAAATACTCATTATACCTTCAATAATTTCAAATGTCGTTGTACAAAACATGAAAATAAAACACAAATAAAACAAATTACTGAAGTAAGAAGTCAATAGTGTCAAATAAAAGCAAGCTTATGAGGATCTTTTCAAAATACTGATTATACCTTCAATAATTTCAAAAGGCATTGTCCAAAACATAGAAAAGAAACAGAAATAAAAACTAACTACTGAAGTAACATGTCAATAGAATCAAATAAAATCAAGATTATGAGGATATTTTCAAAAGTACTAATTATGCCTTAAATAATTTCAAAATTCATTGTACAAAAAAATAAAAATAAAACAAACTAATGAAGTAAGTCGTCACTATTATGGAATAAAAGCAAGCTTATGATGATCTTTTCAAAAATACTGATTGTACCTTCAATAATTACAAAAGTCATTGTACAACACATAGAAAAATAAAAACAGAAATAAAACAAACCCTGAAGTAACACGTCGGTGGTATCGAATAAAAGCAAGCTTATGAGGGTCTTTTCAAAAATACTGATTATACCTTCAATAATTTCAAAGTCATTGTACAAAACATAGAAAAATAAAACAGAAATAAAACAAACTACTGAAGTAAGACGTCAATGGTATCGAATAAAAGCAAGCTTTGATGGATCTTTTCAAAAATACTGATTATACCTTCAATAACTTCAAAAGTCATTGTATAAAGAAATAAAAATAGATATAAAACAAACTAATGAAGTAAGACGTCAATAGTATCGAATAAAAGCATGCTTATGAGGATCTTTTCAAAAATACTGCTTATAGTATCGAATAACTGATTATGCCTCCAATAATTTTTAACTAATGAAGTAAGACGTCAATAGTATCGACTAAAAGCAAGCTTTGATGGATCTTTTCAAAAATACTGATTATACCTTCAATAACTTCAAAAGTCATTGTAAAAAACCTAGAATAATATAAACAGAAATAAAAAAAACCCTGAAGTAACAAGTCAATGGTATCGAATAAAAGCAAGCTTATGAGGATCTTTTCAAAAATACTGATTATACGTTCATCAATTTCAATTGTCATTGTACAACACATAGAAAAATAAAAACAGAAATAGAGGAAACTACTGAAGTCAGACGTCAATAGTATGGAAAAAAAGCTGGATTATGAGTATTTTTTGAAAATACTGATTTTATGTCATTTTAATACATTTAAAAAATATTTTTATGTTAAAAAAAATAGAAAATAAGGTAAAGAAAAGTAAAAAAAAGGAATTAAACTTCAAAAAAAGTATAAGAAATGCGGGAGGGGCCAGAATGTTGGGGGAGAGGGCCCTTGGATGTTGGGGGAGTGGTCCCTTGGAGGTTGAGGTCTTTGGATGTGTGTGTCCTTGGTTGTTACGGTTCTTGATGATTCAAATCCATATCCAGCTCACAACTTGATTTCTACGAACTTCTAAGAATTGTTCTGGATTTTCATGTTAAAATTATTTTCTCGGTGCCTACGACTTTATTACTTTCAACTTCATGAATACTCTAATGCTGAACAATGTTTTATATTGCCCACACTCCTAATTTGGTACTTGTGTATTATACCGACCACAGTCAAGAAGTGAAGCTAGGTCAATCAAATCAATTGACGTGTGAAAGAATGAATAAAATCTAATCATATTCTAACATTTATGTCACGTGGCTGGAGAGTAACCATTCTCTCAGACTCACCTTTAGTTGGTAAAGCAATTTTAAACCTTTACCGGTTTCATTCTATCCAAATAAAAAATATTCTTGTTAATGTCATCTTGGTTTCATCCCTTTATTCAAATCCTTAGTTTATACCATTCAATCTTGTGCGATAGTTGACGAACATCATAAATTTGGTCACTGACCTACATAAAATACAGTCAGTTGTTTTAGGCTGTTCATCTCATATTGTATATCATTATATGACTAGTATAACATGTTTGGTAGGTCCATTTCGTTGTACACCTCGTTGTATCTGTTGTTATATCCGTCAAATGTGCTCGTCAAATGTAATCGTCAATGTAATCGTCAAATATATAGATGCCTTACTACTTTTCTATTTTAATTAAAAAGCCCCCGTTTTTCAGTAAACACTATTTAAAAAATTGGGACAAATAGTCAAACTTTAGCGTAAAGAACAAGGTATTTAGGAGGGGGACACCCTTCATATATGGAAGGACATTCCTCCCCCTCACAGAAATCTTTTTTGGTGAAACTTTACCCAACGTAAAGTAAGCCTGTCCTCTCCCCTTCCTAATTCCCTCCAGACAGTTCCATCCTCGCTGAGAATCCCCCTCTCAGTAAAATTGCTTGTGGACGATTCAGCTGAAAAATTCTCCTTAGCATTCTTTCATTTGAATAAGACTTTAGTCTCTAATAGGTTTTTCGATCACTCGAGAAATGCCCATCAGTGGAAATTATTTCCCAGAAATTATAACACGCGGAAAATAGTCCCGAATAATTCCGCCGGAATATTTCCACATGAAAAATTGGCAGAGATCGTAATTCTTTTGGGCCGGCACTGATGTTTTCAATAATTTAGTATTTGCTATTAAAATATTTATAATATTCAATGCTACTACTACTACTACTACTAACAGCTCACCGCAGCACCAAAACACCAGAGGCCAACACAGCTACGCACGCTCTTCCTCCATCCCAATCTATTCAAAGCATCCCTCTACACCCTCCCACGAATTTCCGATTTCCTTTAAATCTTTCTTTATGACATCCTCCCACCCCAATCGTGGAAAACCGGCTTTTTGTTTAGTCCTAGACAGTCGGCCGAAAAGGAAAATCTTTGGCAATCTGTCATCCTTCATCCACGGAATGTGCCCTAGCCATCTCAACCTTTCTCTAATTATAACCCTAGAAAGCGGGAATGAACCACACTTTCCTTACAGCCTATTGTTTGAAATACGATCAGTCAGCCAGGTAGCCAGAACAATCCGTTGGCAATTTCACTGAAAAACATCTAGCAAATTTTCATCCGCTTTTCGGAGCGCCCATGCTTCAGAGCTATTTTTACCACTGTCATAACTGTAGCTTCTAATATTCTAATCTCGGTTTGCAGACTTATCTTCCTATACTGACAATTTTTTTAATATGAAAAAAAAACCTAAGCCTTGGCTATTCTACTTTTAACATCTTCACTCTTGCCACCGTCTTTACTAATAATGCTACCAATGTATGTGAAGCTGTCCATCTGATCAATATTTTCTTTACCCAACGTCATCTTTTCATCTTCACTTATTCCTAGCCTAAGTGACTTAGTCTTCTTAAAATTTATTTTCAAACCTATTCTAGCACCCTGAACTCGCAAAACCTCTAAAAGTTCATTCATCGCATTTCGATCTAGGCTGCTTAAATCATCAGCGTAATTTAAGTCCAGGATATTTTTTCCTCCCCATTTGATTCCGTGGTCTCCCATTGCCTTTCCTGTTCTTTTTAAGACATATCCATCAAAATAATCCATATAAAGAGGGATACCATACAAGGATAAAACCTCTACTAAAGTTCTTCTATCTTCAAAATCAAGCACTTGCTCATAATCCATAGAACTGAGGACTAAAGGTGCTCGCTAACTCAGGCACTTCTCAATTATTAACCTTAGAGTGAAAATTTGGTAGACACATCCTCTACCTTTTCTAAAACCGCACTGTTTTTCTCTTAAAACCTTGTCCACAGCATCTCTCAGTCTAAAAAGTATCTTGTTACTAAGTAATTTGCTACCTCTAGGGACCAGACTAATGCCTCGGTAACTACCACACTCACTTTTATCACCTTTGATTTACAGTGGTTTAATTAAGGTTTTCCTAAAATAGCTAGGTACTTTCCCTTTTTCAAAAATCATATTCATAATTTTTAGCAACTTATTTCTAACATCAGAGCCGTCATATTTAAGAAACTCATTTACTACACTATCAGCACCTGGAGCCTTATTATATTTTAATCATTTTAGTACTGTCACTAATTCTTCCTTACCAAAAAAATCTTCCTTCACATCCAAGGTATTACAAACTTTTTCATTTTCGTTTATATCTTTTCCTGCAACTCTGTCTGGGTTTAGCACATTCTCAAAATGTTCTGCCCATCTCTCTTTAGTTCTTTCCTTATCACTAATTGTGGCCCCGTTCTAATCTTTAGCTGAGAAAGTTCTAGATTAACTACTCTCTCTCTCTCAATTTATTAACAAGTCAGTACAATATTTTACTAATATGTTATATAGCTACATCTTCCAGATCCTCAGCAATTTTCACTTCACACCTCATTAGTTCATATTTTAATGCTTTCTCCACTTTTGTTACAGTCCTTTTGTTTTCATATGATCTAATATGACCTAGACAAGTTAATTTAGGTATTGAATTAATGAAATATTACTTAGCATTGGATTTAGATATTTCATTGCGTAAACGATTACGTATTGAAGATCCGTCCTATAACAAGAAATATAATAGGACACAGACTTTTAATTGTAAACAAAAATCTTTATTAATAAATAAGAATTATAAAATCATGAAATCACAGAAAGTACATTTAAAATTTAACAAACGAAAAAAACGCGAAAAAGATTATAAAGGATAAAATATAAGCAAAAAGAACCATGAAATCACAGAAAAAGCATGTTAAATCTCAGCAAATGGAAAAACAAAGCGTGAAAAACCTGATATAGAATAAAATATAAGCAAAACCAAGTGTGAATTAAAGAAAGGCAGGGGACCTAGCAACCAATTCCAGAGAAGGGGGGCTTGTTATTAGAGATAAATTTAATCCATATTAAGGAGCATTTCTGAGAGGTTTTAATGGAAATGCCACGTTTATTTAAGCCAAGACTATGCATATTTCACACCACCGTAACAATATTAGCTGACCGACCCCCTAGCGAGCGATTCCAGCAGGGTCCCCCTAACATCCAATTACACCGGAAGGCCAAGAAACCAATTCAAATGGGACCCTAGCGAGCAATTCCAGTGGGGTCCAAGCAACCAATTCCAACGGTGCCCTAGAAACCAATTCTAGTGGAAGGGCTTGTTGTTAAAGATAAATTTAAAACAATAAGAGTTATTTCTGAGAGGTTTTAATGGAAATGATACATTTCTTTGAGCAAAGGCTATACATATTCACGCTACCGTGACAAAATGTGGCTGGCCCACCCTAGCAAGCCATTCCAGAGGGAGGGGGTTATTATTAGAGATAAATTTAAACCACATTAAGAGTTATTTCTGAAAGGTCTTAATGATAATACCTCATTTCTTTGACTGGAGTTTAGATTTCAGTCCCCCTGATTTCAGTCCAAGACATAAATCAAGATATATTAAGTTTCTTAAGGTAATAATCCACAAGCAACAAATCTCACGCACAAAAATCAGCATTCATCATGTTTCACGAAAAAAGAAACATGCAACAAGTTTTATCGAAGAAAAATATCATGGTAAATTAAGTTTCACGAAAGAATAAATTATCATACAGTAAGTTTTACGAGGAAACATATCAAGATAAAATAAGTTTCATGAACAAAATCAGCACGCAAAACGTTACACGAACAAAACCGGTTTCACGAGGAATAAAATCAATGTACAAGTTTCACGAAGAGAAAAATCAACATGTAACAAGTTTCATGACGAAGAAATAAAATATAAAAGTTTCTCGATGACATAAATCAAGATACATTAAGTTTCTTGAAGAAATAGTCCACATGGAACAAGCATCACGTACAAAAATCAGCATGCATCATGTTTCACGAACAAAAAATCAACGTGCAACAAGTTTCACGACCATGTCAATTGCTAGGAGTCATCAGAAGAAACGCAATTGGGAATTTTACTTTAAGTTTAAATGATCGTTTCTAGTGTAAACAGCTATTCTTGTAGGAAAATATCTGAAAATGCCTTAGGTGTGATAATGCATGCTAGAGGGGGCCATATGCTAGCCATTGAGTTCCGCAGACTGGGAATTATCTTGGGTGGCGTTGAATATGCATAGTCTTGGCTCAATGAAACGTGTCATTTCCATTAGAGCCTCTCAGAAATGCCTCTTAATATGGCTCAAATGTAACTCTAATAACAACGCCCCCTTTAAAATTTGTTGCTAGGACCCCTTACTTTCTTTAATTCACGCTTGTTTTTGCTTATTTTTATCCTACATCAGGTTTTTTCACGTTTTTTTCCATTCGTTGAGCTTTAACTGCTTTTTCTGTGATTTTATGGTTCTTTTTGCTTATATGTTATCCTTTATAAGCTCTTACGCGTTTTGTTTTTTCCGTTTCTTGAGTTTTAACTGCTCTTTCTTTGATTTCATGATTTTATAACGTTTTTTCTTATTAATACAAATTTTATTTACAATAAAAAGTCTGTGTCATTGTAGATTTCTAGTTCCAGGACAAATCTTCAATACGTGATCGTTTACGCAATGAAATATCTAAAGCCAAGGCTACCTAACATTTCATTGATTCAATACCTAACTTAACCTGTCTAGGTCACATTAGAAAATTAATAACATTATAATAGGCAGGTGCATCCAATGGATCAAAAATCAATAGCTTTGGGATGATTGTGCGCTCTCATGCGGAAAGGGTCGGAAACATGCGATCAATTTAATCATTCTATTATGACATGGGATATGGAAATTCCCCACTTGTGTGCAAAGGGTTATCACGTAGAAAGTATTACCCGAATCAAAATATTAGAAAGGTTTTCATAGTCAAACAAGTCAGCGCTCCATTCCATTGAGGGGAAATCACTTTCGAATCCTAATGTGGACATAAAATCTTTGGAAAATAAAAGTTGTCTGAAAAAAACGTCTTGAAAGAAAATGATGTCTAAAAAACGCCTTGAAAGAAAGCGAAATCCTGGAGAAAAAAACACCTTGAAAGAAAAGAGAAATCTCGAAGAATAAAAATTCTTGAATTATTATGTAGAAACCCAAGTGTCTATCGCCATTACGTAGCACCCCACTTTTGTGTCCTCCACAGTTACAAGCGTGTTTTCCCCCACGGGAAAACAAGCCCCTGACCTCTAGCATGTCACGGGAGAATGCGTCATCCATAACATAAGTAAACATCCCCTTATTGCGTAACAATAAAAGAAAACTTGAAAAACAAATTTAGAAAAATTTCTTAAGAAAACATCTTGAAAAATGTCTTGAGATGTCTTGAAACGTCTTGAAAAAGGTCTTGAAGAAATGTCTCTTAAAAAACGCCTTGAAATGTCTTGAAACATCTTGAAAAAGGTCTTGAAGAAAAATGTATTCAAAATGTCTTGAAATTTCTTGAAGAACACATTCCCTATTACGTAAAAAGCATAGAAAAAAGATTCCTTATTATGTAACATGCACATGCATCTCCTAGAAAACATTCTCTGTGGCGTAACTTACACCTGCTGGCTGTCGTCGGAATGATGGTATATGAATGCATTTAAAACTGGGGATAGTGCTGTCGTGGAATGGAGGGATATGTGTGTCTTTAAAATTTTTGAGGCATCACTACTTCAATAGCAGCACTCCTATATGACCTAGTATCTTGTATTGATCCTGCCAGTCTTCGGTTTACAATAACATAATCGATGAGGTTAGTAGAGTAGTACCTACCATTTCTATCGCGCCCCTAGGAATCTCCATGTTATTCTATCGCGCCTCTACACCTTTTCAAAGAGAGTGAGTATCCTCTCACATGGCATTATACTTCTGGTCCTTTATGTTCCATCCTGTGCTAGTTGGGAATTGCGTAATATGTTATGAAGGAAAAGTTTCTGACATAATTTATGTAGACCAGATCTCTACTTCATAATATGTGGCATACATGCCTTTTAGGGTAAATCCGTGTCAGAAAACCAGTGTGTCTTGTTTAGGTGTTAATATATTCAGTTTTTTTTTAGTATGAATTGAGTTTCAAATTATAATTTTATACAGTTTGAATACTTCATTCGTTCTATTGATATCTATATTTTACGATCATTTACATTGATAGAGATATGGAATCTTCTAAGCGACTTCTGGTGAGTAAAATTTTTTTATATTATAATAAAAAAGAAATCCATTTTTGTCTCGCCATTAAGTTAAGGAAGAATTTCCTTTACCTTCCTTACTTACGCTTTTTTTCACCGTGCTGTTAGCTCTTTTAAAAAGCTTCCTATGTTAATTAAAACAGTCCATGTGTTTCAATTTTAGTAAATATTCAAAAAAAAGAGAGGCAGGTTCACTTCGATTTTGGCTCATTGTACATAAAAATTAAAACGGAATTTGTATATTAGTTTCGGCAGATTTAATCCGGATATGAAGGGTCACCCCCTCCTCAATATCATGTTCTTTACGCTAAAGCTGATAGCACTTTCAAAAAAGCTTCCTATTCTAATTAAAAAGTCTCTGTTTTTTTTCAAATTTCAGTAAATATTTAAACAGGGCAGTCAGTTTCACCATAAAATAATCAAATCGCTTTACATGCTTCCACCTGAAAAGGGTATTAATATTCAAACAGGGTGGGTAGTTTCACCAATAAAATAATCAAATCGCTTTACGTCCTTCTACCTGAAAAGGGATGTTTTCTTACTATCTGATTAAGAGCATGTTTATACATTTGTTGGCTAAATGGCTTTCTCAAAATTGAGTTACGAATTAACTTACATAACGAAACTTCTATATTTATATGTTTTTATCACATGTATTAAGGAGTTTACCCCTAGTCAAAACCTCGCTCTTTACGCTAAAGTTCGAAATTTGTTCAAATCACGAACTCTTGAATCACAAAGGCCGGTTAATTAGAATAGATACCTCTTTTGAAAGGGCTAAAAAAAAAACTTTAGCGTAAAGGGGTGATGTATTGGCTAGAGGGCGAACCCCTTCATATACTTAATAATTTTTTTGGTTTAGGCTATGTCTAGGAGTCTTCTTTCTTCCTTTTTCCTGTGATTTTAAGTATTTCGCAATTTAGGTATATAAAGTCTTAAAAGCTTTGCATATAAAATTGAAATAGATCTATAATTGTCAACTTTTTGTGTTTGGTACTATGGAATTGAAAGGCCCAGTGCCCTCCATTAATATTCTGAATAAGTAAGAATTGAACTAGCTAATTAAATTGTGTCATTTTTTCAACTTTTGGGGGTTTGGTACTGTGCTATTGAAGGAGCAGTGCCCTCTCATAAGCTAAATAGTTTGAAGACTGAAAATGATTTTTATTTAGAATGCTGTTGATCAGCCATCGCAGCAAAAGCATGCAAAATTGGATGAAGCCCAGGATAATGCCGAGACAGGATTAATCGAATCATTGAATGCAATCAGGCCAACTGTAATTCGCGTCGCATCTCATTCCGAAGGAAAGGAGAAATCTAGCGGGCTAGCTGTGATTTTCGACGTAAGTTTAAATAGATATTCTGAAAATATTTTAATAATTTAGTATATCGACTCCTTATATGCTTGCGGTGAATAATGCTATTTCGCGATTGACGTGTAAAAATTTGTGACCCGATATAACTGATTCAGCATGTATATATTTGGGATAATGAGATACAGGAGCCTTCTGGGTGTTACAATTTTATAGGCCTGTCAGCTTCATCTATGCTTGAGTTTTCTTTGAAAAACTTATTTTGTAGAAAACGTGTTTTTAATTAATTCCTTATGAACGACGTCTGAAACACAAGGATGGTTCAATTAGAACACTACGTAACTTTTTTTTGAATATTCGTCTTCAATATTCAACCGATTTTTAATGTTTAAATTTTTGTGTTAACTAATTGGCTCTTATTTCTAAAGTTCAACGCGGCACCACTGACAAAATGGAATACTTGGTACTTGTCTGTTAAACGAAACACACTCAAAGAAGTGAAGTTATATTAATCCTAATAAAATATATCAAAACATGATGATAATATTATAGAAAAAAAAATATGGAAAGCAGGCCACGTAGAACAAATTAAATTAAATACCTAACCCTCTAACCATCTCTATATATCCGATAGACAATTAATATATACATGCATCGTAGTTTTTCTCACTCAGAACAAGCAAATCATAACTGAACCCACAAAGGGAAATCAGTTTCTGTCAGATCGTACACAGTGTAATTCTAGAGTGTGTTTCGTTTAACAGACAAGTTCCAGGTAATGTTTGAAGAACTTCATAATGTTTTAAACAATCAAAAGAAAGATAACAGTGAAGGCTACTTTAATAATAAAAGTTGGTACAAGATTCGTCATCGGGGGGGGGGGGTATTTACCTAAGCTTTAATTCTTAAATCGTTTGTAAATTTTTAAAAGCTTTTCCTTTGAAAAGAAAAATTGTGTCCTGTGGAACTGGTAAAACCACTCTCAATAGGTTTCAATAACGAAGAAACAAAAACATCGCTTACTATCAAAACCAAGCTGATGTTCATTAATCAAAATTTTTGTCAGGAATTATGCGTTAACAACCAGAAATTCAATCTCCATGAATTTAGTAAAAACAATTGTTATGATTAGTGAAGCACAAATTGCACTAATTATTTTCATAATTATCTTATTCAGTTAATAATCATAGTTGTTGCAAGAGTCGCCATCGGGGTTCTCAGGGCAAATTTTACGGCAGTATTATGTGTAATCACGAGCAAAATCAAAATTTATTACTTTCTTGTTCGTGCAGGGAAAAATCGAAATGGAGGCGTTACGCAAAGACACTTTAATTCCGGGGGGGGGCACTTTAATTGTGGATATGGAAGGAGAAAAAAGTTCTTCTCTTACAATGATTTATTTAGTCCAGGTTTACTGCTACCAGCACTTCAATCAAATCCATCACCAAGCGACATAGGAAAATTCAGATTGTCGAGAAAAGGGAGAAACTTACACCAACACCAGCAACCAATGTATGGGATGCATGCCCATTAACTGAGGCTGAAGAGCAATGCTTCATAGAACATACTGCCTCGGTTGAACGATGGTCGGGTTTTATTGAGACATACAATCAAGAGGGACAGGCACTAGAGTTGGATCCCTATTTTGCATTTTCATTGTGAAAATTATATTTTTTTCGAATAAAACCATTAGTTTTATATATCATTCTCTTGTTCTAACTTAACCTCTAAGAATAAGACTTCATTTTCCTGACTAAACCAAATATATTTTTAACATGTTCTGTTGTCATTATGAAAGACATATGCCAATGTAACTTTGTTTCTTTTAATTTTTCAGGTGGTGGGACAATGACTATGAAAAATTGACATAGTTTATTAACTTTATAAGAATAATGATTATTTCACATAGAAAAAAAATAAGCCCTTTTTTTATAGATTAATGAAATAGCACCGCCATTGGATGCTGAAACATCAGCATTTACTGGACCTGAACCAATTCTAACACCACCAATGGAGTTCAGAGACGAACCCTCAGCATTAGTTCTAGACAATATGGAATGGCTGAGAGGTTTTCTTAATGATTGTTTTGAGAATATGGCTAGCGTAGATGATTTAACTTGTGACATTGACATGATAGAGGATCCTGAATGGGCAGATAGATTCATGCGTGAGCATTTAGGCGATGTTAGTAGTGCAACTGAACCGGGCCCTCGTATAGAAATTACGTCACAGAACAATACAGTCTGGCTCGATCAGCTGTCTCCAAACACACTGGAAGACATGCTAACTAGCCTAGGGGACTTTATGCCACCTCCATCTAATTTAATTGAACAGACGGGGGATGGTGTTATTGACAATTCTATGTCAACCCCCCCCCCACCATTCCGCTTAATGATAAACCTAGTGCTAGTAATAGTAGTAGTAGTAATACAGCAACAACAATGCAAATTGTTGGATCTAATTTTTCCGGGGATATTTTTGGCGATAGTTTTATAATTAGTGAATCGGATCCTGTGCAAATAGGTAGAGGACATGAAAATAGTGTCATATCCCCGGAACTACGTGAATTTTATTTGTTAGAGTCTGCTCTAAGTCACTTACAAACATATAGGGTAGATTTTAATCCTCCTGAAGAAAACGTGATTGTTGGGAGCATTATTTTAACAGATCCTGTAAATGTTCTCCATAGCTACATTGACAGAATTCGAGCACAAATTGAGATTCAGATTCAGAATTGGGGGGGTCAAGGGGAGATTAAAGCATCAGTAAATCAAAAAGTTTATTTACAAAAGGGGACATCATGGGATATTTTTTATTTTCATTTTTCAACTGGCAACCAGACTTTTTACCCTGGTCTAAATGAATTTGAGAATAACTTTTTCAACTGGGTAAAAAAATTAATTTTGACTTTGGACACATTTAACGAGAGGGGAAGTGGGTACACAATTTTATACATTGAACACATGGATCTGAATCTCAGTAGATTTAAAAAAACTTTATTTTAAGGGCAGGGCGGGGTAAAAAAAATAAAATGCCACCCAGATTTGTCAACTACCAAAGGAGTTCAGGGTTTCGAATTTGACACGGGGCTGCAATGCTTTAAATATGCATTTTTAGCAGCAGCCCATAAAACATTAAAAAAAAATCATCAATGAAAATCTCGACAGCCTTGCTCGTGACGGTGGAGAAAATTTCCCTAAAATAAATTTTGATTGTTTAGAGGGGAAGTATCCGGTGTCCTTGAAAGAAATAACCATATTCGAAAAAGCAAATGAAAATCTTGGGTTGGGGTGGTTGTTCTCCAGTATGACACAGAATTCGTAAATGAGGGAAAGAAACCAAATAAAAAAGGGGTTTTGTATGCAGTTAGGACACCGATGGTAGATAATGTTAAAAATTGGGTTTGGGTTATTTACGAGCCTCCCAAAGATGTAAATTCCTATGGTTATTTTTTCCCCGTTACAGCAATAAGTCGACTCTTATCCCAAGGTGTTCAGAAAGGGGAACGTCTCTATTGCCCCATGTGCCTTTCCCCATTCACATCTGAGTGAATATTCTCAGATCATATGAGACATTACAAAATTCATGGCAATCAAAGAACTGAAATGCCGGCAGAAGGTAAAGATACTTTACAATTTAAAAATTTCCAAAATTCCCTGCTACAAGTTGATAAAGTATGTTTAGATTGTGAATTAAGACTGGTGGAGGTATCAGACCCATCAAGGCCAAATATAGTCAAGGAACACAAACTAGTTGCGTGTCCTATGCGCATGCTTGTCGCGATTCCAATAATAAAATGCAGTTGGAAGAGTTTTTTTTGGCTATGGATGAGGAGGGTAGCATGGAAAAGTTATTTATATCTTTAATAAAAACAGCAAACAGCGCAATTTCACGATTGCGTCACACCAACTACCCAATGTCATTATCAGATAAAGAGCAACTGGCACTAGAAAGGGGACAATTTGTTGGGTTTGTAGGAGTGTTCTTGCCCCAAAAGCCGCGGTCCAGGATCATAATCATCTTATTGACCCCAATTCAACGGGAAAAAGTAACTTTCGGGGGTGGGCTCACAATTCATGTAATTCAAAAATTAAACAGCAACTCTTTCTTCCGGTTTTATACATAACTCTAACTACGATCTGAAGTATGTGCTACCAGCCATGGCATATCTTCAAAAAAATGGAACAGTGGATGATACATGGGTGATAGACAGCTTTTCCTACAAAATCATTCCTAAGTCATCGGAAAAGTTGCTTGTTTTGGAATTTATGTGGAAATTTGTTGAAGTCGATGTTGAGTACACCAATAAAATTCGCTTTTTAGATTCCTACAGTTTTTTTTTCCTAAATCATTGAGCGAATTAATTCAAGTGCAGAAAAACGATGACGGCTGCAACGCTTTCCCCCTTCTCAAGCAACAATTTCCAAATGATTTATATGATTTGTTGACGGTCAAGGGCATATATCCTTATGATTATTATTGTTCCATGTCGAGATTCGCCGAGGAAACTATTCCCTCAATTGAATCGTTTTACGACAGTCTACACGATCTTAGGTGCACCCCCGATGAATACAGTTTTGCTAAAAAAGTGTGGGCAGAGGGAGGGTGTAAAAATGGGTTTGACTACTGCAAGCTGTATTTGTCGAGTGATGTGTTAACTCTGTTAGACATTATGTGTAAAAATACGGACAAAATCTATGGGGAATTTAATCTTGATTTGGGCTATAATTTTCATCTCCTCATTTGGTGATGGCCCTCATCCTAAAAATTAGCGGGGAAAAAATTGGGCTAATCACTGACATTGATCAGCATCTGTTCATGGAAAGGTCAATGAGGGGTGGATATGTTTTTCACGGGGATCGTATCTTGGAAACTGATCCAACAGGAGAGAAGACGGGGACAAAATCGGAAGCAGTTTTCCTTGATATGAATTCTCTCTACCCCTCGGCCATGTCCCATTATGCGCTACCTTGCGGTGACTATAAATGGCTCAATGACCCTCAAGCTCCCCATTTCCCCAACATTGACAGTTTTGAGGAGAATGGACCGGTTGGACGGTTTTTTGAAATTGATGGGGAGATACCAGTCGAGCTTCACGATTCAGTAAAGGATTTTGTTTTCCCGTGCATCAATAGACCTGTGACTAAGGACTCTTTGAGCCCTCGCAATAGGCGTTTAGTCGAGTTGGACGGATTGCATTGGTCACCTTCAAAACAAAAACTTATTGCTAACCTTCTGCCGAAAAAAAATATTGTTGTTCATCATGTGACTTTAAAATGGATGTGCAACGGTGGTTTTAACGTCACAAAGGCTCATAGAGCGCTCCAGTTTAGTCAAAAACCCTATCTGAAAACGTTTGTTGACACTTTTGTCAACAAACTTTCTGAAGCGCAGACGAAAGCCGAAAAAAAAATTTATAAGCTCATTTTGAATTTGGCTTTCGGTAAAATGTGTGAGAGTGTTCGCAATAGGAATCGTTGTGACGTCGTGACCGATCCCAAACAATGTGCTCGAATTATTGCCGACCCAAATTACACTTCCTTCACAATCATTGGCCCAGACATGGTACTATTGAATAGGAAAAAAGACGCATTGTCCTGAATAAAAATATTGCTGCAGTCAGTGCGATCTTGGAGATCTCTAAAAAGCTCTTGTTGGAATTCTACTACAATGTGGCTAGGGTACAGTGGCCGGAAAAGAGGCAAGTAGAGGTCTGCTACGGGGACACAGATTCTCTACTGTTAAAAGTAAAAACCCCAAATCTAATTGATGATTTGGCGCACGGTGAAATTATTAGCTCACGGATGGACTACACCAATTGGAGTGGGCTTTACCAAGAGCTAGTGAAACGTCGGGCACCAAATCAGCTTTTATTTTTTAAATCAGAAACGGGAAGCGACATGATTTCCCGTGGTATGTTTGTAAGTCCGAAGGTGTACTTTATACAGACACACGACGAGTAAATCAAGAAACGTTGCAAAGGAGTGCCCACGCGCTATGTGGATAAGAATTTCGACATGGACATTTATAGGAATTGTATTGTTCAAAATACAATTCCACGAGCCAAATTGCTGGCAATTCGATCCCTCAACTACAGGAACTTTACTGTAAATGTAGAAAAAATTGCCATGAGTACCATTTCCGACAAGGTCTATGTTTGTCAAGACGGTGTGACTACCCTCCCCCTTGGGCACTATTTAACTTCAGACCGGGCCGAATGTGTTATCCAGAGGGAAAGTCTTGGTTTGCATAAAGTCCAGTAAATTTTTTCCTAAGAACCTTTGGGGGGAGCCTCGTGGCCTTTTGGGGGGCCTCCCGGCCCGGGGGGGAGGGGCCGGCCGCCAGCGGAGGGGCGCACCGCCTTTACCAAAGTTATTTTTTTTACTTAGAGCAGATTTTTTTTGTAAATATACATGTTTCATTTAAAAAAAAGTGATATTATTTCAAGTTATTTATTCTAATAAATGTTGTATTTTTTCTATAAATAAACAAAAAAAAGTTTATTTATTTAAGTGTTTTTTCTCTGTGCCTATGTAAATTTTGTATTTTTTATTATAAATAAATTAAAAAAGTGTATTTTTTCATGTTTAATGTGCTTTTTTTTCAATGTAGTATTTTTTAAGCATTGTTACTTTTTTATGCATATAATAAAAGAAAATATGATTCTTTATTCGTCTTCTTCTTATTATTATTGTTCTTGAACGGAGTAGGGAAATTATTTAGTCATTAGACAACTATAGTCTACGGTTAGTTGTCCAGGTGAACTATTGAAGGGAACATGTATCAATTTAAAACACTATTCAGATCGCTTCTGTGTGGGCCGTCAATGTCAGGCAAAACAACACTCTTAACTAAAATAATTAAAAATTGCGATAAAATGTTTATGGAAAAGCCGAAAACATCTACTATTGTTACAGTATTTGACAGGAGTCATACGATAAAATAAAAGCAATTGCTACCACCACGGGTTTGGTGCAGATACAATTCATACAGGGACTTTATGTTTTCAGCATTATTGAACCAAACTCTTGGCTGATCATTGACGATCTGGCTGAATCTATTGAACAATGGTCCCAGGAAATGCTGCAATTGTTCACTGTTTGCTCTCATTATGAACAGATTTCCGTTACTCTGGTTCTACACAATCTCTTTCATCAGAGCAAATGTATGCGAACACTTGCATTGAACTGCACCTACTACATCATCTACAGAGTTGTTCGTGATTCTAGCTCGCTAATAAACCTCAATAAACAAATCTATCCAGGTGCCCCTAAATTTCTGCTCTCAGCATACAATCAGGCAACTAATAAACCCCACGGCTATATCCTATTGGATCTTAATCAAAATACACCCGAGGATCTGCGTGTAGTCAGAGATATTTTCGACAATGAAATTACAGTATATCTCCCCGTGAACACTAAAAAGACCTATTAGTCGCTATCATGACACTGAAGAAACTACTTGAAAATAGACATCTGTTTTCAGTTCTAAGCACTTCAAAACCCCACCTTAGGAAAGCCATACTCAAACATGGTATTGACAATGATTTCATTAATCTAATATCTGAACTTTGTTTAAATTTGACCGAGAGTAATGTTCAACTGCCGGAAGTAGTTAAGCAACAGGCAAAGCAACATCGATCCATTGTACGTACATTGGCCTCTAAAAAGAAAAGGAAAGAATTTTAAAAGGAAACGACTTCTTCAGGCGGGCGGTAGCTTTTTCACACTTTTACTGCCTATAATTGCAGGACTTGTAAATAGTTTTCTCTAGTGAGAATGGCAAAACTCTATAAATTGACTCCAATAGAACTCGCTCTCTCACCCGTGGAACACTTTGAGAACAATCTGAGTAAATTCCTTGACAATGAGTATATTGAGGATGATAAAAAACTGCTTTTACTTCAAGATGCACTTCGCCGAGTGGACAAACTTAAGTACTATCGGTCGAAGCCCACTGCTGCTGGTAATGATCACAAAAAAGAATCATCTTCTCAAGAGTCTGCTGCTGCTGCTGGAACACATTTAAAGAAGGAGGAATTGGATTCAATTGTATTGAAAATTGGAAATCTAATGCCCCACTCATATCGTGAACAAAGTAAACGACTCCTAACCTATCTCATGGAAAGTGGTTAAGATCATATTCAAGTTGAGAGCAATGGGAAAGGGATTATAATTCAGGGCAAGAGCTATAATCTACTTGATTTAATCTATGACATGGTTACAAATCGTAAAGGACTACTATCATTTGACGCTCATCTATACAACTTTCTAAATACATTAAACTTCCGCAAAAGTCTTATTAGCAATAGACAAATTCTAAAAAAATTAAATGAACATGCATCATCATCATCAACAACAACACCATTAAAATATGAACATGAAGAAGAAGAAGAAGATTTTAAATCAATCTTGGAAAATACTAGCACACCTAGTGGAAAAAACTTGACAATGTTGGCGAGGAAAAAGCGAAAACGTATCATATCACCATCACCATCCAGTATACAAAAGGGTAGCGGACGTTACACAACGTGTTTACGTTCAAAATGGTTGAAGTTCTGAAACGTGTTTATGAAAATATTGGTGAGGTGGGGAGTTTAAGTTCCCCCACCACTCTTTCCAAGGTCACGGATGTTCACACTAAAAGCGTACAAGACTATCTACAAAATGAATCAAGTTACACTCTGCATAGAAATCATAGACTTCGTGCCAATCAATAGCGAAAAACTAAAGCCTTTTACCCATTGCATATAATGCAAGCAGATCTCCTGACTCTAGATGAGATTCAACGACGTCACAATACACCTTACAAGTACATTCTATTTGCAATCAGTGTTTTTAGTCGCTATGCATATGCAATTCCATTGCGCTCGAAGAGAGGTGTTGAAATTGCTCAGGCAATTGAAAGTATTCTCGAACAGGATTCATATAAAAAAATTCAAACGGATTGCGGTAGTGAATTTGTTAATCCCCATGTTGCAAAAGTACTAGAGAAATATAGTACACTGCTCTATCGTCGTCATAGTCCTATAAAGGCTGCATTGGCCGAACGATTGATAAGAAATATTTGACTTTTAATTTCAAGATATTGTACATTGAAAAATACAGCGGCTTTTATTCATGATCTAGATAAAATCATGTTGATTTTTAATCAACGACCTCATCGATCATTGTCCAACTCTACGCCAACGGAAGTTCATCATTCTGATCATGATACAATTGACACTTTTCTTAAACAATATGCCAATGAAACGACTGTCAAGAAGAACAATAAATTCAATGTTGGTGATACTGTTCGAATTAATAGAACAACTAATGTTTTTGAAAAGGGGAATTACTTGTGGTCCACAGAACTTTTTAAAGTGGCAAAAATCCTTGACACTAAACCCATAACTTATCGCCTGTGTGATACCAAAGATGAAGAGATTCTCGGCGGCTTTTATGACTATGAACTACAAAAAGTTAAAAATAATAGTGAAATCTATCAAATTGAAAAGATATTAAAGACTCGTACTCGCAGGGGTAAGAAACAGTTACTTGTTCGGTGGCTAGGATACAACTCTGATTTTGATTCTTGGATCGGTGTTGAATGTATTGACAATGCCCAATGATTTCTATGTAACTTTCATGTCCAACGTTTCCGATCCTCTCTACAACGACTTGAATGAGACAAGTGATTTTTGGACAAAACTCTCCCCCGCCATCAAATTTGACGGTGCGTATGAAGTGGCTCTTGTCGACTGTATTCTCAAAAATACCTATGACATCCTGAGAAAGGATCATGTGTATGATATGAAGGTTATACCATTCGATTGGACACTCTTTGTCGACTATCAATGGGTTGAAGCACTTAAATCTAGCGAATATCCACATGCCAAATTGAAATATATTGAATACGATAATATGACAGATTTGTGTCGTACAATCAATAGAAAAATCTCATATCGTAGGAATGGTACATTCTATTTTAATTATTCACTGGAACATGATAGGATTTACATTACCTCACCTGTTGACACTGAAATAATTATTCTCAGTGATAATCTGAGAGACGTTCTGGGCTTTAAACAGAATACGATCAATGGGAAAAATGCTGGCACCGTTTACGGGATGGATCAAGTCATTTTTGCTGATTATCCACCTGGTTTCGCCTCGGACTCTTGCATATTTCTCTATGCATCCTTTGTGGAAACTTCGAGAGTCGGTAATTCAAATGTCCCCCTCCTACGTGTTCTTGAACGAAAAACAACTCATGAACTTGTTCATCACTATAATATAAAGCATCTTCAGTATGTTCCTGTAAACACTTCGTATTTGGAACTCTGTCAGTTAACACTAAGAAGTGAATTGGGTGATCCTCTAGCAATAACAAAAGGCTTAGCAGTGATTACATGTCATTTTTGACCCATTGTCAGCGACAGCACAATCACCTAAAATGAACAATAGAAGAATTCCATTTGTCTATCCCGATATCGATTGTTATGTTGGTGCTTTGAGTCCACGTCAAATAGGCAATGGATTGGACTACTAAAAGGGTCGTACTACAATGTCTGGCTATGGTCTTGGTAGCTGGTTTGCTAGGCTATTTCGTTCTGCACTACCCCTTGCCAGAAAATATCTTGTACCTGCTGCATCAAATTTTGCTGCCTCAACACTACAGGACTGGGGGTCGGGCAAGAATTTCAAGGAGAGTGTTAAGGAAAATATTAGATCTTCAGCAAGAGCCGTTGGTGATTAATTAAAATCTCGACAAAATGGGGAGGGATTGAAAAGGATGCGTGCACGTCATTCACTCATCAGTCTCCACTCAGGCGGGAAGCAAAGGACATCAACAAGGACTTTGAGGAATAAAACAAGGAAGACCAATAAGCAGAAGAAGAAAAAGAAAAAGATTGTTAGATCAAAGAAGGAATTCTTCTCTTAAGATGACTGATCTCCCCCACAAGGAATCATATCCATCAATCAGTTCCTCATTGAATCTATTCAATGCTGAAAATGTTGATGTCAGTGTCAAGTATGGCTACTATGAACAATTTCATCCCCAACAACCCCTCTCGGAAAATATACACTTTCAAATATTTTCCAATGAAGATTATTTCATTGATTTGTCATCAACATTTATTGATTTAAATGTTGCGGTGAAGAAAAAGTCAGATAATACAACTCCAAATGCTGGCGATTGTCTCTCCTACGAAAACTGTATTCTACACAACCTATTCAAATAAATTAATGTATTTATTAATGGAGCATTGGTGAGCACTAGCAATAATTTATCAAACTATGCAAGCTACATACAATTTATGATGATGACACCAAAGGCATACAAGGAGTTGAGAGGACAATCATTGGGCTATGAATATCGATCAGGTATCGATACTGACGGTGAGTTGACTACTGCAGTGACCCAGGAGTATCATCTGGTTGGAAAATTAAATCATGAGATATTCAATATATCCAATGGCTACCCCCCAATGTCAAGATTGACATAAAGTTACAGATGGCCCCATCGAATTTCATTTTGAGAAAAACACTTCCTGCAGCACCCGATGCAAATGTCATTATCACATCGGCAATTTTCCACGTCCGAAAACAACAGGTTATGAGCTCTGTTGCATTGGCAGTGGAAAAGCTAAAAGCCAATGGTAACAACATTAAACTTCTTGTCCCCCATACGATCACCAATCAACGTCACATTGCCACCGGCTCTCGTAGCTATAGCGATTCATCATTTATCAATGGAGAAATCCCATCAAAATTGGCTTTGGCCTTTGTGAAGAGTGGCAGTGCCGTTGGATCCTGGACTGAAACCCCCCATGATTTCAATTTTTTCGGTCTATCTAGCATTGTGTGCAAAGTGAATGGTATTCCACTGTACACTCTATCATTTGACAAAAAATCCTATAGAACTCTGTACGAGTTGACCACGCAATCCCTAGATCATGACTCTCAACTATTTGAAAATAGAATAGCCGATTCAATGTTTTCAAAAAATCATGGGGTTATTGTTTTGAACTTGTCAGGGACTCAGTATATGAGCATAGTACGAACAGGGAATGTAGGTTTTGAGTGTACATTTGCCGATGCTCTGACTGAGAGTATCACGCTAATATCACTGAGTCAATTTGAAACCTATTGGTAAATCACACCCGACGGCAGTGTTCTACTAGACCTAGCACCATGAACACAAACCAAATAATCAACATATTTAGTATGGATCCATACATTTCCCAGTACAAGTCCTATTGCATACCTTCGGACTTCATTGAAAAAATTCCAAGTGTTAACAATACCCTAATCATTGTTAATAGCAGTCCATCGACTTTGAAGACTGGTCATTGGCTATGCATCTTTCAAACAGCGAAGAATATTGAATTTTTTGATCCTCTTGGCCTATCGTATAAATTCTACGCTCCATACATCAGCAACTTTATTGAAAGCAGTGGGAAAACCATTATTCAAAATCAACGAAGTGTACAGGATTTAACGACTAAGACATGTGGCTTTCATGCACTACTCTTTTTCATGTTCAGATGTCGTGGCTATATCTACAAGCAGTTTCTCAACATTTACGTTGACTTACCTCGATTGAACGACTTTCTAGTGGAAAATATACTTACAAGCGTATTTAATATTGATTTTAGTGCCCTACGAACAAAACGTTCTAAAAATGTATGTGAAATTGTTTATTAATAAATGATAAAAATTTATATACATGATAAAACGACTTTTCTTCTCTTTAGATTTCATCTTCTACTAGGTATTTGTCGACAACAACTAGTGCAGGTAGATTATCTGAATTCACAGTGTACTGATCCTGATGTACTGCAATGTCAGGGTCACATTTTCTACAGTAGAGCGTGACTTCACTCTTGTCATATCTCTTTGTACAGTCAATGATACTATTCTCATTCATTCTATAGAATTCACAAGTTTCAATTTGCTTATTTGAAGCAATTTCACAAACAGTGTCCTCAAGTGGCGAATCACATTCCGTCAGAGCCAAATAAAAATCAGTGGGTCTATAATCATAATACCCATTGTCTTCACAACGATGACGTAGAAACCATATTCTTTTGTTGTTCCAAAGGTTAAATCGCTAACCCGGTTCCTCCTCCCAGAAGAATCTAAAACCATGACGATACCAATCTCGTATCAATAAACTAAAATCACGGTTAGGATTATTTCCAATCATACCGGGATATGTATTCTCCCACTGATTACATTTATCATAGTGACAATTGGAGCATAGGTGGCCTCTAGGATGAGAGTCACACACATCTTCAAGACAGGAAATACAACCTTTAATTTGTACAGCATATCCTCTATGCAATTTACACGGGTTGCATAATCTACACTTTTCATCATACTCATCAATCATTGTGCAATTCTCACATGATGACCAGCTGCCCAGTGTGTACATACATAGGGGACATGTATGGAACATTTTGTCATGTGTTGTCACTCTCACTGCCACAATGAAACTGAGCTAGCAACAACAAAAAATTGTCTGAGAGAGAGAGAGAGGAGTAAATCATCCTTGAGCACCATCTTTCTTATGAAAAAAGTCCTAAATTTCTAAACTAATGTTTAAAAGCATATCCACAATATCATTTTGCCGTGTCGTGATCAATATATCAATAAATTGTGTAAATGCATTTGGACCACGACGTAGAAGCTTCATACAATAGTCTAATGATGGAGAATCAGTTTTCATTATATCGACAAGCATTCCCCGAGAAAATATCTTCCTTTGAATAGACAGCTCTAGAAAATCGTCATCTAGAATCAAACGTTTTTCCATAAGAACTATATCCCCCATGATTCGCTCTTTCTCAGATCTATCCATTTTTTTAGTCCTAACACTCTCACAACCAACTTCAGACTAACCAGAATTTTTTCTACTCTAAAAAATATACGCTAGTCTACTATAGAAAGAAAAATACATTTGATTTAGAAACTATTTTATTGAACATAATTACAATAATAATATTCACTGATGTATTTTGTTCTCATCAATATATTTCGATAGGACATCTAATGCTGACCGAAGTTTATTTATATGGAGAATATTCACTTTTCCAGCAAAACATAGTTGCTCCTCCTGTTTAAATTTGCTTAATGATATCACGTATCTAGCATACATAGTGTCCCATTCAAGACATAGTCTACAGCCAGCGGTTATTTCCACAGCCACATTGGGTACTCGTATATCGTTGCTGCTGTTGTCGGCTCCATCATTAATCTCCAATAATGTAAATGCACCACTCATTTTTCTCTACTAATATCTTCTCAAATAAACTATTCTCTTTGAATTCAATTCTCTTACTAATATGAATTGTAAAGAAAACTATTCCTTTTATTCAAATCCCAATCACCAATCAAGTTATCGTATATGGAGTAACCTCCGCTCTCTGAATGACTTTTAAAAAACAGATGTTGACTCAAAAACCAGTCTACTTAAGTTATATAATTACGACCATACTCTCAAAACATGTTTGACCACATCATACCTCGCCAACTTAAAAAAAAAATTCTACGTCAAACTGTGTGAGAGGATACTCACTCTCTTTGAAAAGGTGTAGAGGCGCGATAGAATAACATGGAGATTCCTAGGGGCGCGATAGAAATGGTAGGTACTGCTCTACTGAGGTTTTCTGTCTTACCATCACCCGGATAACATGTTAACTTATGGGCCATTTTATAACCAAACATCGTATTTGTTACAACTAGGTTGGTATACCTACGAAATTGCAACAGTCCATAGCCATTGCTGTTTTCTTTTCCTACACCAAATTTACCAGGCCTAGGATATGATCTATCCCTAATTCTACCGACCTGGGAGTTAGAATCCTCTAATAGAAACACCACATTTCTACCTGGGACCCTGTCTATTTGCTTCTGTAACTGTAAGTAAAATTCATTTGAACCACTAATATCTTCGTCAGTCGGTTACAGGGGCATATACTACTATACCTGATACCCTTAACTTTTTAGTCATAAAATGAGCGATCAGTATTCATATTATTAATACCTTCCCAGCCTGAACAAGACTTAGCAGCTTCCTTATTCATCATGAGCCCTACTCCCTGTCTATGTACCCCATCCTTTCTGTTTGAGCAAACACATTCTCTATCACCTAATGCCACACCCCTGGGATATGAGTTTCTGAAACTTCTAATAAGTCAAGTTCGAATCGTCTCAATTCGTCTCAAAATTGCAACAGTCCATAGCCATTGCTGTTTTCTTTTCCTACACCAAATTTACCAGGCCTAGGATATGATCTATCCCTAATTCTACCGACCTGGGAGTTAAAATCCTCTAATAGAAACACCACATTTCTACCTGGGACCCTGTCTATTTGCTTCTGTAACTGTAAGTAAAATTCATTTGAACCACTAGTAGCTCCGTCAGTCGGTTACAGGGGCATATACTACTATACCTGATACCCTTAACTTTTTAGTCATAAAATGAGCGATCAGTATTCATATTATTAATACCTTCCCAGCCTGAACAAGACTTAGCAGCTTCCTTATTCATCATGAGCCCTACTCCCTGTCTATGTACCCCATCCTTTCTGTTTGAGCAAACACATTCTCTATCACCTAATGCCACACCCCTGGGATATGAGTTTCTGAAACTTCTAATAAGTCAAGTTCGAATCGTCTCAATTCGTCGGTCAAAATGTCGATACGATAGTTATTTTTTAACGTCAAAACATTCTAAGTTGCAACTTTCATATTCTTTAAATTATTGAAATTATTTTGGCCTCAGAAAAAACAATGACCATGGAAACCAATGCATGATGGGGGCCAACACATCTTCTCAAGTCTAAATCAAAGCACTTAAGCCAGCTTAGAACCGGACAGTAAGAAGTCCCTGGGACCTCCAGTATAAAGGGAAGCTTTGTGCAATCCTGAGCCTATTCTTTGTCACACTATGGTTTTCAGCATTTGACGATGCTCTTCCATCAACAAGACTCGTCATCCTGCCCCGACAGTCTCAAGCCTATTACCTCTGACTCGCTATGTATCCATGCCTACAAATATTAAGCTACTACGGGGAGGCAACACATAGTAGATAAAATAGCTAGGAAGAAATTTTTCAGCCTGAAAACGCCCACCAAAACAGACCAGGTCCAGAAAAATTATCCATTAATCAGAATTCTGTGTTAATGATGTGTCGTTTCTTTCATTGCAGTAACCCCTTTAGAAAATTAAATAGAAAAAAAAACAGTATTTCAGCTAAAAGTAAGGACCTACATTAAAACTTTAAATAAACAAAATTTTTCAATACATGAGGCGGCTTAGTCCTCTTAAGCCTATCTCTCTTTACGCTAAAGTTTGACTTTTTTCCCAAATCTTTAAGATAGACATTTTCATAAACATTAGGACCGCTTAATTTACGCTGAAGTTTGACTTTTTGTTCCCATTATATAAGAATGACTCCTGAAACTCAAGGGCTGTCTAAGTAGATTGTTAAGCTTTTTGAACTGCCCTAAAAAAATCTTCAGCTTAAATAGTGATGTATTGAGGAGGGACAAACCCCCTCATATACATAACATTTCTGTTTGTTTTAAGTTTTAACACTGCTGCTTACTTTCAGTTGAAAAAACTTGTTTTCTTACTTAATTTCTGATCGTTTTTAATAACGCTGGAAAATCCGGCTCCCCATCCAAAAAAATCCTTCCTGCTACAAAAACTCCTCCATGGGAAGACCCCTACACGTAGCCCCCCCCCACCAGAAACAACCCGCCTCTCCAACAAAATGTCTGTATACTTCCTAGTAACAAATGTTATATGTAAACAGTATGCAATTTTCTACTGGAGGGATTTTCCGCAGGGAGACTTTGTTTTGGGTTTTTTAGTTTTCTTATCTTTTTCTTTGCTCTTTCTCTTTACATAGGATTTTTTACATGGGGATGCTAAGGGTAACTGTCCGGGGTAATTTTCACTGGGATCGAATTTTGCAGAAGGTTCTTTCCTTTGAGCAAGGTAGTTTTGCCGTGGAATTGGAGCCAAATAGCCTGGCATTAGTTAAAAGGCGGTCAGAAATTTAAAAGAAAAAAAATTCAATGGCAAGTAAGGAGCATTAAAACTTAAAACGAACAGAAGCTATTACACATATAAGGGGGGGTCTCTCTTCTAGAATACCTCGCTCTTTACGCTAAAGTTTGAATATTATCCCAATTCTTTAAGAATGGCTCCTGTAACACAAGGGTCGTTTAATCAAATCAATAACAAGCTTTTTTAAAAGTAGTACAAAACTTGAGCGTGAAGAGCCCGATATTGAAGAAGGGCAAACCCCCTCATATACATAATAATTTTTGTTTGTTTAAGTTATAATGTTGCTCCTTATTTTCAGTTGAATAAACCTGTTTGCTTTAATTCCTGGTGTAAAATCATGTCCGCTTGCCAAAGAATATTCATTAATATGAAAACATCATTGCAAATTTTTTTGCTCTATATCTGATTATCGCCGGGGTATTTGTACCGTCCAAACAAAACCAAACAATACAAAGAAAATAATTATTACGATAGTTATTTTTTTGGATTGTGTGTATTTCATTGCAATTCCATCAATGCTTCTTAAAAAAAAGAAAAAAAACATCTAAAAATATTTAATTTGGTGTTGTCAAAACCATATTAAATTAATCTTTGAAATCTTACTATTTTCAAAAGGTCAAAACCATTATTTATCTGGTAGATTTAAAATAAATACTGCTCCCTCGAAAAGTAAAACTGGCCATTTTCCTCTGACAATATGCAATTTAAACTTACAGATCTGGTCCCATAAAGCAAATGTCCACTTAAAACAAGACTACCGACTGATGAAATGATTGAGAGGACGCCCATTGCGATGCACAGGTCATCTGAAACAGAATCTTTTTTATTCTATCGCTTTTGCTAAACTTAAAGGCCATTCAAAATTCATACTAAAATTTAAAAGTAGGGGTCAAAGTGAGCAACCTAAAAATTATGAAGGTCTTTCAACAAAGTTGGCCATTCTGGTAACCAGGTCTTTTAAAAAATGTCTAAAATCGGAGATTCACCTGGCAAGTTACCCCACGAAAGTTTTTAAAATGAATGACATGGTAGAATATACATGTATTCAGTGTACAAAGGAAATATGCTTGGTGGGAGAAAGAAGACTTCGCTAAGACAATTTATAATCATTTTGCCTTAAAGCCAGAGTAGTGGTAAATAGGTTATCTTTCAAATGCATTTGTTGATAGGAGCAAAAGCGTTCAAATAAACATAAAATATAGGTTAATTAGATGGAAAACAAAGATGGAAAGATTATGGAAGCATTGTATGCTTCTCCTAGAAATATTTGCCTTCTTCAGAAAGCTAAAACAGCTCTGGACACCCTATGGCTAGAGACTATAATTCTGGAGACTTTGATTTTGACTCTAAGAGAGTTTCCCCAGAATGCCTTAGCTTTGGTTAGACCCGCACTGGAGACTTAATTATTAAAACAATTCTCAACATTGGTGACTGGATTTGTAGTTCTAGGGAAGAGGGGGTGGGTCTTCAGAGAAATTTTTTTCCGCTTCTCTCTTGGACCGTCTTTTGCTTCCGCTTCTGTACTGAAAGCTATACTTCTTAAATAATTGTTTAGCTTTAATAACTTGAGAAATTTCGTTCTTATGGTCCTGTTTTCCTACGCTAGATTCTTTTTGAATACTTTTTAGCTGAACAAGGTTTGAAATATGAAAATTGTAGACTTACAGTCCTTGGAAGGGGGTAGGGCTGAAGGAGGTGTATTTAAGAATCTTTGCACCCAATGTTGTACATGTAGATTGTTAATTGGAGGTTTTTCTAGGGGGCCAGTTTTAGCGAGTAATGATCACACCGTTTCTCTATAAACACAGATAGATAATATATACAGATAGATAGATAGATACAGATAGATAGACAGACACAGATATTAGTAAGTCATCTTTATAATGGTATTGATTTGCTAAGGGGGGCAGAATTATATAAGGTTCTACCTCAATTTTAGACTCCTTTGACTTTATAGGATACTAAAATTAGCACGTTGCTATACCAGCTTTTTATCTAAGAGGTTGCAGACCTGGTACCCAAGGACCTAATTTATTTTGACCGAGTTTGAATCTATTCAAGTCCATACTTTCTTTAATAAGAACAAGGTATAGCATCGAATACGCAACAGAATTATTCAGTTTGATCTGGTGGTGTAACCAAACAATGGGTAGATGGAGGTGGAACACAAAGGGGGCCAACACTCTTATCTCGTACATGCTGGGTTTTTGCCAGTTCAAATTTCGCTAATCTTTCCAGTGTATCAGTTCAAATTTCGTCTGCTTTCTTTTCCCATAGGTTTCACTTTTATCCCTTTTACGCAGTGAGTTCAGTTTTTACTCACCTGGAATTAAATAAGCAATAAAAATATAAGAAATACGAAGTCTTTATTGTAAACCATGAAATTGGGGGGGGGGATTGTGACTGTATGGGATTTTTGTAATATCAAAAATCTGCAGAGTTGCTGTTATATTATTAATCAACCAATCGTAAGTACTAATTTGGCCTAGTACACATCCTATTTGTTCCTTTAAAAAATAATTGAAGGATGAAGCAGATATTGTAAAATAGCTATTGCGTTTGTGCAAATGCTTAACCCTTTCAGTCACGATATCCTCACCTCAGGACATGCTCTAAATACTCCATTTTCAAAAACCAGTAAGATTTTGCAACTTCGTAGGTTTGTACCCGATGGTGAAAACATAAGTGGTACAGTTTTTATCAATATTACTTCAAATTTTTTTTTTTTTTTTTGAAGTTTAACTCCCATTGCGTGTCAGGAAATGCGCGTACCAGGTATGTTCATTCCAGTTCTACTGCAGTTCTATGAATATACTTCTAGAAAAAAAAAACCACTGATTTTTGGTTCTTTACGTCCAGAGCTATCTGTTGCTACTTATTTTCGGCAATAGAAACTACAAACAGAGTTCACTGATTTTTTTTTTTTTTTTTTTATTCTTGTAAGAGGACACTGTGACCCGCACTCTACTTTTCATCCAATTTAGACATTTATTGGTCATGTTATTTCTAGTGGATCCTTCTTTGTGTTTTGCTGTTTTCTTTGCTCGTTTTTTAGTGTTTTTTTTCGTGTCTTAGTACATACTTTTAGAGTTTTTCACAGGGTTCATTTGGTTTGTGGCCAACAAGGAGTGTCCAGTATGCGGATTTTCGTCAACATGCTGGACGAGATAGATTCCTATTTGTCTGTTCTTTCCGGTTTGCCAAACTCATATGATGAAAAGGAGGATTGGAAACCACCGAACGTGTGAAACCAGAGTGATGACATTGAAACATCATCTGAAAGTGTGGATAAAGAAGATGCTGTACCAAATGCCATGGCAGCATCAAATCGAAAGCAGCGTCAACTAACCTGGAAAAATTGTACATTTAAAAAAGATGACCATGGCTGTGGAGTAAGTCTAGAACCAGTTGGACGTGGTAAATATTTACCAAATCATATTATTGACTTACGAATAAAGTGAATATACCACTCGATGCCTTTTTTTATGCTATTTACGAATATAATAATCACTTCTATCGGAAATGATTGTGGAGTAAGTCTAAAACCAGTTGGACGTGGTAAATATTTACCAAATCATATTATCGGCTTACGAATAAAGTGAATATACCACTCGATGCCTTTTTTTATGCTCTTTACGAATATAATAATCACTTCTATCGGAAATTCAAATTTAAGCTATTTTTGAGCTCTTGAAAATTAGAAAAATATACAATATATAGGGTGTAAAACCTAACCTAACCAAACTTGATAACTTAAATTTGAATTGAAGTTATCAAGTATTTTGCAATAGGTTGCATAGATTGCATCAAGGCATGGCTAATTGTAGACAGAGAAAAGCCAAGACAGATAGTCCAAGTAACTGAGAGGCAAATTTTTAAATGGCTGGGGCACGGGTAAATGGCAGGAGTATGCATGACTCTCTTATTGGACACATACTTGTTTGTTAGTTTTGGAACAATATGCCTGCCTAGAGTCTCAGGCATGCTGACCAAGAATTTAAAATTGACATAAGACCGTTAGATTGCCTGTAATGAGAGGCAAATGAGAGGCTGAATTGAAGTTATTAAGTATTGTGCAGTAGGTTGCATAGTTTGCATCAAGACATGGCTAATTGTAGACAGAGAAAAGCCAAGACAGATAGTCCAAGTAACTGAGAGGCAAATTTTTAAATGGCTGGGGCACGGGTAAATGGCAGGAGTATGCATGACTCTCTTATTGGACACATACTTGTTTGTTAGCTTTTGGAAAGGCTTGCCTGTCTAGAGTCTCAGGCATGCTGACCAAGAATTTAAAATTGACATAAGACCGTTAGATTGCCTGTAATGAGAGGCAAACAAGGCACGCCCGCATATGGTCTTAAGAAGGTTGACCAAGAATTTAGAATTGACATAGGACTAACCAAACTTGATAACTTCAATTCAAAATCAACTCGAGGCCTTTTTTTCTACACCTTCTTTCGTTAGCTTTAATATTTTCGACGTTTCGTCAAAAACGCATTCTTGAACATTCGGCATTGAGGAAGGAGAAAAAGACATAATATTGCAAAATCAATTTTTTCAACTTTTATATATCCAAGTTAATCGTGGAAAGTCAGTGCTTGTGGATTAAAAACAGGATTTATAATGAAACAGTAAGTTTAAAACAGATGTTTTAAGCCTTTTTACACCCTATATATTTTATATTTTTTGTAATTTTCAAGAGCTCAAAAATGGCTTAAATTTGGATTTCCAATGGAAGTGATTATTATATTCGCAAAGAGCATTAAAAAGACATCGAGTGGTATATTCACTTTATTCGTAAGTCAGTAATATAATTTGGTAATAAGATTTACCATGTCTACCCGAGAAGAACCTATGGAACACTTCAATGAGTATTTTGATTTGAAATTTTATGAACTTAAGGCAGAGAAAACAAATCAATACTCTGTACAAGAAGCAGGAATGAGTATCGGTATTACTGCTACAGAAATAAAGAAATTAATTGGAATTCACATTGCCTTGAGTTCCTTTAAACATCATAGATATCGCATGTACTGTAGCAGCCGAACTCGCGTGCCACTTATAGTCGACGCCTTAAATTTCAACATATTTTGCCGACTTCAGAACTTCTTTCACTTGGTCGACAAAATGCCAAGGATCCTGAATCAGAGCCCGAATCGGTTGTAAATGGTGCAACCTGTCACTGACCAAGTCTTGCGAAAAACTGAGTGTATCACACCTTTTGAATACATTTCAGTTGATGAGAAAATGGTTCCTTACACTGGAGCTTTAGACATAAAGCAGTACATACGTGGCAAACCAGTCCCATGGGGTATAAAGATCTTCATACTCTTGAAAAGCAACGACGTAAAACTGACCTTCAATGTCTATCAGGAGAAAAAGAGTATCTTTACTGACAAACAGAAGGAGTTTGCCATAGGCCCAGGTATGGTTCTAGCCTTGGCAAGTCGTGCGCATTTCCTTACACAAAACTTCTCTGTGACAACTTCTTTACAATCATACCGCTGCTACAAGAACTGAAAGAGAAGGAGTTTTACGGTACATATACTATAAGAGCAAAGAGGGTACATGGTGTAAAGCTTGACCCTGTTACAGCCCTTAAGAAAAGAAGCTGAGGTTTTCATCATGAATAGGTAAGTGGCAACTTGTGTCTGGTGAAGTTGATGCTCTACAGGTCAGTTATTATCGCCTCAATAACTGACCACAGCTCAATAACTGACATATACTATGAGAGCTCAATAACTGACATATACTATGCAGTGTATAACCAGTCTATGGGTCGAGTCGATAAACTCGACCAAATGGTTTCATATTATCGAGTTTTTATTCAGTCCAAGAAGTGGACATTACAGCTCGTGCTCCAAGTGATCGACTTGGGTGTAGCGAATCGCTGGTTTGAACACACAGAGGCCCAAAAGGCCCCAAAGTCCAAAAAGTCTATGAATGCCCTGGCTTTCTGTCTAGAAGTGGCAGAGTCTCTGATTATGAGTAAAGAGGTGGCACCCATGAGCTAAGGGAGGCCGCTCTCGACCACCAGCAAGGAAGAAGAAATCGATGCCCCCTCTTCCCCCCCCCCCCAAAAAAAAAGAGGATGGTAAATTCCTAAGACCATGCTCTGCCGTGAAAGGCGACTTTTTTGCCCATTTGTCTGAAAAGATAAACTTCAAAACAGGTGCAAAAATGTCCCAAACGTCAACCCGCTGTCCCAAACCCGCTTCAGCTGCACTAAAGGCAAGATTCAAATATAACTGGGGGGAAGCCGGAAACCAGGGTTGCCACGGAGAGTACCAAAGTAGCATTTTATTGCTTTTAAATTAAAGGAGTACTTTTTGAATACTTTCTGTTAAAGTAGTACTTTTTTGAGACTTTTTGTGAAAAGAAGTACTTTTTGCTAAAAGTGGTGCCTTTTTAAAATTTAATATTCAAGAAATCGACTTGTTCATTAGCTTGTTCTTCTGTTATGCTAACGAATAGACCATACATTATATTACAGGCTACAGACAGACAGCTTTTGGGTTTTCGTTCAGTCACACATTTGATAAACATCTAGAAAGAAGAACTACATAGATAGACTGAATATAGGTAAATATTATTTTGAAATGGTTAGGTGGTAAAGATTATAAGAAGTTATTTCAAAAAAAAACATAATAATATAGGCACTCCATTATTAAAGTACTAGGGGTGGGGCTTCGGTACCCACCCTCTTCCTGAAATCCTAGACTAAAAAGACGATCTTAAATCAAAGATTTTAAGACCAGTAGTTATATAGGATACCTCTCCTTTGTTTATGAATTTTTTACAAAATATTTTGAATATTATCTAGCCAAATATGTTTGATAAAATTATTAATGCCCTATATTCAGGAAATGTTCTTCTCGACGTTAAACCCCAACTTCCCACCGAATGAGCCAATATACAGCCTAAATTATATGTATCGTATCTTTCTCCCATGCGTCTCAGTTGTTTCAACACCGTACCAGTACATCCAATTTGTCGAGTGTGTACTGGCTAACAGATAAGTACCACTAAATTTAAAGCCGGTCTAAGCGCAGGGTTGCCATCACAACCAAATAAAATCACCAGTTTTTCACAAAGAAAATCATCAGAAATGAAGAACCTTTTTATTTATTTAACTACTATTATACTTTTATTTGTCTTTACTTTGCAAAATATTTTCTTTTTTCTAGGTTTCCATTGAAAACAATAACCCTAATAATCCTCTTTTGTCCTCAAATCGAATTTAATATGCTTATGAGCGTTTTTAATCCCCCTGTCATAGTTGGTATCCTTAGTGGTAAACTTTAGCTCTGAAAAAGACGCCTCAAATGGTGTCAATTTCTTATATATTTATTTTACTTCCGGATTGTTGTCGTGGGTCAAGTCTAAGCTGAAATATCAAACAAGCGGTGATAAATCTTATTTCCCTGGTTCCTTAGACGAGAGTCCCTTGAGACTGAGCCACCTGGTTTCTTGAGACTGTTAGGTCCCTTGTAAAAGACCTAGCCTAGGCTGCTGAATCTATGTTCATGTGGGACTATGCTTTCTTTACCTGAGAATTTTTTTTCCGTTTTTGAGCCTCAATCCGTTTTATCACACATGTATGTATTTATAAATCAAAATTTTGTATTTATGGGGAAGCGGATTGCCAAGCTAAAAGGATACACAGAAGCCCAAAACAACACCACTCTTTAGAAATAATGAATAAAAACAAGACATTAAATATGAAAATCACTGATTATTTCACCTCAGTAAGACAGCGAAACCATTCGTGCATAGAGTGTCAACCAATTTTGTAAAAAATCACCAAATTAAATAAAAATCACCAGAAATAAAAAGAAAATCACCAGATTCAAGAAAATCACCAGAAAAATCACCAGGAGGATAAAAAATCACCAGATCTGGTGATAACTCACCAGCAGGGTTGCCACCCCAACCAAAAAAAAATCACCAGTTTTTCACCAAGAAAATCACCAGAAATCACCTGATTTTCACCAAGAAAATCACCAGAAATCACCAGTATTTCACAAAAATCACTAAAAAAATCACCAGAAATCGGTGGTCAATAATGATAAGCTTTACACCAAAAAGACGCACTGGGCACCCTGAGCTAAGACGCTATGTTTTTTAAAGGCCGTCAACTGCTCAAGAAGGAAGAGAATTTAAACCTAAAACCAAAATTCCAGGCAAAGACTGAAATTTTACCTAAAATCCTGTTACTGGACATGAAGGGCCTTTTTATGTATTCAACTACTATTATACTTTTCTTTGTCTTTACTTTGCAAAATATTTTCTTTTTCTTTTTTCTAGGTTTCTATTGAAAAGAAAAACCCCAATAATCCTCTTTTGTTTTCAAATCAAATTTCATTTGCTTATGAGCGTTTTTAATCCCCCTGTCATAGTTGGTATCCTTAGTGGTAAACTTTAGCTCTGAAAAAGACGACTCGAATGGTGTCAGTTTCTTATATATTTATTTTACTTCCGGAAAACTGTCGTGGGTCAAGTCTAAGCTGAAATATCAGACAAGCGGTGATAAATCTTATTTCCCTGGTTCCTTAGACGAGAGCCCCTTGAGACTGAGCCTCCCTGGTTTCTTGAGACTGTTAAGTCCCTTGAAAAAGACCTAGCGTAGGCTGCTGAATCTATGTTCATGTGGGACTATGCTTTCTTTACCTAAGAATTTTATTTTATTTTCTGAGCCTCAATCTGTTTTTGTCATATACGGGACACACATGTATGTATTTATAAATTAAAATTTGTAACTGTGGGGAAGCCGATTGTCAAGCTAAAAGGATACACAGAAGACCAAAATAACGCCACTCTTTAGAAATGACGAATAAAACACGACATAAAATATGAAAGTCACTGATTATTTCACCTCAGTAAGACAGCGAAACTAATCAGACATGAAATGTCAACCAATTATGTAAAAAAAATCACCAACTTAAATGAAAATCACTAGAAATCACCAGATTAAAAAATCACCAGAAATCACCATATTCAGGAAAATCACCAAAAAATCACCAGGAGGATAAAAATCCCCAGATCTGGTGATAAATCACCAGCGGTGGCCACCCTGCTCATCAGTGGTGGCAACCCTGTCTAAGCGTTAATTTAACCTGAAGTGACTTTGAAAACCAATACTTATCAAATTTTCGGATAAAAAGAATAGCTTTAGGAAAATTCGGAAGAAAAACATTTCTCAACAATTCTTACTTCATAATATGCAAAAAATTTGCATTTAATACATTTGGATACTTTTTTACTGTATTTTACCTCCAAAACTCCCCATTATGCCAATATATAGCCGAAATTAAATATTTTGCATGCATTCTCTTATTTTTTAACCTGGTTAGCCGTAAATTGAATCATCGCTGACTAAATCAGTAAATGGAAAAAATACTTGGGAAATATATAATTTGGGCAATATACCTGAATATTTTTTTTTGGGGGGGGGGGTGTAGAATATAGTGCTTTAACGGGGTCCAATTTTCCGTCCCATTTTTCAAGAAAATAGTTAGTCTGAAAGTGGTATTATTACAAAACTAAGGGCGGCTGAAAGTGAACATCCAGAGATGAGACGTTTTTGCATTTAGTTGCATCCCATTTAAGTTAGTATTTTCTATCATGTTAGAAATCAGTTGAAGAGAACTAACCATAGAGAAATAAAAAAATTAACTCTGATTTATATGATAATGTCAAAGAGTAACTAAGATAAACTCCTGAATGGTCCGTGAAGCGCAACACACGGCAAACTGCATAAATCAGCATCGATAAATAAATGAAAAAAAAACGAACAGAAATTACAATAAATAACCGAGTCAAACTCAAAACGGGCAGAAATTAACAAGGGTAGGGCTCAAAATTCCTATGCCTACCCAAGACCAGAACATAATTTGCAACTTTACTGAAAAAATATAAATGTTTTTACTTTAATAACTTTAATAAGTCAAATAATATTAACATTTTGATTAATAAATATCAGTATATGTATATTAACTGACAATGCACATTCATTTGTATTTTTTTCAGTATAGCGCAAATTATATTCTGGCCTTGGGAAGGCATGGGGATTTTGAGCCCTACTCATATTAATTTTTGCTTGTTTTATGTTTGACTCAATTATTTATTGTAATTTCTGTTCGTTTCGGGTTTCATGTTATTTATCGATGCTGATTTGTGGTAGCATCCCGCTTGGTAAATTATTTGATTATATTTTTCTCATTTTTGGTTTAATGGAGTTCTTTAATTTTCTTTGAAAAACTTATTTTGTGGAAAAAGTTTTTTAATTAATTTATGTTAGTTTTATATTGACAGTGTCTTTTCAGGGAAAAAGAAAATAATTCTTTGAATCTTTTCGTTCTTTTCAAAACTTTATAGTTTGGCCTACTACTAGTAACAACTCAGTGCACTACAAAACCATCTGATGTGATCACGACTATGTTTGATCATGAAAATATTTGAATGCATTTAAGGTATAGTATGAATAGCTTGCGAAAAAAACACGAAAATACTACTACTAGTAACAACTCACTGCACTACAAAACCATCTGATGTAGTCATGGTTATGTTTGATCAAGAAAATATCTGAATGCATTTAAGGTATAGTATGAATAGCTTGCAAAAAAACACCGAAAATACTACTACTAGTAACAACTCACTGCACTACAAAACCATCTGATGTTGTCATGGCTATGTTTTATCAAGAAAATATCTGAATGCATTTAAGGTATAGTATGAATGGCTTGCAAAAAACACGAGAGTGCTACTACTAGTAACAACTCACTGCATCACAAAACCATCTGATGTAGTCACGGCTATGTTTTATCAAGAAAATATCTGAATGCATTTAAGGTATAGTATGAATTGCTTGCAAAAAACATGAAAATACTACTACTAGTAACAACTCACTGCACTACAAAACCATCTGATGTAGTCATGGCTATGTTTGATCAAGAAAATATCTGAATGCATTTAAGGTATAGTATGAATGGCTTGCAAAAAACACGAGAGTGCTACTACTAGTAACAACTCACTGCATCACAAAACCATCTAATGTAGTCACGGCCATGTTTGATCAAGAAAATATCTGAATGCATTTAAGGTATAGTGTGAACGGCTTGCAAAAAAACACGAAAATACTACTACTAGTAACAACTCACTGCACTACAAAACCATCTGATGTGATCACAACTATGCTTGATCAAGAAAATATCTGAATGCATTTAAGGTATAGTATGAATGGCCTGCAAAAAATCCGAAAATACTACTACTAGTAACAACTCACTGCACTACAAAACCATCTGATGTGATCACGACTATGTTTGATCAAGAAAACATTTGAATGCATTTAAGGTATAGTATGAATGGCTTGGAAAAAAAACACGAAAATACTAATACTAGTAACAACTCACTGCACTACAAAACCATCTGATGTAATAACGGCTATGTTTTATCAAGAAAATATCTGAATGCATTTAAGGTATAGTATGAATGGCTTGCAAAAAACACGAAAATCGTACTACTAGTAACAACTCACTGCACTACAAAACCATCTGATGTGATCACAACTATGTTTGATCAAGAAAATATCTGAATGCATTTAAGGTATAGTATGAATGGCTTGCAAAAAACACGAAAATACTACTACTAGTAACAACAAACTGCACTACAAAACCATCTGATGTAGTCACGGCTACGTTTTATCAAGAAAATATCTGAATGCATTTAAGGTATAGTATGAATGGCTTGCAAAAAAAAACACGAAAATACTACTACTAGTAACAACTCACTGCACTACAAAACCATCTGATGTAGTCACGGCTATGTTTGATCAAGAAAATATCTGAATGCATTTAAGGTATAGTATGAATGGCTTGCAAAAAACACGAAAATACTACTGCTAGTAACAATTCACAGCACTACAAAACCATCGGATGTAGTCACGGCTATGTTTTATCAAGAAAATATCTGAATGCATTTAAGGTATAGTATGAATGGCTTGCAAAAAAAAACACGAAAATACTACTACTAGTAACAACTCACTGCACTACAAAACCATCTGATGTAGTCACGGCTATGTTTTATCAAGAAAATATCTGAATGCATTTAAGGTATAGTATGAATGGCTTGCAAAAAAAACACGAAAATACTACTACTAGTAACAATTCACTGCACTACAAAACCATCGGATGTAGTCACGGCTATGTTTTATCAAGAAAATATCTGAATGCATTTAAGGTATAGTATGAATGGCTTGCAAAAAACACGAAAATACTACTACTAGTAACAACTCACTGCACTACAAAACCATCTGATGTAGTCACTGCTATGTTTTATCAAGAAAATATCATACACACCTATGAAAGGCTAAGAAATCCAGCTCAGAAAAGTAAAAAAATAGCAACCCACACATCCCAAATCATAGATTTCTTAGTCGTATGTTTACCCAAATATTTAACAAGTACCATTTTTCCATACCATCCATAAAACTCAATTCCTCCTAGAATTATTTAAACTAAATAGTTACCCCTGCCCTAGAAAGTTCGGTAAAACACGATAGCCTTATTTATAGTGAAACATTCTCGTTAAATTGACAATACGCTCCAAAATATCACTTGTGTATTATACAGTACACTATCATCCCATCTCCTCCAAATTGCAAATCCCCCCCACCTTATTTTAGGATGGCTGTTTTAGGCTACAACTCTTCCACTTTCCCATTATCTGCTTTAACTTCACTTCTTGAGTGTTTGCCATATAATATACAAGTACCGAGTTTTCAATCTTTTTCGATAACCCAAGGTACTAAACCGTGCGAGTGTTTCCTACGAAATTGATCTTAAGACTTAAATTACTTGATCAGATATGTTTGCGTTTTAAGGTGAAATTTGACTCTTTTAATCCCCAAGATGTAGCGTTATTGCAGAATATGTTAAGAAGAGACTTAATCCAAGATACGTATAAAACCCCTTAAAAACAGTATGATGTATATTCAGTTCCTTCTTACAATTTGAAGCATGAAGTGGAACACGAATAGAAAGAATTTACTTCGCCAAACTTGGTGAGCTCCAGAAAGCGTTTGATTTGTATTTTTTCAGTAAAGTGCAAATTTTGTTCGTGTCTTGGGAAGGCATATGGGGTTTTGTGCCCAACTTATGTCCCCTCTTTATGTTGTTTTATAAAACCCCTTAAAAACAGTATGATGTATACTCAGTTCCTTCTTACAATTTGAAGCATGAAGTGGAACACGAATAGAAGAATTTACTTCGCCAAACTTGGTGAGCTCCAGAAAGCGTTTGATTTGTATTTTTTCAGTAAAGTGCAAATTTTGTTCGTGTCTTGGGAAGGCATATGGGGTTTTGTGCCCAACTTATGTCCCCTCTTTATGTTGTTTTTTAAACATTTGTTAATGCATATATTATTTATTTTTTTTTAGTTTTACCAGTTTTTATCTTTTTAACTAGTTGGCATTTTGCAGATTTTACTATAACTGACAAGGGAATCATATAGCATTCTGATATTTATTTTTTTTTTTAGTAACTGAATTTTGTTTCTAAACTATTACATTTTTATCCTATTTTGTTTTATTTCATTAGCATTAACCGAACTTTACGTCTTGTATGGTTTACAGCTAATAGAACAGTACCGTAGAATTTTACTAAACTTTTTTTATATTTATAAAAATGTACTATCTTAAAAAATTTGGGGAACATGAGACACATATCAAATGATATTTACATTTTGATTACTAGATAACAGTATATGTAGGCTATATTAAATTGACAATGCATATTCACTTGTATTTTTCAGTAAAGCGCAAATTCTTTCAGTTTATTGTTATCCACCCAAAACTAAAATTTTCCTTATTTTTGAAAAAATGGAAACACCCTCAAAAAGCAAGTGATCTTATTGAAAAGCCCTGTATTAGATACATCAGATAACCCCATGGCAGAGGTTTCAAGTTCCAATCTTCAAAATGTTGAAGGTAAATGTGTTTCTGCTATTGTTAGCAAATAGTATAGATGTGTTTCTGAACTTTTGATACAGTTTTAAATCATTCTGTTGATTCAATTTGAATTGTTTTTATTTTTTTTAGATCGGGACCCTAGATTGGATGATGATCATTACATAACACATGATGGCTATTATGAAGTATGGCGATGGCGTAATCGTTACTATCGTATACTAAGAAGAAAACTAAGTGAAAGTGAGATGGAGGCGTTAGCACCTGGAGGGAAGAACAAGGAAAAATAATAGTCTTTTTTTTGTGCACTAATATACTTTAAATAAAGCTGATTTACTTGTTTGAATGAAGTCCTATTCCTACAAGTTAAGTTAGAATGAAAATCAAGAATTTATGCGCAGTTTTAACTAGCTAAGGCTATATTTGTTAAAGATGGGGCCATTTTCTTTGATTTTGAAAATCATTCATTTTTTATAGAAAACTACAATAGCTTCACGGGAATCATCTTTTAGCATATTTTTAAACAATTTCTCTGATTATAATGTATATCTTCAGTCAGAAAAGCATAGTTTTGGTTCAAAAATGAATCATTTCCATAAAAATAGCTCTTAATAGAACTTTTTAAGTGTGAACTCCTATTTTTCAGACGAAAATTTAACTAAACCCCCCCGTTGTAACTGTACCCCCCCCCCCTTTAACTGAACTCTCGTGCAACTCAACCCCCCATGCGACCCATCTCCCTCAAAACACTTTTCAGTCATTTCTCGTTAAATTGACAATACTCTCCAAAACATCACTTGTGTATTATACAGTACATAATCACGACATCTCGTCCAATTCGCAAATCCCATTACCTCTTTTTTTTGCAAAGGTTAATCAAACACTTCCGATTGTAAAAGCATTAAAAAATTTTCCAATCACTAATTACCCCTTTTTTGCAAATGCTAAACAGATACAAAAACTTCTTATTTAACACAAAATACAGGCAAGCAAATAACATGGGACTAAAGTTAACTTCTCAGCAAACTATTCATCCCAAACTCGAAGTTTCAGAATTAGCCAAGTTCTAAAAATTAAAACCTACTAATAAACTTACAGATGAATGACCACGGATTTAACCTAAAAAAAAACTTGTATATCATGAACTAGAAATCTACGTCAGAAAAAGTTGTCCTTAATCAACATCGTAGGACCGGTATTGTGTAAATCGCTTGGCAAAGGTGTAACGACCAGTAGAATAGAATTACCAGAAAAAACCTGTTTGTACGGGGGCGTCGTAGAATTCAAAAGAAGCAGTCTACTTCTATTTCAATCGAATGAGCTCTTTTCGGAGTTCCTAAGACAACTCCTTCAATATGAAATGCCTGGTCTAAAAAAAATAATAATAAATTGTACCCACATCAATCTTTACTGTAAAAATGTCAAGCCTTCCAATCACTTTCGACTATTAAAAAGGGCACTAGCACTTTCAATTTCCAATCGAAGAGCCCTTTTTGAGTTTCTCCGACAACGCTTTCTATAAATACCTTATATGCCTCCAGGGTATAAATTACAACCCTTACCCTAAGGGCTGTGAAGGTGGTTGTCATACTCAAAGACCTAATTTCCGGAACTTTCAACTACGTTAAACAAAATGGCTATCTAAAAATTTTGATTGGATGTGTTTGGGGAAATGGTGGGCGTGATAGGGGGGTTAGTTGCCCTCCAATCACTTCCGACTATTAAAAAGGGTACTAGCCCTTTCAATTTCCAATCGAATGAGTCCTTTTTGAAGTTTCTACGACAACACTTTCTATAAAAATCTATATTCCCCAAGGGCATAACTTACAACCCTTGACTTGAGTGCTGTGAGGGGGTTGTCATCCTCAAAGACATAATTTCCGGATCTTTCAACTACGTTGAACAAAATGGCTATTAAGATTTTGATTGGACGTGTTTGGGGAAATGGTGGGCGTGAGATGGGGGTTGCTTGCAATCTTATCACTTTCGACTATTAAAAAGGGCACTACTCGTTTCAATTTCCAATAGTTGATTCCTTTTTTAAGTTTTACGACAACGCTTTCTATAAAAAAAAACTTATATGCCCCCTGGTCACAACTTACAACCCTTGCCCTGAGGGCTGTGGGGGAGTGTCATCCTCAAAACATAATTCCCAGACTTTTTAACTACGTCGAACAAAATGGCTATCTCGAAATTTTGATTGGATGTGTTTGGGGAAATGGTGGGTATGAGAGGGGTATTAACTATCCTGCAATCAGTTTCGATTATTAAAAGGGCACAAGCCCTTCTGATTTCTAATCGAATGAGCCCTTTTTGAAGTTTCTACAACATCACTATCTATCAAAACCTTATATGCCCCCAAGGCATAACTTACAAGCCTTGTCCCAAGGGCTCTGTGGGGGTTTTATGTTCAAAGACCTAATTTCTAAAACTTTTACCTCAATTTTAAATCAAATGAGCCCTTTTTGAACTTTCTACGACATCACTTTCTACAAAAAAAAATTATATGCCTTCAGGGCATAACTTACAGCCCTTTCCCTAAGGGCTGTGGGGGGGGTTGGCATCCTCAAAGACCTAATTTCCAGAACTTTCAACTACTTTGAACTAATTGGCTATCTCAAAATTTTGATTGGATGTGTTTGGGGGAAAGGTGGGCGTGAGGGGGGGGGGGGGGGTTGTTGCCCTCCGAATCACTTTCGACTATTAAAAAGGGCACTAGCCCTTTGAATTTCCAATCGAACGAGCCTTTTTTGAATTTTCTACGACAACACTTTCTATAAAAACCTTATATGCCCCCAGGGCAAAACTTACAACCCTTGTCCTGAGGGCTGTAGGAGAGTGTCCTCCTCAAAAACATAATTCTTATATGGAAATCAACTACGCTGAACAAAATAGCTATCTCAAAACTTCCAATCCAATGAGCCCTTTTCGAAGTTTCTAAGACAACTCCTTCGATACGAAGTGCCCAGGTCTAAGACCAAGAAACCAAGAAACAAAAAAAAATACATTGTGCCAACATCGTTCTTTACTTAGGCAGCGCTATTGCGCTGCCTATGATTTTACTGCTACTAATGCTACTGCTGCTACTAAAAATAAGGATATTAAGGCATAATTTTGGGAAATATTGAAAGTGTATGGAAATAAATCGAAATACGCTCTGCCCACACAGGTTGTCAAGAGGATGTATTAGTTGTTTTTCAGCTAAAAGGCAATATATATATACTATCAATACTACCATTACAGTACAGTTATTGTAAC
>CM051262.1:28066657-28244157 GCA_027921565.1 Artemia sinica
CAGGTGTCAAGAGGACGGTATTAGTGTCGTTTTTCAGCTAAAAATGCTCCCAAATCATATATATACATCAATATCTCTCCCATTACAGTACAGTTATTGCAAATATTGAAGTTAAGGCTATTTAGGAGAAACTACTTTAGGGAACATTTAGAGGGGGAAATTCATTATTAAACAGAAAAAAACTATATGCATACAAGGTTTTCGATATTAGGGCATAAAAAACAATATCATAGGCAGTGCCGCTCTAACAATAGCTAGACATATCATTGGAACTTTTAACGGATAGGTAATTTCGATTCAAGATTAAAAAGTTGTCCTTTTTATAGATGTAAAAGAGATATGGAGGGCAAGCCAGGCCCTCCCTCCTAAGCCCATTTATTGTTCCAAAAACACATCACAGTCAAAAATTTGACCCAGCCATTTTGTTCATCATATGTTCGAACAGTTCAGACTAGCTATATTCTCTAGTGGATATTTGGATTATGTCAACCCCCTCAAAAAATGATGTAAATTAACTCCACAAGCTTTAACAGCTAAATATTTGCTTCAAAGATACAATCAAAAGGCACTGTTGTGAATAGCGTTTCCAATAAAACCAACTAAACTCTAAAGTCAGTCAGTTTAGTCGACGAGAAGGACTCTGTGGGTATTAACTTGTAACGCTTTATGGGGATACAAAAACTTTTTAGGTGTGTCATAAGAGCCGATGAAATTAATAATAGTTTTGGGAATGATAATAAGTGTTTATTTTGGAGTCGACTTGAGGTATGTGTATTAACACTTTTTATAACGAAAGACTAAGTGTAACTGTGTCAGGATAAAAAAATTGTTGCAAAAAGTTTTTGTCTTAACATTCAAATGGCAGGCCAAACTATGGATTCTTATTATATAAAAAACCAGAAAGATTTAAACGTTATTTTCTTTCTATGAAAAACTAACTATGTCTCATAATAAAAATGAACAGAAAGTGAATTTAAATAGCTTTTTCCACAAAAGAATTTTCTCAAAAAAAAGTAAAGAGCTCCACTGAAACCAAAAACTAGTAGAAAATAAATTCAAATAGCTTCCAAGGTAAAACTACCACAAAAATCACCATAATAAATAAATAGAACTCAAAACGAAGAGCGATTACAATAAATAACCACTCAAACTCAAAAAGAGTCCCCAAAAATGTAACATTAGTGGCGGCTGACAACCCCGTGTCTTCTTAAGACCAGAACATAGTTTGCACTTTACTGTAAACAAAATGCGTTTTAAATATTTCCGCCTTTTTTACTTTAACAAATAAAAAATTATTAAAACCTTAGGGAAAAATTATCAGTGAATGTATATTAAAAACTGACAATCCACAGTCAGTTGTTTTTATTTTCCAGTAAAGTGCAATTATATTTTGGCCTTGAGAAGGAATGGGGGTTGTCAGCCCAGAAGAATAAAGTTTGAAAAAATTGGCCTTGTTTTTGAAAGAGAATGGAAAACATCCCCAAGGAGGATTCAGCTGTTGTTAGTTAAAAAATTATGCACAGTAATGTATAACTCTGTCTTAGCTATTGTAGACCAGGTTTGGTGGGTCATTGGCAGGATTGTTTAGGGGTGGGGGAAGTACCTCAAAATGGGCATTTCTGTATCTCATAAGATAAATGTAAAAAAGCTTGGGGGAGGAGAAGTAGTTTTAACCTTATATTTAATATTTTTTTATTTCGGTATAGCTTGAATATAGGTGATACGGGTGGCAGCTCCCTTCTTATGCTGAAAAATGTTTTCTTTGTAACATAACTGATTACATTCAAATGCTCACCAGCACACAAAGCAGAGAGGTGGAGGGGTATCTTAAGTGTTGTTAGGATTTCTCTGGGAGAAGGGAGAGAGGGGGAGTCAAGTGTTAAATGGAACTTATAACCTACGTTATCGGAATTATTGGGTTTGTCTTTAATTGTTTTTATACCAAACAGGTACATGCTAGCAAATTTTTAGCAACGTGCGAATCGTGCTTATAGTAGCAGGACTTAAAAAACAAAACCAAATCGATAGCAAAATATCAAACAGTTCGTAGTAACGAACTGGAAATAAGGAGTGAGTCGGCTCAATAGTAACCGAAACTCCAAAAATAAATTGATATTAATAGATATATGAAAAGAATTGACTTTTTATGCTAATTGCAATTCTAAGATTAATTAAATTTAGTGTCACCCATCAAAAACTACAAGCCTGAGAAAAATTGCTTGATTTTTGAAAAGAGGTTTTTCTCCCCATTTCATTATAATTTAATTGTTAATTTTTCATTTTTAGTCGGTAATACTTGATACACAGAGAGATGTTTTTGTCTGAATTTTGGAAGCTGGAAGTGAGTGCTTACGAAAAACGGAAAAAAAAGGTGACTGCTTGTGTCTCTTATCTTGACGGAAACCGAACAAGATCAGGATGAATAAAATTATTTATAGATGAAAGAATACATACATCAGTGCAAAAATACGGAATTGTACCAAATTGTACCATAATTTTCTAAAATGTACCCAAATTTTGTGTGATTGTACTAAATTGTACCAGTAGAGGTGAAATATACCAAAATAGTACAATTGTACCACTGTTGGCATCAGGGTTGCAACGAAGAGTACCAAAGTAGTATCTTAATACTTTTAAATCAAAGGAGTATATTTGAATACTTTCTGCGAAAGTAGTACTTTAATGAGACTTTTTGTGAAAAGAAGTACTTTTTGTTAAAAGTTATGCCTTTTTAAAATTTAATGTTTTCAAGAAATCAACTTGTTCATTAGCTTGTTTTCTTGTTTATGCTAAAGAATGGAAAATACATTATATTACAAGCTATTGACAGACAGCTTTTGGGTTTTTGTTCAGTCACACATTAGATAAACATCTAGAAAGAAGAACTATATAGATGGACTGAATATAGGTAAATATTATTTTGAAATGTTATGTGGTAAATATTATAAGAAGCTATTTCAAAATAAAACATTATAATATAGGCATTCTATTATTAAAGTACTAGGGGTGTGGGTTTCACTTTCGGTACCCACCCTCTTCCGGAAATCCTAGACTAAACAAAAACGATCTTAAACCAAAGATATTAAAACCAATAGTTATATAGGATACCTCTGTTTTTGTTGATGAATAATTTACAAAATATTTTGAATATTATTTAACCAAATATGTTTGATAAAATTGTTAATGCCCTATATTCAAGAAATGTTCTTCTCAACGTTAAACCCCAACTTCCCACCTAATCTGCCAAATATACAGCCTAAATTATATCGTAATCTTATCTTCTCCCAAACGCCTCAGTTGTTTCAAACCCCGTACCAGTATATCCAAATTGTCGAATGTGTACTGGCTAACAGATAAGTATCACTAAATCTAAAGCCGTGTAAGCGTTAATTTAACCGAAGGTGATTTTGGAAAACCAATTAGGAATATTCGAAGGAAAAGTATTTCTAAACTATTCTCACTTCATAATATGCAAAAATTTGCACTTAATACATTTGGATACTTTTGCACTGTATTTTACCTCCAAAACCTCCCTAATATGCCAATATGTAGCCAAAATTTAATATTTTCCATGCATTCTCTTATTTTTTAACCTGGTTAGCTGCAAATTGAATCAACGCTGACAAAATCAGTAAATGGAAAAAATACTTGGAAATATGTAATTTGGGCTATATACCTGAATATTGGGGGGGGGGGTTGTAGAATATAGTGCTTTTTACGAGTTTCCAGTTTTCCGTCCCATTTTTCAAGAAAATGGTTAGTCTGAAAGCGGTATTATTGCAAAACTAAGGGCGGCTGAAAGTGAACATCCAGAGATGAGACGTTTTTTGCATATAGTAGCACCCCATTTAAGTTAGTATTTTCTATCATGTTAGAATTCAGTTGAAGAGAACTAACCATAGAGAAATAAAAAATTAACTCTGACTTATATGATAATGTCAAAGAGTAACTAAGATGTGCTCCTTAAGTGATGGTATGTGAAACGCAACACACGGCAAATTTTTAGGAGGTAGTACTTTTTAGAGACCCTGATTAGTACTAATAATTTTGTTGGAATGGCAACCCTGCCAGAAACTGCTTTGTAAAATCTCACACTCCTAAATAAGAACTATTAAAACGAGAACGTATAAGAACGTATAAGAACGTATTAGAACGAGATAAGAATACAATAAGAACGTATTTGGTAATCTCGGTTTCTCATTGTATTTTTGTATTTATTGTATTTGAATACATAAACGGTGTAAACGAAAGATGTAGAATTATGGAGAAATAAAAAAAATCTATCATCTTGGTGTGCAGAAGCCCTAAAAATAGTAGTTGTAAAATTTTCATCCTCACCAAGAAAACTGATAACTGAAAGGGTTTAAAGCAAAACTCTTTATAAATCTATCCTAATTCTATTTGATAAAAAAAAAAAAAAAAAAAAAAAAAAAAAAAAAAAATCAACCTTTTGTTTTCAGTAGAATTTCAGTTACCACATTATATAATAATGAATTTGAAAATCCAGAACTTCAACAGACTGATTATCAAGATCTATTTTTCATTATAGATAAATGGAGTCCGTCAAGCTTTGTTTGTTTGTTTTCTTTTTGTTTGTTTTTTTTTTTTTTTTTTTTTGAATAGTTCCTAAGAGAGGACATTTTAACTTTCGAGACTACTGTTACACCTTTTTGCGAAGATGTCATTTCATTTATTATTAGTTTATAATTTTGGAATAAAAAATCCCAATCGAAGCTGAGACTGAAACCTTCATATAACAAGTTATCTAGCATGCTATACCCTTTTTCCTTTCTCTATCTGTCTCTTTCTCTTTCTTACTATCTTTTGCTCTCACTCTCTCTTCCTCTCAGTGTCTGTCTCTCTCTTGTGTTTTAGTTGCAGCACATAGGTGTAACGAATAAAGTAGACATAAACATAATACCTTCCACTCCAGCAAACGATGCCCATGCTCCAAAGAATATACTGTAAAGCTGAAAGAAGGACATTAATGACTGCAAAATAAAGCTATTTTACTAACAGAATATGGAAAAGCAGTTTAATTTCCACATAGTCTTCTAATGGAAATATAATAATCTCATATTTTCTTAGACCTACATCGTGCAGCAGATGAGTTACACCTCTTTTAACCTCATCATCAATCATATGTTACTCGGAAAATGGTCCTCAATGATTTAATGTTAATTATTAATTAGTTGCATTAGGTAAATTAGCTGCATGAATGAAATTAAAGAAAAAAATGAAAAAAATTAAATTAATTTGCAATGTGAAATTAAAGGAGATTCAGCTATAGAAAAACTCTTCAAAATTCGGAAAAAATAGATTTAGCAAAAAAACGTTTTGCATTCGGTTTTTAGCTATCAAAAACTAAAGTCACTCATTCGATACCCGGTTCGAGAGTCCATGAATCTATAGTTAGGGAAACATCTTAATAGCATCGGTACCTAATTCGGCACTAACTTTGGTATCGGGTGTGCGATTGCTAATTGGTGTGCTCAGTAAATCAATAAAGTAATGTAGCTAACAAAATAGTATATATGATGGTTAGCGATGGGATCCTCACTTTCAAAAACCGTTTTCCTGGGAAACGTAGCCAATAATGTAGATAAAAGACAAAAGAGAACAAATATTTGGCGATGTAGAACCTCTATTCCCTTCACCACTCTTCCTCCCCTTGTGTCCAAACATTGAAAAGCCATAAGAATGACTTTAAGTCACTTAAGAAGAAACCATATATGTTTTGCTACAAGCAGAGCCGTTCCTATGGGGAGGGGGAAACCGGGGAGGTTGACCCAGATGCCTTGACCTAGTAGGAGGGTGGGGCTGGTGAATTGACAAACTTTATCCACTTTTTCTCTTTGATTCGGCTTTTTTTGCTTATCTTTGAGTTGGGAGGGGCGCTGTAATTAATTTGTGTCCTGGGTACCACCAACCCTAGGAAAGGTTCCTGGCTGAAAAAGTACCTATGGTTACTATAGCTTAAAAAATGCAGGGTAAATCCCCAAAGGCCCTATCCTCATATTAGTCACACCAATCTGGAGAATGAGAACGGATTCCCAATTTCTCCCCCCCCCCGCCTCTTACCCCACTTCTAGATTTCAAAAAAACACACTTTTGCATTTTTTTTCCTCAAAAATCTCTGACGCCGCCATCCCAAATTTAAAAATTCCCTTTTTCGGTATCTTCTTTTTAAAATACTTTCCCCCCGACACTTTTCGTAGACTGGAACCACAGCCCAGAACCAAATAAAGAAAAAGAAATGTCACAACACAAACTTAATGTGTCTGATTCCTAGTGTACCGGATTTAGGCAAGCTGCTGTCTCGAGATAAAATGCCTTTGGCTCCCAAATTTAGCAAAATACTACACGACTTAGATCCTAAGGAGCACAAGCCAGGGAATAGAAGACCTGATTTTAGTGAGAACCCGTTGCTAGGTTACTAGCGAAAATTCTGACGCCAAGATTACAACGTGTCTGTAATAAAGCAAAACAATGTAGGCCTACGTTTTATTAACCAATCTTAGTATTTCAGGTTTTTTTTGTCAAATTTCTAATTACAGTAGGGAAAAATACAAAATTACGGAAATACAGAACATATTTCAGTAATGACTTCCAATCGCCATCAGCTTGTTTCAAAGGATCTCGGAATTTGTTGATTATCACTCTGAGGCTATCATTGAAATACAGAATTTCAAGAGCAAAACACTGTTGTCACAAAGCTGGGTATTACAATAAATAAATACAAAATATCGATTTGATTGCAATTTAGTTTCTTGAAAATAAAACATTGTATACTGAATAAATAATCACAAATGGATTACAATTTTTTCTAAGAGAGTTACACCAAAGCATTTAGAGATTTTTATAACACAAGTCCAAAAGCAAAATACAGCTTGTACATGTTTAACAAAGGATTTCTAATCTCTATCATAGCTGGCCATTTAAGGAGTTTGGAGGTGAAGAAATAGGCAAATTATATTTAAATACAAGAAATAACAAGTCCGATCTCAACATTTCCTGGAGGGAGGCTTTCACCTACTGTATATACCTGGATTGAATTGAAATTTATTCAGCTGTTTTGTTTTCTATATTTTTGAAAGAAAAGAATATAAACGGAAGGACAAATTAATGAAAATTAATGCCAATTTAGACTAATAGCATCGAGTTGCTCGTCACAATATAACTACATTAAAAAGAAAAATGCCCAATGTACGAGCAGCTTTAGATTTACAATAAAATGGGAAATAATAATGAAGAAATTTTCCATTTTTTAACAAGTAAAAATGGGGGAAATATTCAAAATTTATTTCGTTTGCAGGAAAATGTAAAACACATTTTAGCTTTTAGACACGTTAAAGGTAGCGGCAATTCCATATGTACTTTCTACAATTTGAATTTGTTTGACATTTCACAAAACTTGACTTCATATTAACTTTCGTGATAAAACTGTTTCTTTCAAACACAATTAAAAAAAAACCTAGAGCAGGAAGAAGCCAAAATTTTGGTTATTTGTTTAACCTTGTTTGGAATGAGGGGAGGATAGACATTAAAAAAGATTTCTCCAGCATTATTATTTCAATTTCATGAAAAGGTATTACCGTTCCCCAAATGGCTGTGCCGTAAACCCAACACTTCTGGATGATCTTTGACTTCTTGCTTTTCATGGCTTTCTGTAGAAAGAAAATTCTTTATTGCCACAATACGAAAAATACGATATTTTTGGTTCTTTTTTATTGCAAACATAATTTCAGAGTCACTTGCCAAAAATGCGGTAAAAAAGTATTGAAAATAAATCTTTTTTTTGCCTGGAGTACATTTACTATAATAAATACGATAAAGAATAGAATAAGATAGTAATGATCTAGTGAAAGATCTTTTTTTTTGCCTGGAGTACATTTACTATAATAAATACGATAAAGAATAGAATAGATAGCTAGTTTCATAGCTTTGGAGCTGGCACTGATGTTGAGGAATTCCAAACAGAGAAGTTTAGACATAAGAACAGATAGGATCTTTCATAGAGGGGGTCAAGCACCGAATATTTTCTAGGGAGGGGAGGGCAGGCCCAACTGAAACGTCTTTTGATACCCATTTGAAAACAAAATTTCATGATTGACGTATGACAATTTGAATTGTTGTATGTTGAATGGAACATGGCACTTCATCCCACTCCTTAGTATGGATGGCTCGTATATAGATACAGATTTAACTAGAGGCTGTGTTAGCACGAAGAATAAAAGTATAATCACACAAGTCGCATAGGTTGACGATTTTTTAAGCACAAATTGTTGATGCTTACGCATATTTATCACTTCAATATTTTTGCAAACCTCAAAAGCCATCCGATCAGATGATTGGCTTCCTTATGTTTGATGATATTGAATGACATTGCGCAGGCGTCCATGTGTTATCAAATCTATTGCAAGCGCGAACGGAGCGTTTCCAATCCATTGACACTGCGCGGACGGGCGAGTTTTGTTAGATATCCAATGTAATTGAGGGACACTTTTGCCCATGTATTATGCTAGGATGACATATTTGGTGAGACCTAATAATCAATTTGTGATTTAAGGCCTGTTCGATTGATAATCTGGGTTATAGCTTTGGATTGTGGGATCGTGAAAAGAAAATCAGATTTTTGCAATTCGAATTGTGAAAAAAAAAAATCCTTGCAATCAGATAGTCTAAGAAACTAAATTTTGACATAATATTTGATTAGTTGAAAAGGCAAAAATTCACTACCCATTTTTATTAGGCAGTTCAGTAGTTTTATCTAAAATATTACCCATTTTGTTATTCTACTTGATGTACCGTGAGTAAAAATGTGATATATTTAAAATACAAAAATAAAGTTCCTTCTTCTAAAGATAATTCCGACTTCCTCTAATTAAGTTTTAAATCTAGTTTCAAAAAAAAGAAAAGTTCTTAATCAGCAAAATTAGAATTGCATTTTAGCCTCAGGACAAAGAACGGCGCTATCCAGTTTTGAAATTCGCCGAGAAGAGTGGTAATAAAAAAAAACTACAAAATGCAATGTTTTCGCCGGATGTCTAAGTTATAAGAGTGTGTGAACGATTAAATCATCAAAAAAATTTAGACAGATTATTGGATGGAGGGTTGGCCCGCCTCAGGACTTAGGCCAATTGTGGGTCGGCTCTTAGAGCGCAGGACGAGGGACTATGTTTGATAGTGTGGTAAAAAGTGCTTTTTGGAATATTATTAAGATCAGAATTATATTGGCATTCAGGCATTGCGATTCAAATTATTATGCAGTCATTGTAGAGACTTGGTTATTATTTGCCGTCAATTGAAGTGAGCCCTGTTGTACACCTCAAATGTCAGTCACAATAAATCTATTGTTTTTCTATTTGTGTTTATTTTATTTATATGTCTGTATCTAGTCACACGACAGGTAATTAGTTCGTATGCCTCCAAGGTAGCACTCCCAGGGATCTGATTTCTACATAACATTAGAGGTAATTGATTTCGTGATAACCCGAGGAAACGAGGTTACATTTATATATAATTACATATTTTATTTTCTCGCGTTCAGCGGAGTGGTGTGGTCACCCATTTATCTATTCCCCCCCCTTTTCGCAGCCGGTGCAGCCCTCGACGGCACAAGACAAGCTATAACGGCTCGGACGATGCGATCGTAAAATTCCCAGGCGGAACCTTTGATTTTCTTATGATTTTTATAGTTTGCTTAGCCTATCACTTGACCTAAGAAAAATTCACCTGGCGGAAACAGCGCGACCTTTAAACGCCACAAACGGCACAATCTTTAGCGCTATAAGCGGCACTATCGAAGAACTTATAAGGTGTAAGTTCACAGGCTTAAGGTACAATATCACATTCGACGCGGTCAACCTTCATTTACCGCAATTAGGACAGCCATAAATTTTATCGCTACATTGACATTCTCCCCCACCACAATAAGAAAATCCCACCTCACGCAATTCTTGGGGCTTACAAGAAAAATAAGATAAAATGTTGAAGACAGAATTAGACAAAATAAAGAAACTAGTGGTTTATTTCTTAGAAAAAGAAATTCCATCTCATTCTGTAAGTTTTCTAAGTTTGCGGCAATTTCACGATCCAAAATCTGACTGAAATAGGGCTGTTGATTTTACAATCTAAACGAGAATCAGATTGCACGCTTGTGAACCAAATCGAAGTCAACTATAAGTTTACGAAATAGAACACAAATTTGACCATCGTAATCTCAATCACAATCTCAATCGTAATCTCAACAGTTCGCGGTAACAACTGTAAGTAAGGAGTAGCATGGCTTAATAGTAACAAAAACTCTGAAAAAAACGGAACTTTGATATCAATAAATATATCAAAAAATTGGTTTATTATGCTCGATTCCAAATAAAATAAGATTCATTAAGTTTATTTACCTATCAATGGCTATGAGTATGAAAAAATTTTTCCAATTTTTGTAAAATGGGGGAAACACCCCCTAAAAGTAAAAAAAAAAAACTTAATGGAAATCACACCATCAGATTCAGCGTATTAGAGAACTCTTCAGTAGAGGCTCCAAGCTCCTAGCTGCAAAATGTGGAATTTTGTATTTTTTTTGGAAGAAAGATAATGGATGCGTATTAATTTGTTGTTTTTTTTTGCTTCTTCTTCTTCTCATTTCTTTTCCCAGGGGTGATTGTATCGAAAAAAAGATCCCAGAACATCAGGAGAGGACTCATTTGAACGGAAATTAAAAGTTGTATTGCCCTTTTCAAGTGACCAAAAAGAACATAGGGCAACCAGCCCCCTTCCCCTGCTCCGTTTTTCCTAAAATCGTCCAATCAAAAAATTTTTAAATAGCAATTATGTTCAGCATATTGAAAAGTCCCAAAACAAAGCTTTTGGAGATAATTCGATCCTTCCCCCAGGGCCTGGGGATAAATATTTAAGTTGTAAAAATTGTCCATTGTTTACATATAGCATTTGTTATTGGGAAGCATTCAGAAATTTTTTGGAAGAGGGGATGTTGTGTTTGAGGGTAGGCTTCTATTGGGATAATGTGTCATGTGGAGGCAAATTCTTTGGGGTAAACTCTTCAGGGGAAAAATCTAGACTGGGGGGGATTTGAATGAATATGCATACAATTTTTTTTATTTGTCTCACTTTCTCTTTGCCTACTTCATTTTGCATGTCGAGATGTTCCGGGGAAATTGTCGGGTGGAAATTTTCAGCGTGTTTGGATTTCTGGGAAACAGTTTCCACGGAAGGGGGATTACCAGAGTGATCGGAAAAACGATTGGAGCTTAAAAGTTTTTTTTTACAAATGAAAGTGTGCTAAGGAGAGTTTTCAGGCTGAATCTTCTGCAAGACATTTTACGGAGAGAAAGGGGGAATTTTCAGCGAGGATAGGAATTGTCTGGAGGATATTTTACTGCGGGGGGGGGGGGGTAGGTTTTGGGGGAGAGTTCATATTATTAGTAGTAAGGCATATTGCTATAACAGGAGGGGGGGAGATTGGGAGGGTAGGGGAAGAGGGGGGGTTGGGGGGAGAGCGGAGCGGGGGGCGGGGGGGCGGGGGTGGAGACCGGGGGAGGGGGAGAGGGGGGGAGAGGAGGGGGTGGGGGGGGAGGGGGGGGGGAGAGATTCCATAAAGGAGGAGATTGGAAGACGAGAGATTCCATATAGCGAGCAAACCCTCTATATTATGGACATATAAAGCGAGCAAATACGTTATTTTATGGTCCAATATTGTGACCCAGCAATCAGAAAGGTATTTTAGGTTCATTACCTCAAACTAAAGAGATTTCCTTGGTATGATATGGTCAAAAGTGTAATAGATCTAACGCTTACAAGCCTGAGGCATTGGTATGTGTGCAGTTTCACCGGTACTTGCCTTACCATGGGTAGGCATCTATTTATACAGACGGTGCAATACTTCTCAGACATGTTTTTCTAGGTTCAATAGCCAGAACTAAGGACCTTCATATAGCGTATTCAAAGGTTTAATAGTCTTTTTGTAAAAATACTGGTTTCACCCGGAGGCTATATAATCATGTTTTTTCTGTATAAATTAAGGTAAACCAAATTTAGTTTTTCTAGACCAGTTTGAAAAAACAACTTGAACAGATAGTTATGTTTCCTAAATTTATTTGTTTTCAAATGGAAAATTTCCAGAAGGACTATGGTGCAGTGGATATTTTTATTCTTGTATTAACAAAACAAAACAGATTTTTACGTACTTACCTTTTAACTTATCATATTGGGTTTTCTGATTGACGGGGGGGACTACATATCTTTCGCTAGTTTTGTAACATCTGGTCAGGTATATGGAGATTTTTGGTTAAAACGATTACAGGAAATATCTCATATTTAAGACTAAAATTGATCAATGCGCGGCTGATTTAAATATATACAATATCGCTAATGTATTGGGGTGAACTTTGGGCTTGGGGGGGATGGAATGGCCTCCCCTTTAATATTTGAATTAATATCAAACGGACATAATAGTCAAAAGTTGTTTTATTTTTTTATGTATCGTATTTAAAATATATCTAGCTTAGGCTCCATCTGAGACTCGTGTTTCTTTTTACAAGTTTAGGGAGATTGAAATTTAAGCCTATGAGTTTTAAAAACCTGACGTTCATGTTTTTTGAAAAAAAGTCATACAATTTTTTCATTTATCATGTGTGAACTTTGGTTTTGAGGAGTGAGGGTTAGGATTGTTCTGAATTAATATCAAACGGACATAATAGTCAAAGTTGTGATATTTTTTATGTATCGTATTCAAAATATATCTAGCTTAGGCTCCATCTGAGACTCGTGTCCTGTTTACAAGTTTAGGGAGATTGAAAATTAAGCCTATGAGTTTAAAAACGTGATATTCATATTTGAAAAAAAGACATACAATTTTTTTATTTATCATGTGTGAACTTTGGTTTTGGGGAGAGGGGAGAGGGTTAGGATTTTCGGAATAAAAACTTGATGGAGCTAATACACAAAATCGTGGTATTTTTATGCATATTATATTTTAAATATTGCCTAGGAGTAATAGAATTCTTTCATACCTAAGGAAAAAACTGAAATTTAATTTTTACTCCAGGAGATTGATGGTCAAAGTCTGCCGGATCAAAAGCGATCAAAGCTCGATACGAGGACTAAAAACGCCACTGACATGGACCTAATCAGATCTTTGAACATGGCGAGGGGTAATGTAATCTGCTTTGTGCCCCCATCAGATAAGCAGGGCATTTCTAATGACCTACCTGCAATTTTTGACGTAAGGCCCTGCCTTTATCAGATAGTTTTGTGTAACTGTGGGTGGGTAGGAAAGAGGTGATGAGGGTGCATACAAAATAAAAAAAACTATTCCCATTCTACATAATTGAAAATCCATAATAACCCCATATTTTTTATTCAAGTGTATAGTGCATTTACAATTTTGCATTGCAAATTCCCTTCTAATCAAGTTGATTTCCGTTTAACTTTAACTTGCCAGGAAGCGATTATCTTAAACCTCAGGCTCAGCGCTATGGGTAGACCATCTCTTAGCGCCTTGACCAATCAGTGACGGAGCCCTGTAGCAGTGATCTATGACGTACCCATTTATATTTTAACATTATATTCCCAATATGTGTCCATGAATTAATCCGATTTTAAAAAAAAGGAAAAATAGCCATCTTTTTGTTCGTGAATGCCTAAAAACTATTTTCAAAGCTATAGTTCTCCAATTACGAGACAAGAAGGGGGTTGTGTGTGTGTGTTTAAATAATGAGCTAAATGTTGTAGAAGAAGGGGGATGGAGCAAAAAAACTTAATCAGATAGTGGTTTAACTACATCTATGACTTTTGGTACGTTTTTAGTAGCCAGTAGACATCTGACTAGAAGCGCATTGAAATGCTTTACCAAAAATAGGTTATCACTTCTTAGTGAGGTATTGTTGAAACCATGAAAGATACTTTTATACTTTCTTTATCTCATTGGCATTAGCTAAACATCACTTTCTTACCAGCTTACCAACTACTAAATAACTACCGGGCTTTTTTCTGCTCAATTACGCTTTCTGTATAATTAATATCGTAAAAAGGGTAAAATATAAAATTGGTTAAGTTGTCTGCGGGTACTTTATGTGATTGAAGTGGACAAGTATTTAGCCAATATAATAGTAGGGTAAAAAAAAAGTAAGTTTTGACTGGGAGGAAAAAATTGGCACAGTTTTTTGACTTTATAAAATAGTGGATATTACACATGGGAAATAAATTTTGTTTTTTTATAGATTAACATCGATGAATTATCGCCTCCGGCAACATCAGCTCAAGGATCAGTTATTTACAATGAGCCTTCAGCAATCCTAGCACCACCAATGGACTTTAGAGATAGTGCTTTAGTTGATGATAGCATGGAATGACAAAGGGGGTCTTTAAAACGATTGTTTTTGGGAATTAGCCAGCCTAGACGATTTAAGCTGTAATATAGATATGACTGAGGACCTGGAATGGACAAATAGGGGTTATAAATGAATATTTGGGGGATAGCCCCACAAGTATATCTAAACCGGGTTCTCATGCTATTAATTATAATCAAATATAATCACAAGACAATGCAAGCTAGCTAAATCAGCTATCCCCAAATACCGTGGAAGGTATACTCAATGAATCGGGTGATTTTACCCCACGCCCCACAAATACAATTGAACAGACTTGGTGGTGGTGGTGCTATTGACGATTTCGTGCCACCTCCCACTATTGAAGTTGACTAGAGTAGTGAAATTTTACCCCCACCACCATTTATACTACCAGATTTTTTCTTGTCTAACTCTGCCTTGCATCATACTATTGTATACATCGCCAATTTCGTTGACCCCTTTAATTCTTTAATTTCAGAGGGTATAGTAACAAACCCCCTGACTATTAAAAGGAGGGAGGGAGGGACAATTTAAAAGAATCAATAGCACTAAAAATATATTTTTTAAATGAAAATGCGAGCGAACTCTATTCAAAATAGTTGCATAAAGAAATGTTAGCAATTCGCCCACATTGGTAACTTATGAGGTTTTTTTGGATTGGGTAAGCAGCATTGTAACTAAACTAGATAATTATAATGAGGGGGGTAGTGGGTCAGTTGTTTTATTTTTTGAGAATTTAAGCGTTAATATTTGTAGATCAAAAAATATTTTAATTTAAGAGGTGGGGCTGGGGGGGAGCGGAGCCGGGTTCTCTATAGTTTTAAAATATCATGCAGATTTAGAGGGTTGTAAAGGAATACAACAAATCTGTTTCGATGCGAGGCTACAGTGTTTCAAGTATGCATTTTTAATTGCCGCTTTAGACCCCAATTGGAGGAAACCTCTAAGAAAAAGTTGAAAAAATTGTCAGTTAATGGGGATGGGTCAAAGTTTCCTAAAGTAGATTTCAATTGTTTAAATGGTCAATTTTCCCCATAACATTAAAAGAGATAGATATTTTTGAGCGAGCCTGATTCAATAGGACATTTTAATCCAATTATAGATATTAGTAGGGTTTTGGGGGAGGTAAAAAAATAATGGTTTGCGCCACTATTGTCCGACATGTCTGTCCTGATTTTCGGACTGATTTAAAGTTAAAGCATCACAAATATACCCCGGTGCCTCAAATTTATAATTTCAGGCGTACAAATAGGCAAGCAATATATCCTACGGCTACATCTTATTGGATCTTAATGAAAAATACACCCAAGGATTTACGTGTAGTCACAAAATTATTTTTGACAATGAAATTACAGTATATCTCCCCGTGAACAGTAAAAAGACCTATTAGTTGCCATCATGACAATGAAGAAACTACATGAAAATAGACGTTTATTTTCCGTTCTAAGCACTTCAAAATACCCACTTAGGAAAGCCATACTCAAACATGGTATTGACAACGATTTCATTAATCTTATATCTGAACTTTATTTAAATTTAACCGAGGGTAATGTTCAAAACTGCCAGAAGTAGTTAAGCAAAGCAACATCATTTCATTGTACACGCATTGGCCCGTAAAAAGAAGGACAAAATTTTAAAAGGAAACATCTTCTTCAGGTGGGTGGTAGCTTTTTTACACTTTTACTGCCAATAATTGCAGGACTTGTAAACAGTTTTTCTCTAGATGGCTAAACCCCATAAATTAAACCCCAATAGAACTCGCTATTTCACCCGTGGAACACTTTGAGGACAATCTGAGTAAATTCATTGACAATGAGAATATTGAGGATGATAAAAAAAACTACTTTTACTTCAAGATGCATTTCGCCGACTGGACAAACATAAGCCCTAGCCCTATCGTGCGAGAGCGAGTGGCAATGTGAGTGTCATTGATCACAAAAAAGAAACATCTCCTCAGGATTCTACTTCTACTGCTACTGCTGCTGCTGGAACACAATTAAAGAAGGAGGAATTGGAATCAATAGTGTCGAGCATGGAAATCTAATGCCCCACTCATATTGTGAACAAAGTAAACGACTCATAAACATATCTCATGGAAAGTGGTTAAGATAATATTCAAGTTGATAGCAATGGTAAAGGGATTATAATTCAGGGGCAAGAGGTATAATCTACTTGATTTAAGCTATGATATAGTTACAAATCGTAAGGACTTTTATCATTCGACACTCATCTATACAACTTTCTAAATACATTAAACTTTCTCAAAAGCCTTATTAGCGATAGGCAAATTCTAAAAAATTAAACGAACATGCACCCTCATCGTCAACACCATTAAACATGAAAAAAGAAGAAGAAGCTTTTTAATCAATCTTGGAAAATACTAGCACAACTAGTGGAAATACTGATTTGACGATGAGGAGGAGGAGCACACCGCTGACAGCTAGGAAAAACAACGAAGACGTATTGATGTCAGTTCAATGTCACCACCATCATCATCACCCACTAGTATACAAAAGGTTAGTCGATGTTACACTACGTGTTTACGTCCAAAATGGTTGAAGTTCTGAAACGTGTTTATGAAAATATTGGTGAAAGTGGGAAGTTTAAGTTCCTCCGCCAGTCTTTCCAAAGTCACTGGTTTTCACACTAAAAGTGTACACAAGACTATCTACAAAATGAATCAAGTTAAACTCTGCATTAAAATATAGGCTTCGTGCTAATCATTATCGAAAAACTAAAATCCTTTTTCCTCCTACATATAAAGCAAGCAGATCTCTTAACAGTAGATGAGATTCAAAGGCATCACAATACACCGTACAAGTAAATTCTACTTGCAATCATTGTTTTTAGTCGCTATGCATATGTTATTCCAATGCAGACAAAGAGATGTGTTGAAGTTGCTCGGGCTATAGAAAAAATTCTCGAACAATATTCATATTAAAAATTCGAACGGATCGCGGTAGTGAATTTGTTAATCAACATGTTGAAAATACTAATGAAATATAATACAATGGTCTATCATAGTTATAGTCCTATAAAGGCTGCATTGGCCGACCGGTTGATAAGAACTATTTGACTTTTAATTTCAAGATTATGTACATTGAAAAATACACCTGCTATTATTCATCATTTAGATAAAATCATGTTGATTTATAATCAACTACCCCGTCAATCATTGTCCAACTCAACCCAACGAAAGTTCATCATTCTGATCATGATACATTTGATACTTTTCTTAAACAATATTCTAATGAAACGATTGTGAAGAAAAATTCAATGTTGGTGATACCGTTTCAAATTAATAGACCAATTAATGTTTTTGAAAAGGGTAATTACTTATGGTCCACTGAACTTTTTAAAGTGGCAAAAATCCTAGACACCTAACCCATAACTTATCGTCTGCGAGACACCAAAGATGAAGAAATTCTCGGCGGTTTTTAAGACTATGAACTACAAAAAGTTAGAAACACTAGTGAAATGTATCAAATTGAAAAGATATTTAAGACTCGTACTCGCAGGGGCAAGAAACAGTTTACTTGTTTGGTGGCTAGGATATAACTTTGATTTTGATTCTTGGATTGGTGTTGAAGATATTAACAATGGCCAATGATTTTTATGTAACATTTATGTCCAACGTCTCCGACCCTCTTTGCAATGACTTGAATAAAACAAGTGATTTTTGGACGAAACCCCTCCCCTGCCATCAAATTCGTGATGACGGAAAGTATGAAGTGGCTCTTGTCGACTGCATTCTCAAAAATAACATACAGTATCCTGAGAAAAAGATCGCATATATGATATAAAAATTAGACCCTATGATTGGCCGCCACCCGCAGGGGATCAACATCAAATTCAAAAGATCAATTGGTTGGATTATCCATATGTTGAATTACCCTACGAGGAACTAAGTTCAATGAATGATTTGTGGTCGTTTCTATCAATAGAAGAATTTCCGCTCGCAAAAAAGGAGCCTTTCATTTGAACTATTCAAAGGAAGGGGGGAGATCTAAATTAGTTCACCCATTGCGAATGAAAAGGTCATTCTCAATGATAATCTAAAAGATGTTCTTGGCTTTAAACTTAATATAATCAATGGTAAAAGTGCCGGAATCACTAATGTTGTTTTTTTGCTGAGTATCCACCAGCCTTCTCCTCGGAAACTTGTATATTTCTCTATGCCTCATTTGTTGAATTGTCGAGAGTCGGTAATTCAAATGTCCCTCTCCTACGAGTTCTTGAACGAAAGCCAATCAGATCATATTCATCACTATAATATAAAGCATCTTCACTATGTGCCCGTAAACACTTTATATCTGGAACTCTGTCAGTTAACACTAACAACTGAATTAGGTGATCCTTTAGCAAAATCAAGAGGTTTGGCTGTGATTACATGTCATTTTCGACCCATCGTCACCGCCTAAGATGAACAATAGAGGAATTTCAATTGTCTGTCCTGATATCGACTGCTATTTTGGTGCTCTGAATCCTCATCAAATAGGTCATGGATTGGACTATTACAAGGGGCGTACTACAATGTCTGGCTATGGTCTTTGTAGCTTGTTTGCTAGGCTATTTGGTTCTGCACTATAACCCCTTGCCAGAACATATCTTGTACCTGCTGCATCAAAATTTTGCTGCCTCAACATTACAGGACTGGGGGTCGGGTAAACATTTCAACGGGAGAGTTAAAGAAATATTAGATCTTCAGCAAGAGCCGTTGGCAAGCAATTAAAATCTCAGCAAAATGGGAAGGGGTTAAAAAGGGTGCGTGGTCATCATTCACTCATCAGTCTTGACTTGAGGAATAAAAGGAAGAAGGACCAATAAGCAGAAGAAGAAAAGGATTGTTAGATCAAAGAAGGATTTCTTTCCTTAAGATGACCTATCTCCCCCACAAGGAATTGCATCCATCAATCACCTCCTCATTGAATCAATTCAATGCTGAAAATGTTGGTGTCAGTGTCAAGTATGGCTACTATGAACAATTTCATCCTCAACAACCCCTCTCGGAAAATATACACTTTCAGATATTTTCCAATGAAGACTATTTCATTGATTTATCATCAAAATTTATTGATTAAATGTTGCGGTGAAGGAAAAGTCAGATAATACAACTCCCCTCTGCTGCTGATGGCCTGTCCTATGAAAATTGTATCTTACACAACTTGTTCAAACAAATTAATGTATTTATTAATGGAACATTGGTGAGCACTAGTAATAATTTATCAAACTATGTAAGCTACATACAATTTATGATGATGACCCCAAAGGCGTATAAGGAGTTAGAGGTCGGGCACTGGGCTATGAATATCGATCAGGTGTTGATACTGACGGTGAGTTAACTGCTGCAGTGACCCAGGAGTATCATCTAGTTGGTAAATAAATCATGAGATATTCAATATATCCCAACAGTTTGCCTCCCAATGTCAAGACTGACATAAAGTTACAACTAGCTCCATCGAATTTCATTTTTGATAAAAACACATGCAACAGCACCCGATGCAAATGTCATTATCACTTCAGCAATTCTTCATGTTTGAAAACAACAGGTTATGAGCTCTGTTGTATTGGCAGTGGAAAAGCTAAGAAACAATGGTAACAATATTAAACCCTCTTGTCCCCCATACGATCACCAATCAACGTCACATTGCCACTGGCTCTCGCAACTATACCAATATCCATCATTTATCAATGGGAGAAATAAAATCAAAACTCGGTTTGGCTTTTGTGAAGAGTTCCAGTACCATTGGATCCTGGACTGCATCCCCCCATGATTTTCATTTTTTTTTTGGTCTCTCTAGCCTTGTGTGCAAAGTGAATGGAATTCCACTCTACACTCTATCATTTGATAAAAATCCTACAAAACTCTTTATGAGTTGACCATGCAATCGCTAGATCATGATTCACAAATATTTGAAAATGGAATAACCAATTCAATGTTTTCAAAAAAACCATGGTGTAATTATTTTGGACTTGTCTGGCACTCAAGATATGAGCATAGTACGAACGGAGAATGTGCGTTTTAGAGTGCACATTTGCCAATGCTTTGACTGAAAGTATCACATTATTATCATTGAGTTAATTTGAAACCTATTGGAAAATCACAACCGACGGCAGTGTTTTACTAAACCTTGCACCATGAACATAAACCAAATAATCAGCGTATTTAATAAGGATTTATACATGCCCCAGTACAGGTCCTATTGCATACCATCGGACTTCATTGAAAAAATGTCAAGTGTTAACAATACCCTAATCATTGTTAATAGCAGTCCATCAACTTTGAAGACAGGTCATTGGCTGTTCATCTTTAAAACAGTGAAGAATATCGAAGTTTTTTGATCCTCTTGGCCTATATCATATAAATTTCTACACTCCACACACCAACAACTTTTTGGGAGCAGTGGGAAAACTATTATTCAACATCAAAGGAAAGTACATGATTTAACGACTAAGACATGTGGCTTTCATGCACTACTCTTTTTTCATGTTCAGATCTCGTGGCAATACCTACAAGCAGTTTCTCAGTATTTACGTTGAATTTCCTCGATTGAACGACTTCCTAGTGGAAAATATGCTTTCAAAGGTGTTTAATATTGATTTTAGTGCCCTACGAACAAAATGTTCAAAAATGTATGTAAAATGGTTTATTAATAAAAATAATGCATATAAATGATAAAAAAACGACTGTTCTACTCTTTAAATTTCATCTTCTACTACGTGTAGGAAATTTGTGAGAATAGCTAATGCAAGTAGATCATCTGAATTCACTGTATACTGATCCTGATGTGCTGCAATGTCAGGGACACATTTTCTACAGTATAATGTAACTTCACTCTTATCATATCTCTTTGTATAGTCAATGATACTATTTTCATTCATTTTGTAAAATTTGTCTGTTTTTAATTTGCTTATTTGAAGCAATGTCACATACAGTGTCGTAAAGTGGTGAATCACATTCTGTAACAGCCAAATAAAAATCAGTAGGCTTATAATCATAGTAAGCCATTGTCTTCACAAACGATGACGTAGAAACCAAATTATTTTGTGTTCCCGCAGTTGAATTGTAGACCGGGCTCCTCCTCCCAAAACATAGTAAAGCCACGACGATACCAACTTCTTAGCAATAAACTAAAATCACGTTTAGGATTCTTTCCAATCATACCAGGATATATATTTTCCCACTGATTACATTTGTCATAATGGCAATTAGAGCATAGGTGTCTTCTAGTATGAGAGTCACACACCTCTTCAAGACAGGAATTACAACCTTAATTTGTAAAGCATATCCTCTATGCAATTTACATAGGTGGCATAATCTGCACTTGTCATCATACTCATCAATCATTGTAAAATTCTCACATGATGACCAGCTGCCCAGTGTATACACGCATAGTGGACATGTATGGAATATTTTTTCATGTGTTGACACTCTCACCGCCAAAATGAAACTGAGCTACGATCAACAAACTGAGTGGGATAGAGAGGAGAGAGAGAGGGAGTAAATCCTCTCTTGAACAACATCTTTCTCGTGAAAAAATCATAGTCTTAAGTTTTTAAGCTATTGCGGGTGTTTAAAAGCAAATCCACACTATCATTTTGTCTTGTCGTGATTTAAAATGATTCAAATGTCAATAAATTGTGTAAATGCCTTTGTAGCACGACGCAAAAGCTTCATGCAATAGTATAATGATATGGAGAAATCAGTTTTCATTATATCGACAAGCATTCCCTGAGAAAATATCTTCCTTTGAACAGATAACTCCAGAAAATCATCATCTAGAATCAAACGTTTTTCCATAAACATAAGATTCCCTATGATTTCTTTTTCTTAAATCTATTCATTTTCTTAGAGTCCTAAACACTCTCACAACCAAATTCAGACTAACCAGGATTCTTCTTTCTACTTTAAAAATATACGCTAACCTACTATAGAAAAAGTATCTTCGATTTAGAAACAATTTTATTGAATATAATTAAAACAATAATAATCACTGATTCAATTTATTTTCATCGATATATTTCACACAGTGTATCTAAAGTAGTTTGAAGTCTATTTATATGCACAGTGTTCAGTTTCGCCGCAAAACATAATTGCTGCTCCTCCAATTTAAATTTGCTCAATGACATCACATATATAGCATACATATCGTCCCATTTAAGGCATAGTCTACATCCTCGTGTAATTTTCACTACCACGTTCGGTACTTTTCGCCCTTGTATCATCGCTGCTACCTGCTCCACCATCAAGCTCCAATAGTTGTAAAACGTATAAACTCACTCATTTTCTTTGTTAATAACGTCTCAAATAATTATAAAACTGTTCTCTCTCTGAATTCAATTCTCTTACTAATATGAACTATAATGAAAATCATTCCTTATATTTGAATCCGATTACTATACTAATCAAGTTATCATATATGGAGTACCGTTAGTAGAAATGGGTGTTGCCTCAGAAACCTGTCTGGTCGCTTTATACCATCTCGTCCCTGAATATCTAGTTCCAAATAGAAACGTGTTTGCTCGCTTTATACGTCCATAATATGGAGGGTTTGCTCGCTTTATGCAAACTCGTCCCTTACTACTTATATTATGTGGGAGGAGCTCCATGGGTGAGTTTGCCTAAGTGAGCAGGAATTTTTCATTGAGGGTAAGCCAGATTTACACCGGCATTATTTGATCTGAACGTAAGGAGCAACATTAATACTAAAAACGAAAAGAAATTATTCCGTATATAAAGGGGATGATGCCCCCTCCTCAATACCTTGCTCTTTACGCGAAAGTTTTATTGTTTGTCCCAATATTTTAAGAACGACTCCTGAAACACAAGGGCCGTCTAATTAGAATAGGAAGCTTTTTCGAAAGGGCTGGAAACTTCAGTATGAAGAGCAAGGTATTGAGGAGGGGGGCAGCCCCTTCATATGCTGAAGAATTTCTGTTCATTTCGAGTTTTAATGTTGCTTCTTACTTTCAGTTGAAAAAAATATGTTTTTTTTTTATTCAATTTGAGAATCTTGATTATCAATCTAAAAGGTCTTAACGGCCTAATGTCAAAAAAACAGCTCTTTTTATCAAAAAACTAAAGAAAATATGCCTTAAATCAGCTAAATAAGTATTGGCTATAGCTTGATTAAAATTAAAGTTAATTCTATCAGAGGTAAATTTAGAAGAAGGTGACAGTGCAGCTGCCCCACTGCAGACCCATCAGTCACCTAAGGCTTACATTATTAGTAATCCACCCCTAGACCCCAGTTTTGCCCCCCCAGCTGAAATGTTGCGTCATCAATTTTTTTTTTCAAAACTAAGATAGGCTCGCATAATTCAAGCATACACAGAAGTAAATCAGTTTTCTTTAGTATACCTTTGCCTTTATGGTACTATATGGCTCATTTATCATTTTCCACTGTCATTTTCACTTGACATGGGAAAGTTGGATCCAACTTTGCCTCCCCCCCCCGGGGGGGATTTAGACGAAATTACGCTACTGGGATAAACTTCTTTGATAAGATCCTCTAAGGTTTTCACATAAATTAAACTGTTCTGACTGTTAAATAGGAGCTTCGTAAGTAGTTTATTTTGTGGGTGTGAAGCACTAAAACTTTACCAGACACTGGAAAAATGCCTATTCTGAGGGGCTGCACGCTTGCAAAAAAAATTACGTTATGTAGTAGGCTACCTACCAAACGTAATTGGGTCGTATCGCGTGTGGTAAAAAAAGACTTGGTATGATAGAAATTTGTCAACATGTGAGCAAAGTGTGGGGGCAAATGGTAGATCAAGTTTTCCTTCGCAATGCATATCAAGTGATGGAGAGGGGCCAACCCCTCGGCCTACTCCCATTTGAACAGAAATGTGTTTTCTATTCCATTGACAAAGCAGATTCCTCAAAGAACATAGAGATTTATCAGTGGACGAAATTATTTTATAAAACCGGCTTAAAACTGGATTCCACGATCTAGATTGTCATTGAAATGACAAATTTCTAATCCAGATAATGGATATCCCATCAGGCAAGGATGCTCAGGACTAGTAGGACTACGAGCTAAACCCATATTTCAATGGGTTTTATGGAGCTTGAGACTACAAGTAGATTGAGTGAAAACAAGCCTCGGCTCCATTAATCAGAAAGAAGACATATTCCAGTACTTTCAAAAATACTTTTTTGTAAAAAAATTAGCCGAGGCTGTGAAAAAAGAGCCGAGGCTGTGAAAACACAGCCTCGGCTCCATTAATCAGAAAGAAGACATATTCCAGTACTTTCAAAAATACTTTTTGTAAAAAAATTAATCAAATTGACATTGTTACTAAATCAATTTTTGTAGTCAAAATCTTCGGATTGTCCGTTACAAAAATAAATAAAATCTCAGAATTATTCTAATATAATATTCATGTTTGTTTTGGTCTGGCATTTTTGTCTTTAAACCTAGAAGGAAGAAGTATTCTCACTTGTGTCTTATTTACCCTGGGTGGCACTAAAGCAATTAAGGTCTATGGTAAGGTATCTTAAACTAATAACAGTTTGTTGGTGTGTCGTCCTGAAAATATGGTGCGAGACGACGGTGCCCAACATAACTGGACGGAAAGAAAAACACAAAAATGTTAAGAAATATGGAATATTGTGATATTTACAGCATTAATAAGATATCATTCCACTTCTAATTTTTGCATTATTATTTAATTATTAAATCGAAAATTTTTCCGTCTGAACAATTTCCCGTTTATTCGTTTAGACTTTCAGGCATAGGGTGCAAGTGTCTTGAATAATTCAAGCCTACAACCAAAATAAATAAAAAAGTTTTTTTTCAACTAAAAGTAAGGAGCAACATCAAAAACCTCGAATAAAAATTATTCGTATGTGAGGGGGGTTGCCCCCTCTTTGATACCTCATTTCTTATGCTAAAGTTAAAGTTATTGTACCAATTCTTTACAAACAACTCCTGAAACACAATAGCCGTTTAATTAGAATAATAAAACTTTTTAAAAGCTGTAAAAAAATAACTTTAGCGTAAAGAGCGAGGTATCAAGAAGGGGACAACCCCCCTCGCCTGAAACAAAAATGACTGCCAGGACAACACCACACAATAAGTACCTTACTCTTTGTTTAATTCCTTGTCAAAGATTCTAGAGTAAATCTTGAGTAAGCTCTTTCTTGTAAAATCAAGGCCTGCAGACCACACAAAATCACTCGTCTAGGAACTAAAATTAGTTTATAGTCTCATTGTCAAGAAATTTTGGCTGCAGTACCGGATAACTGGTGATAAGATATGGATTCATTATTGATTAGTCATCTCCTTAACAACATCTTTGAAGTTTTGCCGTAATATAATGAATTGCAAACATTCAAATATATTTCAGCTTCATTTGTTTCAACTTGATCCTGGCAGTGTGTAGTGTAGTGCTTTATAGCAGCCTTAGCGCTGAAAATACAATTACTGATGGTAATAATTTAACAGCAAAATTCCAAATTAGGTCATTTCTCCAACAATAGTGTCAGTGAAGTCAAGTCACGAAAATTTAGGGGAAAAGGCAAATGAGCATGTTTCATCTCTATGAACTCAAAAATATCCAAGAACGAGGTTAGACAATAGCTTGTAAATGATAATTAATTCATCAATCAGAAGCAAAGGCAAAGCCATAGCGTTGCCTAAAGTGGGTCTAGGTGCCTTCCACCTCCCACCCACCCCCCGGTGTATTATCCCGCTTGGAAAACTCCCCCTGGCGTATTCTCCTGTGCTAAAATTTCCCATGGTATATTCTCTTCCCCCATACAATCCCCTTTTTTACAAGATTTGATTTTTTAGTCAAAATTTTCAATGAACAGTAGTTTTGTTGCCTGGCTTACATTATTAAGTTTGACCTTTAAGGATAAGTTTTTGCGGATTTTGAACTAGCAAGAAGGTACTATGTGTAATTGTTTTATACTATGAATTCTAACATTACACTTACTGTAACCAATGACGCTAAGAGTATTAAGGTGAAACTTTTAGGGAACATTTAGGGGTGGGGGTTTAATTAAACGAAAAATTTATATGCATATGGGTTTTCAAAAGGCTATATAAGCAACGTCATAGGCTGCACCGCTCTATAATAGCTAGCAATATAATTGAAACTTATAAAGGAGCTAGTTCAAATGGAAAGTAAAAAGTTCTAGTGCCTTTTTAAAGAGTCATAAGTCATTTGAGGGCAAGAAGCCATCCTCTCAGGCCTATTCATTTTGTAAACTCATCCAATCAAAATTTTCAGACAGCTATTTTGTTCAGTATAATAAAACAGTCAAGTAACTATGTCTCTGGGGATATTGGGTATGTCAACCCCTAACAGCTATGCAAGTTGCCTATTATTCTTGAAAACTTTGTCTTAGAACTAGATCAAAAGGCACTGTGAGCATGGTTGCCAGTAGTGAGGGCATAATTACTTTAAACACATGCCTTCCCCGGATTTTAAACGCATGCCCCCTGTTTTAACGCATACCTTGTTACTTCACGACATCCCTAGAATATTCCCATAGGATTTCACCGCAGCTGGCAAGATTCCCATGACGCCCCTGTTTCCTTGACCAGGTGTAATATGGATGATGCAATCTTGTATGACAAGATAGACTTCAGGAACCTAAGGGGAATCCCCGTTTGTAACTAAGCATGACACACACGGGGTTCTTACTTAATGATGGCGCACAAGTAGGTGTTGTGTAATGACAGTGCACATGTTGCGTAATGACGGCACACACACAGGTCTTATGTACTGACGACGCACATGTGGGTCTTATGAAATGACGGCGCACATCTTACGTAACGGCAGCTTGCATTTTACGTAATGGCAGCGCACACATCACTGTCACATAATACTTTTTTGAGATTTTTGTTTTCCATTGGTCCTATGTGGTAACGACGCAGACGTCGGTATTATGTAACGATGGCACACACTACGTGGGTGTTGCGTAATGACAGTGCACAAATTACGTAGTGGCAGCGCACACATCACTGTCACATAATACTTTATTAAAATTTTATTTTCCGTCGAGATGTTCAAGGCGTTTCCTTTTTTCTTTCTTTCAAAACGTTTCTTTTTCTTTCTTTCAAGGCTTTTGTATTTCTTTTAAGACATTTTTTCTTTAGTTCTTAGTCTTTGAAAGTTCTCGAAAGATCAATTTCCATCCAATAGAACAACACCCCAGGTCCAAAAGGCTATTTCCAATATTTTGTTCTGGTTAATGTATTCTAGAAATAGCCTAATGCACGCAAGGAGGGTTCCCATTTCCCCCGCATGCTAGAATGACGATTATGTATTTCGTACACCTTTAATAATTGACGTGGAGAGGGAAAAATTTATTTCTAGAAATTGCACCTGTTCATTAAGTAATGCTTTTTTATGGAGTGATACCAAATAGTACTGCGGGTTGCTTTTAATATATTTTTAGTAATCAAGACGAAAGAGGACTACAAGATGCTTAAATTGTGTGAGCGATTAGGTATTAAAAATTCGTCCTAAACAATAAATCTAAAAGGTCAGACCTTTGTAAATAAAATTTATATTAATTAAGACACATTACAAACATTATTATAACACAGAAAAAGCAGTTAAAAAACACGACAAACACAAAACAAAACCTGAAAAAAAGCTTATAAAGAATTAATTATAAGCACAAAAAGAACCATGTATTAAAGAAATATACATCCTAACAATTATTTCCAGAGGGACATGATTGATATTAGAGGTAAATTTACGCCATATTGAGCTATTTCCGAGAGCTATTGACGAATACGCCACATTTTCTTTGACTTGATGTGAATAATCGTAATTTTTTAAGATTCCTCCCCCCTGATTCTTCATGGAATTGTGAAGTTCTTTGACTACTAACACACATCCATCAATCTTACCAGCTTGGATTATCCATTTTTACATATTTTCATTGAAAAAGCAGGAATTTAGAGGTTAGCATTGATTTCTACAGTGTGGTCTTGATTTCTACGGTTTGGTTTTTATTTCTAGGGTTGACCCTGATTTCTACAGTCTGATCTTGATTTCTTATGAATTTGTCCGGATTTCAAGTGGATTACCTTAATTTTTACCGTTGGCCTTGATTTTTATCAATTCGACAGACTTTCTATGTATTGGCCATGATTTTTTAGTGGTTGCCCATGATTTATACAGTTTGGTCTTGATTTCTATGGTTTTGTCTGGATTTTTAGGGTTGCCCGTGATTTTTATGAATTCGTCTGGATTTCTATTCATTGGTTATTATTTCTATGAATTCCCCTGAATTTCTTGCATTGATTATGATTTCTATGGGATTTTTCTGGACTTATATGGACCGATCGTGTTTTCTAAGGTTTTGTCTTGATGTCTCTGGTTTGGTATGGATTTTTAGGGTTGACTCAGATTCTTATGAATTTGTTTGAATTTATATGCATTGGGTACAGTTTCTATTGATTCTACCGGATTTCTATGTATTGGTTATGATTTTTATGAATTCGTAGGAATTTCTATGTATTGGTCAGGATTTCTTAGAGGTTGGCCTTGATTTTTAATGGTTGACCATGATTTCTACAGTATGGTCTTGATTTCAACGGTTTGGTCCTTATTTCTAGGGTTGGCCCTGTTTTCTACACTTTGGTCTTGATTCCTATGAATTTGTTCGGATTTCAAGAGGATGGCCTTAATTTCTTAAGTTTGGCCTTGATTTTTTATTAATTCACCTGGGTTTCTATGTATGGGTCATGATTTTATAGAGCTTGCCCTTGATATCTACAGGTTTATCTTGAGTTCTATGGTTTGGCCTAGATTTCTAGGGTTACCCCCCTGATTTCTATGGTTTGGTGAGGATTTCTAGGGCTAGACCTGATTTTTATGAATTCTTCTGGATTTCTATTCATTGGTTATAATTTCTATGAATTCCCCTGAATTTTTTGCATTGGTTATGATTTGTGTGGGATATTTCTTGACTTTTATGGACCGATCGTGTTTTCTACAGTTTCTTCTTGATGTCTCTGGTTTTGTCCAGATTCTTATGATTAAGACTGATTTTTTATGAATTGTGTGGATTTCTATGCATTGCGTATGGTTTCTATTAATTCCTCCAGATTTCTATGAATTGATTATGATTTTTATGAATTCGTTGAAATTTCTATGTAATGGTCATGAATTTTTAGAGGTTGGCCTAGATTTTTTCTAAGGATTGGCCATGATTTCTACAGTATCGTCTTGATGTCTATGGTTTTGGTCTGGAATTCTAGGGTTGGCCCTGATTTCTACAGGTTGTTCTTCACTTTTATGAATATTTCCGGATTTTAAGAGAATGAACCTAATATCTACAGTTTGGCCTTGATTTTTATTAGTTCGAAGGGATTTCTATGTATTGGTTATGATTTTTTTTTTTTAGGTTGGCCATGATTTCTATGACACAGTCTTTTTGGCTAAAATAAATGTCTATGTTAACCCTTTATTTTGTAGGATTAAATAAAAAACAAGTCTTTTTAACTAAAAGTAAGGAGTGACATTAAAACTTAAAACGAACAGAAATTATTCTGTATATGAAAGGGGCTGTCCCCTCCTCAACGCCTCGCTCTTTACGCTAAAGCTTTTCATTGTTTAAAAAAAATAGTTGTTGTGAGAAAGTCAAACTTTAGCGTAAAGAGTGAGACGTTGAGGAGGGGACAGCCCCTTTCATATACGGAATAATTTCTGTTCGTTTTAAGTTTTAATGTAGCTCCTTACTTTCAGTTAAAAAAACTTTTTTTTTTTATTTAATTTTTGAACGTTTTTGAATAAATGCAGGTTTTGATCTTGGCTCACCGTACATGAATAATTAAAACAAAATTTTCATATTAATTTACTTTTATTTAGTTAAAGGGTTTTCTCGAAACATGTTTAATTTTATTTATGAACGTTTTTATTAGTAAAAAATATACGTAACTTACGTAACGAACTTCTATATTCATATATATTTTCAATATGTTATATTAGGGGGTTCGCCCCCTAGTCAATACCTTGCTCTTTAAGTGAAATTTCGAATTTTTTCCAAGTCTTTAAAAATGACCGCTTAATCACAAACACTGTTAATTAGAATAAATAGCTCTTATGAAAAGTACTAAAAAATCTTTGGCTTAAAGAGTGAGGTATTGACTAGGGGGTGAACCCAATCATATATGTAATATTTTCTGTTCGTTTAAAGTTTTGATGTTGCTGCTGCTGCAGTTGAAAAACTTGTTTTTCAACTGCAACAATGCAGTTGAAAATTGATTATGAATTCGTTGAAATTTCTATGTAATGGTCATGAATTTTTAGAGGTTGGCCTAGATTTTTCTCTGAAGATTATCCATGATTTCCACAGTATGGTCTTGATTTCTATGGTTTTGATCTGGAATTCTAGGGTTGGCCCTGATTTCTACAGATTTTTTTCTTCATTTTTATGAATATGTCTGGATTTAAGAGGATGACCCTAATATCTACAGTTTGGCCTTGATTTTTATGAATTCGAAGGGGTTTCTATGTATTGGTTATGATTTTTTTTAGGTTGGCCATGATTTCTATGACACAGTCTTTTTGGCTAAAATAAATGTCTATGTTAACCCTTATTTTTGTAGGATTAAATAATAAAAAACAAGTTTTTATAACTAAAAGTAAGGAGCGACATTAAAACTTAAAACGAACAGAAATTATTTCTGTATATGAAAGGGGCTGCCCCTCCTCAACGCCTCGCTCTTTACGCTAAAGTTTTTCATTGTTTAAAAAAAATAGAGTTGTGAGAAAGTCAAACTTTAGAGTAAAGAGCGATTCGTTAAGGAGGGAACAGCCCCTTTCATATACGGAATAATTTCTGTTCGTTTTAAGTTTTAATGTCGCTCCTTACTTTCAGTTAAAATTTTTTTTTATTTAATTTTTGAACGTTTTTGAATAAATGCAGGTTTTGATCTTGGCTCACCGTACAGGAATAATTAAAACAAAATTTTCATATTAATGTACTTCTATTTAGTTAAAGGGCCTTCTCGAAACTTGTTTAATTTTATTTACGAACGTTTTTTATTAGTAATAAATATACGTAACTTACGTAACGAACTTCTATATTCATATATTTTAATACGTATATTAGGGGGTTCCCCCTAGTCAATACCTTGCTCTTTAAGCAAAATTTCGAATTTTGTTCCAATTCTTTCAAAAATGACCGATTAATTACAAAGGCCGTTAATTAGAATAAATAGCTCTTATGAAAGTACTAAAAAATCTTTGGCTTAAAGAGTGAGGTGTTGACTAGGTGGTGAACCCAATAATATATGTAATATTTTCTGTTCGTTTAAAGTTTTGATGTTGCTGCTGTTGCAGTTGAAGAACTTGTTTTTTTTATATTTAATTTCTGATATTTTTTTAAATAATGCTGGGAAGTCCGGCGTCCCCTTCATAGCAATGTCCCTTCCCCCATGAAAACTTCCTTCATGGAAAGATCCTCCCACATAACCCCCGACCCATCCCCCCCCAGTAATATCGTAGTAATAGATATCAAAAATATATGAAAAAATACATGGAATTACACACGAATATACAGTGTGGTATCACGTGGGTATCATGTTCCTTGGTACCTTTCCAAGCAAAGTGATTACCCACGTTTGGAAGCTACATGCTATTTGCTTGCCTAAAAATTGGATACTACAATCAGAATTGTTTTGATTGACATTTGCAAAAGGGATAAGGGATTCGCGAATTGGACTATACGAACGATATTAATTGAATAATAGGAAAAAAAACAGAGCTAGATAGCAACTGCGAATTGGATCGTATGAAGGTGGGGGGAAAAGAGACAAGGGATTCGCGAATTGGACTGTACGAGTGATCTTATTTGAATAATAGGGGAAAAAAAGAGTTAAACTGATTAGCAGTTAGGTAACCCAGAAGGGCTTGTTAACTCAGGCAATTTATTATAAATTATAGACAACATCAATCTATGAAAATGATTAACGATGATAGAATGACATTGTGAGTTGACCTAGCTTTACCTCACCGATGTGTTCTGTATAATGCACAAGTGGTGTTTTGAACAGTGTTGTCAATTTTAAAATTGGGTCTAACGTTATAGTATACTAAAAAGATGATACTAAGAGAGATGTAGATGGCAAGAAAAGAATTTTAATAACGGATAGCTTTACCTCTTCGATGTGTTCTGTATAATACACAAGTGGTGGGGTGATGAGAGCGGGGTGTCTTAGACTACTTATAGTGCTGTACTGTGGTCCAAATTCTTAGCGAAAAACCCGAGTGTATGACTTGAAAATAAAATTTTTAACGAGAAATGGCTGAAAAGTGTTTTGGGGGAGATGGGTTGATTGGCAGAAGGGTGTCTTAGAGTACTTATAGTGCTGTACTGTGGGCCACGTTGCTAGCGGAAAACCCGTGTGGATGACTTGAAATAAAAAATTTTAACAAGAAATCTCTGAAAAAATATTTTTGGGGGATGGGTTGATTGGCAGAAGGGTGTCGTAGAGTACTTATAGTGCTGTACAGTGGGCCGAGTTGCTAGTGGAAAACCCATGTGGATGACTTGAAATAAAATTTTTTTAAAATAAATCTCTGAAAAAAATATTTTTTGGGGGATGGGTTGATGGCAGAAGGGTGTCTTAGAGTACTTATAGTGCTGTACTGTGGGCCGAATTCCTAGCGAAAAACCCGAGTGGATGAATTGAAAATAAAGTTTTAACGAGAAATGGCTGAAAAGTGTTTTGGGGGAGATGGTTGATTGGCAGAAGGGTGTCTTAGAGTACTTAAAGTGCTGTACTGTGGGCCGAAATCCTAGCAAAAAACCCGAGTGAATGACTTGAAAATAAAATTTTTAACGAGAAATGGCTGAAAAGTGTTTTGGGGGAGATGGGTTGATTGGCAGAAGGGTGTCTTAGAGTACTTATAGTGCTGTACTGTGGGCGAGTTGCTAGCAGAAAACCTGTGTGAATGACATGAAATAAAAATTTTTAACAAGAAATCTCTGAAAAGATATATTTGTGGGGGATGGGTTGATGGCAGAAGGGTGTCTTAGAGTACTTATAGTGCTGTACTGTGGGCCGAATTCCTAGCGAAAAACCCGAGTGGATGACTTGAAAATAAAATTTTTAACGAGAAATGGCTAAAAAGTGTTTTGGGGGAGATGGGTTTATTGGCAGAAGGGTGTCTTAGAGTACTTATAGTGCTGTACTGTGGGCCGAGTTGCTAGCGGAAAACCCGTGTGAATGACTTGAAATAAAAAATTTTAACAAGAAATCTCTGAAAAAATATTTTTTTTTGGAGGGGGGGGTTGGGTTGATGGCAGAAGGGTGTCTTAGAGTAGTTATAGTGCTGCACTGCTGGGTGGGAGAGTTGTTAGCGGAAAACCATGTGGATGACTTGAAATAAAAAATTTTAACAAGAAATCTCTGAAAAATTATTTTTGCGGGGATGGGTTGATTGGCAGAAGGGTGTCTTAGAGTACTTATAGTGCTTTTACTGTGGGCCGAGTTGCTAGCACAAAACCCATGTGGATGACTTGAAATAAAAAATTTTAACAAAAAATCTCTGAAAAAATATTTTGGGGGGAATGGGTTGATGGCAGAAGGGTGTCTTAAGAACTTATTGGCTGTACTGTGGGCCGAATTCCTAGCAAAAACCCAGAGTAGATGACTTGAAAATGAAATTTTTAACGAGAAATGGCTGAAAAGTGTTTTGGGGGAGATGGGTTGATTGGCAGAAGGGTGTCTTAGAGTACTTATAGTGCTGAAATGTGGGCCGAGTTGCTAGCGGAAAACCCGTTGTGAATGACTTGAAATAAAAAATTTTTAACAAGAAATCTCTGAAAAATATTTTTTGGGGGGATGGGTTGATGGCAGAAGGGTGTCTTAGAGTACTTATACTGCTGTACTGTGGGCCAAATTCCTAGCGAAAACCCGAGTGGATGACTTGAAAATTATATTTTTAAACGAGAAATGGCTGAAAAGTGTGGTTTGGGGGAGATGAGTTGATTGGCAGAAGGGTGTCTTAGAGTACTTATGGTGCTGTACTGTGGGCCGAGTTGCTAGCGGAAAAACCCGTGTGAATAACATGAAATAAAAATTTTAGCAAGAAATCTCTGAAAAAATCTTTTTGGAGGGATGGGTTGATGGCAGAAGGGTGTCTTAGAGTAGTTATAGTGCTGCACTGTGGGCTGAGTTGTTAGCGGAAAACCCATGTGGATGACTTGAAATAAAAAATTTTAACAAGAAATCTCTGAAAAATTATTTTTGCGGGGAATGGGTTGATTGGCAGAAGGGTGTCTTAGAGTACTTATAGTGCTTTACTGTGGGCCGAGTTGCTAGCACAAAACCCATGTGGATGACTTGAAATAAAAAATTTTAACAAAAAATCTCTGAAAAAATATTTTGGGGGGAATGGGTTGATGGCAGAAGGGTGTCTTAAGAACTTATTGTGCTGTACTGTGGGCCGAATTCCTAGCAAAAACCCAGAGTAGATGACTTGAAAATGAATTTTTAACGAGAAATGGCTGAAAAGTGTTTTGGGGGAGATGGGTTGATTGGCAGAAGGGTGTCTTAGAGTACTTATAGTGCTGAAATGTGGGCCGAGTTGCTAGCGGAAAACCCGTGTGAATGACTTGAAATAAAAAATTTTTAACAAGAAATCTCTGAAAAAATATTTTTGGGGGGATGGGTTGATGGCAGAAGGGTGTCTTTAGAGTACTTATACTGCTGTACTGTGGGCCAAATTCCTAGCGACGAGGTTGCTAAGCGAAAAAAACCCGAGTGGATGACTTGAAAATTATATTTTTAACGAGAAATGGCTGAAAAGTGGTTTGGGGGAGATGGGTTGATTGGCAGAAGGGTGTCTTAGAGTACTTATGGTGCTGTACTGTGGGCCGAGTTGCTAGCGGAAAACCCGTGTGAATGACATGAAATAAAAAATTTTAGCAAGAAACTCTCTGAAAAAATCTTTTTGGAGGGATGGGTTGATGGCAGAAGGATGTCTTAGAGTACTTATAGTGCTGTACTGTAGGCCGAATTTACTAGTGAAAAACCCGAGTGGATGACTTGAAAATAAAATTTTTAACGAGGAAATGGCTGAAAAGTGTTTTGGGGGAGATGGGTTTTGTTGGCAGTCGGGTGTCTTAGAGTACTTATAGTGCTGTACTAAATGTGGGCCGAGTTGCAAGCGGAAAACCCGTGTGTAAGAGGGATGACATTGGAATTTTGAAATAAAAATTTTAACAAGAAATCTCTAAAAAAAATATTTTTAGGGGGATTGGTTGATTGGCAGAAGGGTGTCTTGGAGTACTTATATTGCTGTAGTGTGGGCCGAGTTACTAGCGGAAAACCCATGTGGATGACTTGAAATAAAAAAATTTTAAACAAGAAATCTCTGAAAAAATATTTTTTTGGGGGATGGGTTGATGGCAGAAGGGTGTCTTAGAGTACTTATAGTGCTGTACTGTGGGCCGAATTCCTAGCGAAAAACCCGAATGGATGACTTGAAAATAAAATTTTTAACGAGAAATGGCTGAAAAGTGTTTTGGGGGAGATGGGTTGATTGGCAGAAGGATGTCTTGGAGTACTTATAACTGCTATACTGTGGGCCAAATTCCTAGCGAAAAACCCGAGTGGGTGACTTGAAAATAAAATTTTTGAACGAGAAATGGCTGAAAAGTGTTTTGGGGGAGATGGGTTGATTGGCAGAAGGGTGTCTTAGAGTACTTATAGTTATGTACTGTGGGCCGAGTTGCTAGCGGAAAACCCGTGTGGATGACTTGAAATAAAAATTTTTAACAAGAAATCTCTGAAAAAATATTTTTGGGGGGATGGGTTGATGGCAGAAGGGTGTCTTAGAGTACTTATAGTGCTGTACTGTGGGCCGAATTCCTAGCGAATTCCTAGCGAAAACCCGAGTGGATGACTTGAAAAGAAAATTTTTAACGAGAAATGGCTGAAAAGTGTTTTGGGGGAGATGTTGGGCTGATTGGCAGAAGGGTGTCTTAGAGTACTTATAGTGCTGTACTGTGGGCCGAATTCCTAGCGAAAAACCCGAGTGGATGACTTGAAAATAAATTTTTAACGAGAAATGGCTGAAAAGTGTTTTGGGGGAGATGGGTTGATTGGCAGAAGGGTGTTAGAGTACCTTAGAGTACGTATAGTGCTATACTGTGGGTCTTAGAGTACCGAGTTGCTAGCGGAAAACCCGTGTGAATGACATGAAATAAAAAATTTTAACAAGAAATCGCTGAAAAAAAAATTTTGGGGGATGGGTTGATGGGAGAAGGGTGTCTTAGAGTACTTATAGTGTTGTACTGTGGGCCGAGTTGCTAGCGGAAAACCCATGTGGATGACTTGAAATAAAAAATTTTAACAAGAAGTCTCTGAAAAAATATTTTTGGGGGATGGGTTGATGGCAGAAGGGTGTCTTAGAGTACTTATAGTGCTGTACTGTGGGCCAAATTCCTAGCGATAAACCCGAGTGGATGACTTGAAAATAAAATTTTTAACGAGAAATGGCCTGAAAAGTGTTTTGGGGGAGATGGATTGATTGGCAGAAGGGTGTCTTAGAGTACTTATATTGCTTTGCTGTGGGCCAAATTCCTAGCGAAAAACCCGAGTGGATGATTTGAAAATAAAAAATTTTAACGAGAAATGACTGAAAAGTGTTTTTGGGGAGATGGGTTGATTGGCAGAAGGGTGTCTTAGAGTACCTTATATGCTTGTGTACTGTGAGCCGAGTTGCTAGTGGAAAACCCGTGTGAATGACATGATGACATGAAATAAAAATTTTTAACAACAAATCTCTGAAAAAATATTTTTTTGGGGATGGGTTGATGGCAGAAGGGTGTCTTAGAGTACTTATAGTGCTGTACTGTGGGCCGAATTCCTAGTGAAAAACCCGACTGGAGTACTTGAAAATAAAATTTTTAACGAGAAATGGCTGAAAAGTGTTTTGGGGGAGATGGGTTGATTGGCAGAAGGGTGTCTTAGAGTACTTATAGTGCTGTACTGTGGGCCGAGTTGCTATCGGAAAACCCGCGTGAATGACTTGAAAGAAAATTTTTAACAAGAAATCTCTGAAAAAATTTTTTGGGGGGATGGGTTGATTGGCAGAAGGGTGTCTTAGAGTACCTATAGTGCTGTACTGTGGGCCAAGTTGCTAGCGGAAAACCCATGTGTATGACTTGAAATTAAAAATTTAACAAGAAATCTCTGAAAAAATATTTTTAGGGGGATGGGTTGATGGCAGAAGGGTGTCTTAGAGTACTTATAGTGCTCTACTGTGGGCCGAATTCCTAGCGAAAAACCCGAGTGGATGACTTGAAAATAAAATTTTAACGAGAAATCTCTGAAAAAATATTTTGGGGGGATGGGTTGATGGCAGAAGGGTGTCTTAGAGTACTTATAGTGCTGTACTGTGGCCGGAATTCCTAGCGAAAACCCCGAGAGGATGACTTGAAAATAAAATTCTTAACGAGAAATGGCTGAAAAGTGTTTTGGGGGAGATGGGTTGATTGGCAGAAGGGTGTCTTAGAGTACTTTTAGTGCTGTACTGTGGGCCGAGTTGCTAGCGGAAAACCCGTGTGGAGGACTTGAAATAAAATTTTTAATGGGTACCCCCCTAAAATCTGCTTTTCGGAACCCCCCTAAAATCAACTTCAGGTTCATGGTTTTCACTTGAGATTTGCGCACCGGTTTTCCTAGTGGTAGTGGGATATCGCAGAAATCCCAGTGGTAACTTTTGCTCTAGGTAAGGTAGTTTTCTTTCAAGCATGTATAGACGGATCTTACATTGGCTTAAAGCCTATAGGTTTTTCAGAAATAACATTCTTTTGTGTGTTTTTTTTTTCATTTTGGATTTTAATTCTGCAAATTTCCTAAATTTTGTCAAAATAGGATGCTTGAATTTCGAATCTTAACTTCTTTGAAATCAAACAACATTGTTACTAAAAGGACTTCATATAATCTCTTTGACAACCACAATGTCTGCATATTTCGTAAATTTCTGGGAAATAATATCATGATCCTGATTTGGAAATTTGCTATTTTCGTGTTAATTATAATTCAAATATATAATTCAAAGACATGCACTCGCCTACATCCGAAAAAAGAACCATACAGTAAGAAAAAAAAATACAAAATAAACCTTTCACGGACATTAATTTACCATAGCATATAGTACACAGTCTTAGTACCAGCAGAAACAAAAACAAAGCGGATACAGAGCTTGAAAATGACTTTATGCACACTAAACTTATTTTCAGAAGTTATCTAATTACGCGTTGGCCTTACAATATAATCATAACGCATTTGCAAACGTTATGTGGGATGTAAATACACTTATTACCCATGAGATAATGTTGCATAGTTGCACCGCAACTGCAACCCTTGTGTCAGAGCTGCAACAACACTCCACAGGGCTTAGCACCAAAGGTGTAGTTCCCTATGAGATCTAAACCACTGTGAACACGTTTGTGCAGAGTTCAATATATATAAAAAAAGTCATTTTCTTTGTAATGAAGATATTTTTTCTATATACAAATCAAAAGGGCTCTAGTTTATTGTCATCAAAAGAGTGTATATCGTCTACCGAAACTCTTAACATAAGTTTGACAGTTTCAAATCTGAAAAACCGTAGAAAATCGCACTTTAATATCTACAGCACGATTGTTATTTCTCCCGAGGGATGGCTCACAATTTTATTGTTAAACTTGGCAACACTGAAATTAGAGAAACTGAAAAAGGGAAATTTTAAATTAAAAATTTAGGAAAATTAAAAGCATCCTTAAAAATTAGGGCATTTTAAAGCAACTAAAGAAGATCCTATAAAATCCTGATTGTCAGGTATGAATAGACCTCAGGTGCGTTCCGGGAGCAAAAGAAAAAATTTATTCTGATGAAACGTATCCTGCAAATACTCTTTTTTTGTTTGTTTTTTTTAGTCTAAGGGTGTCCGCGCGCTTTGTGCAAAATTCTTTGAACTGAAAAAAAATTTCGAATCTGCGCTAGCGCATTATTGTAAAAAAAAACACCAAGGTTTGTAGATGGAAAACAAACATCAGCACTAAATCAGCACACTCACATCAGCACTAAAATCAAAAATAAAAATTCTGCTGTTCTCATCGTTATTCTGAATGATCACCGTTTAAGATTGGAAGCAGTTTACAAATATTAAAGGCAATATCGGCAGTTAAAGGCAGTTAAATTGGTTACCATTCATTTGAATTTCATCCCTTTAAAAATTTGAATTTCTACCCCTTTAAAAGTGCCGTTTCTTTGTTTATCTGGCATTTTTTTTTAATTAACCGTGTTTTAAATTATAAAGTATTGACATATATGACTGTAATTTCGTTTCCGATAATTCCTTTGCTATTTTAGGGATCAATATAGATCTGATCAAACTACGAACCATTGATTTCAGCGACTGGAACTTTCACCCAGCCTGCTTGATCTCAGTTTCGCTATTATTAAAGGCAGTTAAAGGCAATATCGAGCATCCACTGCTAGATTTTCCCAAAACTAGTTAAAAAGAATAATTCAGCATTCCTATAAGACAGAAGAATAAGAAAAAAACGGTACAGTTGCGTTTAATGGTACACAGGGCTATAGATTGTCGAAGGAATGCAGTGATGGAGACCCGTAAAGCGGGTAATTGCTATCTAAATATATCGAAAAGCGTGGTTTCTCATTGAATTTACAATATTTAAACAGTTGTTTTTGGGGTTAGGGGGGAAAAGGGCACCTAGGTTAGGTTACGTATTTAATATTTGGTATGCTTTACCCTCCCCCCCCCCTAATGTGTAAATATATAACCCAAATTTGTTTCTAAACTATTATATATTCATCCTATTTTTTTTAATTAGCATTAACCAAAGTTGACTTCTTTCGTGTGTACCGTTAAGCGCAACATTACCAAAAAACCTCTTTGTAGTTATAAATATTATAAATATTTGCATAATGACTTCCTTCTAAGGATTCCAGCTTTTGCCTGAAACGGGTAGTTTTTTTTTCTTGTTTTTTGCACATATTCAAATTTTAGAAAACCCTTTTTGATAAAACAGATAACAGAAAAAAAAACTAGCTTTAAAACTTTTTACTCCAACAGCATTACGTACAGTGCAAACTTAACTGATAGAACTCACAAGTAGGATGTAGTCAGATTTTTGCACCATGAATAAGCCAAAAGTAAACAGAAATGTTGACAAGCAATGTCTAAATATGTATAATGGAACTTCCAACATCATCGAACGTCATTAATATTAAGCCAAAACCAAACAAAATGCATATCATAATTATTTGCTTTGGCCAAAACTGCATTCACGATTTACTAATAAAAATGTTTATTTTGAATATTAAAGTTGACACTTTTTTTACAATAGATACTTATGTAAAAACTCAAAGGTGTCAGGTGTCAATAACACAGTTACAGGAGATAAGACCACATCCCAAAAAGCAAAAAATTATAGTCAAACTTATAATTGTTGATTCTACAATGGATGTTAGATGAATACAGTATTTTTGTAAACTGGACTCTACCTTACTAAAAATGCTCCTGTAGAGAGATACTTTATTAATGACTGAACCGGAACCCGGTATTTCATATCTAAAGCTACAAATGCAAATTGACACTAAAAGACATGAGAAATAAACATAACAAAATACAGAAAGTAAAAGAAAATACAGATAAAAAAGGATAAAAAGGGACTACGGACTAAACAGTTAGCAAATCACTTCAGAAATCAACGAAGAACATGTAGATTAAATGGACCGTGTCAATGAGAAATTGAATTATTAAGGATCAAGCAAGTTTACAAACACCAAGTAAATAGAAATCGAAAGAAAAGAAGATTAACAGCTCATTTTCACATTTTATCAAAACCGAGCGAGGAAAAGAATAATTAGTACATTCAAAGAGGAGGTGATAACAACTTAACATTGCAAACAAAAATGGAAGTAAATACTTAAAATTAAGCGGCATCTATAGAATATTTTTGACTTTAAAATACGTAGCTCATTGTAAAACGTATTTAAATTTCAGCTACCTTTACAATGAAATGAAAATTACAGAAAAGCGGGAATAAACAATGTACAAATTTAAAACAAGACATTTTTTTCCAATAAAATAATAAAAATTAAAATATTTTGGATTCAAGTCTGGAAGCCTTTATCGATGAAAAATACTAACCTAAAATAAACAGAACATGCAAAGAAAAGACAAGGGATACCCCCTTTTCATATTCTTTTCTTTTTCTGAAAAGAAAAGAATATGAACAAATGAAAACAAAAAAAATCTCGCATCTCATTAACGTCCAGTATGATAATTCAACTTTATATCACAAGACACCAAAGCAGAAAAAAGCTGGTTGTCTTTTTGATAGTTGGATGTAGCAAATTGAGATAGTGCATTTATTTGAAAAAAATCACATATGCCCTAAATTAAAAAGAAAAGAAATAAAACATGTCAATAAACTTTATTGCATTTGATAAATTGAATAAATCTTTTCGTTTGCTAATCTAGCCGAAGCTTGTTGACTTTTCCCAAAGTTTATTTCATCTTGACCATTTTTTTTTATAAAGTTCAAAATTTCTTGGGCAAAATACGCGGAATGTCGTTATTCCAAGTATTTGAGGTTTTGACCTTATCTTAGTTAAACTATTATAAATAGGATTCACTTTATATTCCCTTCATCTTTAGTAATACTAATCGCTTTATCTGGGGAAGGGGATTAGACGATATTTTTAATTTCTATTATTTTCCTAAAACTGCGTAAAAGCTTTTTTTCAAATAATGATAAATACTTCAAATAATCGTAATCCACATACTACTACTACTACTGACAGCTCACAGCGGTACTAAGCCGGCTGAGACCAACACAGCTATGCAAGCTCTTCCTACATCCCGATCTATTCTAAGTCTTCCTCTTTACACCCTCCCAGGAAGTTCCCATTTCCCTTAAATCTTTCTTTATGACATCCTCCCACACCGACAGTGGACAACCTGCTTTCCGTTTAGCCCTAGACGGTTGTCCGGAAAGGTCAATCTTTGTCAATCTGTCATCCTTCATCCACAGAACGTGCCCTAGCCATCTCAACCTTTCTGTCATTATAGCCCTAGAAAGCGGGATTGAACCACACTTTTCGTACAGCCTGCTTTTTGAAATACGGTCAGTCAGCCGGGTACCCAGAGAAATCCGTAGGTAATTTCTCTGGAAATCACCTAGTAAATCTTCATCTGCTTTTCGGAGCGCCAATGCTTCAGAACCATATTTGACCACTGTCATCACTGTAGTTTGCAACAATCTTAGTTTGCAACTTATCTTCTTATTCTTCAAAAAAAAAATCAACTGGGAAAAACACCCTGAGCCTTGGCTATTCTGCTTTTAATATCTTCACTGCTCCCGCCGTCTTTACTAATGATTCTACCAAGGTAAATGAAGCTGTCCACGTGATCCGTGTTTTGTTACCCAACGTCACCTATCCTTTCCTGTGTATTTTTTCTTGAGTGATTTAAATAACCTGCATTTCTAGAAAGTGAAGTTTTAGCTTCATAGACTTTTATTTTTAAAGATGTTTATTTTATGTTTGTGGAAAGAATAGAAACGTTTCTTTTTGTATATGTGGTAATAGTGTTTACAATGTTTTCCCGAAAGAAAATTTTAAATGAAGGTTCAAGGCGATGTTAAATACTAAATTAATATCAAGGAAGCAATACAATTAGCCAATCTTAAAACAAAAGATAAATTAATGAAACCTAAAACAAAACGAAATTATCATGAATCATGAAGTCAAACATGATATGAACAACAATTACTATGAAGGAACAAATGAAAGCTAGGTGACCAGAAATTAAAATTAATAGGATTAAATTGAACAAAAAAAAATTTCTTATTTTCAGATGATTCACAGTTCACAGTCACTGCAAAAGTAAAAATCCCGCTAAGGGAAGCAATTGAAAGAAGACTGATAAAAATATAATTGGCTTACCTCGAACTGCCTGGAGTTAACTTCTGAAGTTATCTTTAGTTATTTTTTGTCAATCAAAGTATTAATATCCTTAGATAATGGGAGCAACACTGTTGCAACTTAATAATATCTAGAGTAAGGATTTTATATGCATGAAAAACCTCAAATAACATAGATTTTTTATCTTAATTCTGCTTAATATACATTTCTCATGCTGATACCCTCTACTTATTTCATTGTCTGACGTTAACCTTCAATCTCTTCCAGTGCAAAAATAACGCTGCATGGATCAACGTTGCAATGCATCAGTCAAGACAATGTACTAGCAAATCAGAAGAGTGGTAAGACTAAATTTGGTTCATTATTACCTACGTCATGTCTCTTCAAACTTAAAGTTGGGGCAGCAGCAGCAGTTTACTAATTTAGGTGCCCCAGAGTTTAAACATATCTAAAATCTGGGATCTTAATTGTCAATTCAGATGCTCGGAAAAAATGTTATATAGATGGCATTATAGTATGTCTGTGTGGACAGAATACCAGTGGGTACTCCAATTGTCCAAAGAAGTTGCCCTAAGTGGGTAATCAGACTGAAAAACTCTAATATTAAAAATAAACTTAACAAAAATAACAACACTAAAAATAGCATATTGCAAAAGTTCAAATCTTGTAAGATCATGGGATCTTACTCGTTCAGGGTTGTTTACTTTCCTCTTGAAAGCAGTAGAAAGGGGGGGGAATAGTTTTTAATAATTTAGACCTTCAGAAAAAGAACCTGCGGTGGTTGTCCAAAAGATAGAAGGTATTGTATATCCAAGGATATTTGGATACGAAACTGGAGATCTTTAATTTTAACACTGGGGAATGAATAATTTTACGAAAATAGTTTACGAAGCCGAAGTAGATATCGGCTTCGTAAACCAGATGGCGAGGGGTAGATAGATGGCGGGGGGAATGAGAGAATTGAGTCACAGCTAGGAATATCAGCGACAACCCTTTCGGCTTGGTAAAAGAGAGAAGAGGTTTGTGCAAGAAGGAATTGAAGAACAGGTTATATGAAAATAATAAAAAATAGTAGATATAATAGCATTAAATTAAAGGCTTGAGAGGGCATCGATTGAGGATATTTGAAATGGAGGTTATGGATAGAATCACCAAGGATATAGAAGATGCATCTTGATGATGTATTAGTAAAATATTGTTTTGACATTTTGAGAAATCAAGAAAAGTAGCTAGTTTGGACTTGTCCTTTTTATGGGTAGAATCGGGGCCTTAATTAGTGACAAAGAAAGTGTTAACAAGAGATATAGTAATAATCTGTTAGGCCATGATAAGTTTTTAAGAAATAATATAAAAAAGAATCAACAATTTGAAAGTAAAGGGAAATCCATTTTGTGAAGAATTAGAACCAATACTATAAGGACTAATGAATAATAAGCCCTAAAGAGCAGATAGCGCAGTAAATAAATTTTTAAATATGGTGGCTGCAAAATTGGAGATAGATTACTGAAAACTACGGTTAGGATTTTCGAAAAATAAGAAGCACCTAGTGATTTTATAGAACTAAAATTAAACAGCTTTATTATAAAAGAAAATAAGAGTTAGCGTAGTAATTACAGAGGCATTTGCTTGGTTTCTGTTTGGAAGCTAATCACTTAGCATGATGATACTTAGACTAAGTGACGCTGTATATATAGTTTTAAGAGAAGAAGAGTGTGGTTTTAGGAAGGGGAGATGATCAGATTTTCACTTTTATATTGATGACTGAGATGTGACTCGATTATCAGATCCCTTTGATGATTTTTGATGATTTGATGATTGGGGCAAAAATATAAAGAAGACGTGGGACGTGATTAAGGAAGTTAGTCGGGCCATCCAAAAAACTAGAAGGTCTCCCTAAGTCTCTTATGGTAGACGATCAACTTATCACAGAAAAAGGCCAAGTACGACATCATATGAACAAATTCTTTGCGGAGATAGGGAAATCAATTGCTAATAGCGTTTCCCACTCCTCGGTGTCATAGACTTGGAAGCAGTACCTAGGCCCCCGTGCTTGAAATCAACAGTTCTGGAGGACGTTATGGTGCAGGAAATTACAAATAATGTTTTGTCTTTAAAAAATTCTTCAACAGGTTTTGACAAAATTTCTGCTAAAGTAATTAAACATATCCTTCCATCGATTATCACCCCACTTTGCCATTTGATTAATAGGTCATTTCAACTAGGAGTATTTCCTCAAAGTCTTAAATTGTCGCGTGTGATAGCTCTCTTTAAAGGAGGTGACCGTGAGGATCCTGGGAACTATAGGCCGATCTCTCTTTTGTCAGTGTTCTCTAAGATATTTGAAAGGCCAATGCTCAAACGTCTGGTGATATTTCTTCAAGCAAAATTTTTTTTCCATCAACATCAGTTTGGGTTTCACGCAAAGTATTCTACAGAACATGCTTGTAATGAACTTCTCCAGTTTATAGGACAATCTTATTCCTGCAGCCATTTTTTTGATGTAAAGAAAGCTTTAGACAGCCTTACACAAAAGATCCTCATTGGTAAACTTTCTCATCATGGTGTGCGTGGGGAAGCATTGTCTTGGTTCTCTTCATACCTTACTGACAGATCTATTGCCATGGAAGATACAGACAAGGAAGTTCCAATTGAATACGGAGTACCCCAAGGTTCTATTCTTGGGCCAACCCTCTTCCTGATATATGTGAAGGACCTCTACCATGGGCGCCATATGGGGGGCAGGGGGGGCTGTTGCCCCCCCCCCCTGGCTGAATGATGCTGCCTTATTTTTATATTTTTGTTCTGAGATTTCTATTATATAGCATTAAAAGTGGCAATTAGACGAAGTTTGCCCCCCCCTGGAATTCAGCTTATGGGCGCCCATGACCTCTACCGACTTCTTAAAACCCCAATTCCCAATGTTTGCTGTGGATTGTGTCACAAATGTTACTCTCAAACTATGTCGGTGTCCACATCTGATAGTCGAGAAGAACTGGTAGCCTTTGCAGATGACACTACTCTAGGTGCTGCAGCTGCGGATGAGTCATCCTTTATTCTAAAGCTTCAAGCAATGATTGAGAAGATATTCAATTGGTTTGACATAAATCAACTAGCTTTAAATGTAAAAAAAGTCGTACCTCTTATTTTTCCCGTACAGGTGTGAGCTGCCCCACAATTACTGAGCTTCCTACATCAATAGGCTCCATAAGTCGCCCCCCGGATCGATATGTGCGATTCCTGGGAGTTCTTTTGGATGAAAATTTATCGTTTAAGTGGCAAGTTCAAGTAATAAGAGTGAAAATTTCCCGCGAACTTGGAATCATTCGTAAATTAAAGCGTTTATTTCCTTTTCCTATATTCCGTTTTTTATATTTCTCTCTCATTTTCCCTTATATACGTTACTGTTCAACCGTGTGGTTGATGTCTACATTTTTTACATTTTACAACGTGATGTCTACATTTTTTTCTGTACTTGCTCCTGTTCATATTCTTCATGAGAAAGCGGTAAGAGTTCTCTAGTCGACTACACACACTCCTGTTGATCTCCTTAAGACTAGAGATATTTATGTTATATCTCTAGCTTCGTTGGCATATCAATTCTTCCACGGGGATCTCCCATTTTGTTTTTCTGGACTACTTAAGCTAATAGGGGAAGTAAGTTTGTACGCAGTTCAAAACAGGGAGGATGCTACTCCCTCGGTTCGTTCAGACTTTGGTCTGGTCGTGACTGTTGGACGTGCTTGGAACTTGATTCCTGCGTAGATTTGTCAGTCACGAACACTTGGCTCCTTTAAAAGACAGATGAAAAGTTTCTTATTAAAGGTAAATATTAAATAATTTATAGTTGTTTTATGGTGTTTTTGTTTGTTTGTTTTTTTTTTTGGGGGGGGGGGGGGTGTTGGCGTTGGATCCTTGATGATATAGATAATTTTATTTTTTTATTTATTGTCGGGTGATAGGAGGGTCGCTGTTTCGTGTGGACTGTCGGTGAGTTGACTTCTTTTCCTTATAGCTTTATAAATTAGGCATTGTTTAGTATTGTTTATGCCAAGTTTTAATATTAGTCATTTATTCTGTGTCGTTTTCCCCAAATCCCAAATAACGGGCCATTGAGCCCTTTGGGATATTGTTTTTTGTTATTATTATTTATGGAAATAAATGGAACTTGAACTTGAACTTGTTTAGTTTTCAGTTATATAGATTCCAAACTGGTATTTTCGATTCGGTTAAAGAAAAAAATTTTGTTAAGGTCTTGTCCTTGTATATTATATCAGAAAGAAACATTAAAGTTATTGTTACCATGAACGAGAAAAATCTTGCTGCGGTTAAGATAAGAAGTGAGGCTAGTAATTGGTTTAGTGTACAATAAGGTACAAAACAAGGTTATGCCTTAGTCAGTGCTTTCACTTTTTGATTTTCCTTCCCCTATTTTCATACCAATTTTCTCTAAAATTCCTTGTGTTGTGGTGTGAGTTACTGCGAAAACAAATTAACTAAAACCAAAAATTTTTCAACTAAACATCTACCAAAAATTAAGCTTGATTGATCAACAGATTTGAATTGAACCTTCAAACTTCACTCTGTGATGAAGCCTGTGTGCTAGTTCTAACGGCGGTAATTGAGGGGAAGGGACGTCCTTGCCCCCTTAGTTTTTGCTCTTGCCTAGGTTTTGAAATCACCTTTTTTTTGGTCATTTTATTGTGAAAGGCACTTGTTTCATTTAAAAAGGTTGGGGAAACAACCGAAAGTGCACTTTGGGGGAATGTGCTATCAAGTCAAATTTATAAAAAGCGATTAAGTATAAATATAAGCTTTTAAATGAGCCCTTAAACAGCTTTTTTTTTTTTTTGTTACAGTAGCCATGCTAGTCAGTAGGTGATTTATTGTCTTCATTATGGCTTTTTTAAGGCGATGTCGGCCGAGTAAAAAACAGCTTTTTGCTCATCGACAAACAAACGTTCCTGAAAAAAATGTATTGTTTCGTTCCTGAAAACGTTCCTGAAAAACATGATAATGAAGTTTATGTTATAGACTTAGCTGCCAAGGTTGTGTTTGCAGTACTTTTTAGAGCTGTCTTATCTCTCCTAGATGGGTGATAATTAGAAATTATATTAAAAATAAGTTTTCAACTGAAACTAAGAAGTGGCATTAAAACTTAAAACGAGCATACATTATTCCGTAAAAATAAAAAAGATCATGGCAGCTTTGTTTCTGCAAAAAATTTTAATAAAAAAAAACGAACAAAGATTAATTTAAAAAACAAAGTTTTTCCGAGGGAAGTAAAGAGCGAAGTTGAAACTTAAAACGGACAAAAATTATTACTTCACAGCCTATTTAATATATATTAATATAACTAGTACAAATAAACAAACTAATAATGTTTCCCTATGCTTTTATGATTATACAAAACTACCGCTTTACTGAAAACACAAAATAATATAGGAGTTTTGGTACAGTAAAAGCAAACCAATTAAGGACACTTTATAGAATCAAAATGTTATCAATCCCTCTTAGGATCAATCCCTTTTAAGATAAAGCAACAATCCATTTTAGGATTGTCTTTATTTTTTACGGTTAATTTGGTATCACTTCTGCACAATAGCTTAGTTCAATGACTGGCTCTCGTTTTGGTTCTTGAAAGGACATGTCATAATTAGTTTGTACATTAAGGCCAAACTAATTAGTATTAGTTTTTATTAGTTACTATTAGTTTAGTCGAACTATTTGTAAAGTTCGAATTAAGGTTATCTAAATAATATTAGGACTATAGACTAGCTTTAGAATTTGCATCATAGTTGAAATTCACTCTTGTACAGAAAGAAAGAATCGGATTTCCAGAGTTCATATTTTGTCTTATTTAATCTTCATTTCAAGTGATACTAAAGCATATTTCTTACAATTTAAGAATGTATATTACTCACTATTGGTATTATAGCCGGTAAGGGCAAAATTCTGCTTGATAATCCATCCAATATTTCTGTATGCTGTTCAATTACTTCGTGGCTATTAAAAAATATTTAGTTTTACGCTTATGTTTTTTAAGATAATTTTAATTGTATACTAAAAGTTACTAAGATTTATAGATTAGTTTAGTGTTGTCAGGCTACACACTCACTTTTGACTCTTAAATCAATAATTAATCGGGTTTTTTATACTTGAGTTTTGTGTTTTCAGTAAAGCGCTAGTTTTGTATAATCATAAAAGTATAGGGAAACATAATTAGTTGGTTTATTTGTACTAGATATATTAAATATATATTAAATAGGCTGTGAAGTAATAATTTTTGTCCGTTTTAAGTTTCAACTTCGTTCTTTACTTCCCTCGGAAAAACTTTGTTTTTTTTTTTAAATTAATTAGATCATAAAGACCAAATTCATAACTTCAATCAAGGTTGTTTGGTGAGGAGGCAATGGTCCTTAGAAGTCTGAGCTTCAAGCTGGGGGTCCACTCCTTCTGTAATATTGATATTGGATTTTAATAACATTAACGTAAGTCATTCTTACTTTTTGGCTTCATTTATTTCTGAATATGCTTAATCACTTTTGTTTTGAAACTCTTTGCTGTTGTAAATCCAAATACAACACCGGCTACCTTTGTTTAAAAAAGAGAAAACCCATGTAACACAATCACTGGTGACTTTGACCCAGTAACCATCCATACTTTAGCTATTTCAGAGTTCTGCACGGATCTTGACACCAAAAATCAGTGGTGCATCACAGGATTTTTGTAGAAAACTGAGTATATGCAATCTATAAGAATTTTTCAGACTTCGTTCGAAAAAATTAAAATTTCCCTGAGTATTCCAAAAAACTATTACTTTAATTAAGATTCCCCTGAATCCTTGGATACAAAATAAGTGTCCCTAAAAGAAGTGATTTCCCCTAAAAAAGGGGAAAACCCTAGAAGTGGAAGCCCAGGCCTTGTCCTAGTTTAGATGGATTATTTCGATGGACTCTGGTGTAAGGAATACAATAAAGTCTACTAAAAGTGGCGTCGTTTGGAAGAGGCACGGAGAGGGGGTGATTGCCCCCAATAATTCAGAAAAAAAAACTGTTTTATATTAAATAAATTTTAAAACTGTTGCTCGTTTAAGTTTCAATTTTGCTCTTTACTTCGAGCGGATATTTTTTTTTTAACTAATCCATGTCCATTTTTTAATATAAAAACGTGAAAAAAGGGGTCCATTACACTTCCTATTATGTACCACATTAACATTTATGTAAACATACCGCCTTTGAAACCTTATCATCAAGTAAATAGGTGAGCCTAGTTGATGGCAAAGTTACGAAAATGTACTGTACTTCCCTTTTCGCCACGTTTGCTCATGTCAAATTTATTTCCCTGATATCAAATCTATCAGTTCAAGAGATAAGATTTTCCTGTTTAGGAACTTTCAAAATTGGATATGAATACACCCTCTTCTCCTGCAAATAGGACCGAAATAGAATCATGGAAGAATAATAAGGTATAATAAGAAGAATGCAGTGAATATAACTTCTTGAATGAAAAAGAAATCATCGAAAAAGAAAATAAGACTTAGTGCTTTTTATAATAATATTTGCACTATAGCTATAGGTCAAATCGGTTGTAGCTTGGTCATAGAAGTTGGTAGGGGAGAGGGAAATCCACTCCAGGAATCATTTAATTGTTTTAATTTTTGGTTCCAATATTAAATCGATACTCAATATAGCTCCACATTCTCTTATTAGTAATTGAAACGCCTAATAAGCGCTGGTAAAAGTCCTACTCCTTACGTTTTGGACTCCTAGATGTAGAACTGCTCTATGTATAATAACATTCTGGCTGCTCGATATTTCCGCTTTTAAATATTTCTTTTAACCTTTTCTTTAATTTCTTTTCTTTTAAATATTTCTAAATATTTCTTTTAATATTTCTCAAAATATTTCTCCAAAAAAAGAATGGACATAAATGTACTTAGGATTGTTGCTTTATATTAGTCGTATTTCACGTAACGTCAGCGCTACTTTCTGGACATTTATGTCTGAATCAGCATGTTGTACGAAATGTTTGCTGCAAGTATGATAAAGTGAATTCGAGCAATATATGAATATTTTTCTCACAATTTAAAAGTTTTGCGTGCACATATATGTGGTACCAGCCCACACTCTTTTTCTATTGTTGTCACTTTTAACGTGATGCACCAGGAGACCGAGCTTCACTTGGTGAAGGGAATTTTAGCAAGATATTCAGTGTACCCCCATCCAATAATATTTACCCCCATACCCTGATTTATGCAAGAAAATCTTTTGTATAATTTTTCTAGGTTACATTTTTGTTTCAAACAGAGACAAAGGAGAAGTCAATTTTCAAACTCTAGGCGTTAATTTTTTCCTTCCGATTGGCATTGGTTGCGAATTTTAATTAGTGTAATGTTTCTGCCGCAAGGATTCCAGGAATTGTTCAGATTTTCTGGATACTCTTTATCAAATAATGCCCAACGGGTAAGTTAATAATTCTAACTTTATGTTTTTAATAATTTCAAACTACAAATACGATCGCTATTTTAAATGTGGGTAAAATTTACAGAGGATTATTTTCCGTAGAAGAGAATTTTCCGCGGGTGTGAAATCTATTTTCCAGGGGAAATTTGGTCGCGGAGTTTGTTCATTGGACAAGATCCTTTTCGTTATTTTCATTTTAAAATTGGATAAACAGCCCAAAGTGCACTTCTTGGGTGTCATATGACACTTTGTGATTGCCTTATTAAGTTGAATTTATAAAAAGCAATTAAATATAAAATTTAGTTTATAAGTCAAGCCCAGCCTTTCCATTCCAGAATGTCACTCAATTTTCACTTTTAGGGTACCATATGGCACGTTATGACGGCTTTATCGAGTCTAATTTATAGAAAAAACGATAAGACAAAAGAATTAGCTTTTAAATGAGCCCCTTAAACAGCTCTCTGTGTTGTTCCAGTGCCTCGATATTGACGAAGTAAAAAGAGGGCATTTCACTGCTGCCCGTACAAAAAAAAGTTATTTTTTCTTGTTGTTCAAGGAGGGAGTTACAACTTTCCTGTATAAGGTTTCGACAATGGTGATTTAAAGAGTGTAGGCTACTTTTTGATTTGCTCAGACACCATTTTCAAATCACAACCAACTGAATAGCGCGATATAAACAGGGCTGTTGGAATAGTGCTTGGTTCAACTATGAAATTGAGCATCCTATGCTTGGCGTGGGAGTTGGGGAAGTTGAGCTGGGTAGGAACTGCAACATTAATGGTGAAGCTGGCTGAAGAAAACCAAGTGTATGTTAAATTTACCTTTGTCCACCCGAAAGCTTGTTTACATGATACTACTTTCGTTAGAGACAACTCATTGCTAATAATCAAACAGTTCATGGTAACGAACTGTAAATAAGAAGCGATGCGGTTCAATAGTAACCGAAACTCTAAGAAACAAAGTTTTGAAAACAATAAATACATCGAAAGAATTGCCTTTCGATGCTTATTCAAAATATGTAAAATTCACCAAATTTAATGGTAGCCATCAAAAGTTACAAGCCTGAGAAAATTTGCCAAATTTTTTGAAAAAGGGATGAAACACTCCCAAAACTTCAAGTGATCTCGATGAAAAGCACTCCAATAGATTCAGCACACCAGAGAACCCTACTGTAGAGGTTTCATGCTGCTATGTACAAAACGTGGAATTATGCATTTTTTGCCAGAAGAAAAATTACGGATGCGTGTTTTATTTGTTTTTTTTTTTTTTTTTTTTTTTTTTTTTTCTCCAAGGGTAATCATATCGAACCAGTGATAGTAGAATATTGGGATATGGCTCATTTGATCGGAAATCAAAAGTTCTAGTGCCCTTTTTAAGTGACCAAAAATGTTTGAGGGCTGCTAGACCCTCCCCCCCCCCCTCCCACGCTCATTTTCCCCCAAAGCCACCCGATCAAAACTTTGATGTAGCCATTTTGTTCAGCATAGTGGAAAAATCTAATAAATATATCTTTGAGGATGAATTAACCTTCCACAGACCCCAAGGGTAGGGATAAAAATTATAAACTTTGCCCATTGCTTACATATAGTTTGGATTGTTGGGGGGAGGGGGGGGCTTACATGGGAGGATCTTTCTACAGATGAATTTATCATGGGGAAAGGGAATTTTTCATTGAGGGGGAGGCGGATTCCCCAGCGTTATTTAAAAAACGATCAGAAATTAAATAAAAAAAACAGTTTGCCAGAAGAAAGGTCACAGATGCGTGTTTATTGCTGCTTTTTTCCCCAAGGATGATCGCTTCGACCCAGTGGTCCTAGAATGTCGCGAGAGGGCCCATTCGAACGGAAATTAAAAGTTCTTAGTGCCCTTTGTAAGTGACCAAAGTAATTGGAGAGAAACTAGTCATCGGATCAAAATTTTAAGATGGCCATTTTGTTCAGCATAGTCGAAAAAATCTAATAACTATGTCTCTGTAGACGACTCAATCCCCCACAGTCCCGGGGGGAATGACTGCAAGTTGTGAACTTTGATCATTGTTTACATACAGTATTGGTTATTAGGAAGTTTACAGAAGTTTTCAGGGGAATTTTCCCTGGTGGGGGATTGGGGGGATCGGAGCGAGGGGTTACGTGGAGGATCTTTCCATGGAGGAGTTTTTCATTGGGGAAGAGAATTTTCCATGAAGGGAGCGCCGCTTTTTCCAGTATTATTTAAAAAAAAGATCAGGAATTAAATTATAAAAACAAGTTTTTTCAACTGAAAGTAAGGAGCAGCATTAAAACTTAAAACGAACAGAAATGGTTACGTATATGCGGAGTTCACCCTCTCTTCAATACCTCGCTCTTTACGCTAAAGTATTTTTAGTACCTTCAAAAGAGCTATTTATTCTAATTAAACGGCTTTTTGTGATTCAGGGGTCAAAGAATTGAAATAAAATTTGAACTTTAGCGCAAAGAGTGAAGTATTAGCTAGTAGGTGAACCCCTCATATCCGAATGATTTCTGTTCCTTATACTTTTTAATGTTGCTCCTTACATTCAGTTGAAAAAACTTGTTTTTCTCATTTAATTTTTCTTAAAGAATTAGGACAAAATTCGAACGTTAGCGTAAAGAGCCAGGTATTGACGAGGGAGTGATCACCCTCACATACGTAATAATTTCTATTCGTTATAGTTTTAATGTCGCTCCTTACTTTCAGTTGAAAAAACTTGTTTTTTTTTTTTAGTTTTAGTAAAAGCCGAATACCAGTAGGCCTACTTAATTTTATTTTTGTTTAATGTATATTTATTATTTATTATGTATTGTTGAATGTTTTGAATTCAACTAAGTAGTGTATTTGTTCAATAGTAACTTTTCTTCAGTACCACTTGAATAAAAATGTTATATTGAAGACTTATGCAAGCATATGCCTCTTTAACTATTTTTCATTGGATGTTCAATATGCATTATAAAACAATTTCCCCAAAAAAGCTTTCAGAACGTCTTGAAAACACTTATAGGCTCGGGTTTTCCACAAACGCTCCATCACTCCAGCCCTTTCCCCTGAAGGATATCCCATACCCCCTAACTTGCCGTGTGTGGACCTCCTCTTGCCCCCCCCCCCCAACCCCAGTAAAAATGTTGGAGCTACGCTCCTGGATACTGGAGTATATGGAATCCTACAGGAACATAAAAATCTTCTAGATTTGGAGAATCCATCTGATCTGTGTGTCCTAGACAAAGATATTAGCAAAACGGATGTTTGAGGTTTCAGGGTGCAAAAATAGGTTTGAACATTAATATTAACAAGACTAAGTCGTCTTAAACTAGGAATTTTTTAGAGTAAAGGGCTTGCGTAAAAAAAACAAAAAAAAACTAGAGAATCCCCTTATTCTCTATCTTCGGCCGGAAGAACAGCCCGTCATTTGGGGGGGGGGGGCAATTATCCAACAATCCCCGTGTTTTCCCCTCAGGATCCTCCAGGTACCCATTTGAAGCTGGTTCGACTCTTGGTTGCGCTTACAGAGTCATACCGCTTTGTTCCAAATCAAGTAAGCAGTGACACCAGGACTCGAGCCCCCGTCCTCACGAACAAAGGATTTCAAGCCTACTACGCTAGCGCTAGCCACTCGGCTAGTACCATAAAACAATTCTGCTGACGTTAGGTAAAAAAATAAATCAAGCGGATGCTTTTGCTTGCATGGATGGTATTATTAGCAAGTGTGTTGAACACAGTGATGATGTAAAAATAGCAAGGCGCAGGGAAGTTCTTTTGGTTGGGAAAATTTTGGAAGAAATATAAAGCTAAGTTTACAAATCGAAATTGGAATATTGGAAGCTACGATAATAACAGTAGTCAAATATAGTTCAGAAAAGTGGGTGCTCCGAAAGGCAACAAAAAATTTGTTAAATGTTTCCCAGACGAATTTCCACAGGGGGGATAAAGATTTAAGCTTTGACAAGTTTGGGATCGAGGAGTAGCAATCGCAGCTGTAGCTGCCTGACCACAGTGGATTAGTGTTGCAGCTAGTTGTTAGTGGTAGAGGTAATACAGTAATACAATAGAGGCAATAATAGAGGTGATAGTAATAGAGGCAATAGTAGAATAATACAGGTAGTTGGCAATAAACGGAAAGAACCGTCGAGAAACGTGCGTTCAATTTTTTGGAATAGCAGCGATAATTTCAGGGAGTCAAGTGCTTGTGTCTTTTTTTTCTTTCAACTTTGGTGCTATTCTTTCAATCCTAAATAAAAATCACTAAGAATAGTAAAAAAAAATCACTAATTTTTTTCTAGAAACCATTAAACGAAATTAAACCATTAGGCTAGAAAAAAAAAGTTGCTGAAAATAACGATAAATAACTTGGGGCATCAACTATGCACTCGGAGCTCAGATAAAATTATGAAAGCAATATAGATGGTATATAGTATCTCAGGTACACAACGCCAGTAGGAGAATTGGAACTTAGGTTTTCCAACCTAAAGATAGCCTATGTTAAAAATTTGATTAAGCGTTAAAAGTAAATGTTACTAAATAGTAACGTTGAAAATGGCGTATTTTGCAAAATTTTACTTTTCGTAACTTACAAGTTCCACGCTATTCCTCGTCAGCACTGACGAAAGAGCGCAAGAAGTTTGACTTTTGTCCCAATTCCTCAAGAGCCAAACGCAGTGGCCGTTGAATTGGAATGAGCAATATCTTTAAACCCACTATAAAACTTTAGTATAAAGATTGGGGGTTCAGGGAGGTGGCAGCTCCCCTCGTATATGAAATATTTCTTTTTATTTTAAGTTTTAATGTTGATCTATACTTTAATTAAACAAAGTTGATTTTTCTTTTATTTGAGTTCTGATCGTTCTTCTCATCATGTCCAAGCCTATCCAAAGTGTGATGGGGCTGCTGTACTCATAAAACCTACCACTTCTTGCTTAAATATTATGCATCGATTCTTGTAAATTGATCGGTTGCGTGCTAGATAGGTGGCGTAAGAATTTGCCTGAGTATTCACACAATTTATCCGACACCTAGTTTTTTTCTTTTATGTAGTAGCAAGTGACTAAAGCGATCAGGGTTGCCACCGTCAGTAGGATTTTACTAGATCTAGTAAAAAAAAAATCTAGTAAATTTAGAAGATCTAGTAAATTTCCCAAAATCTAGTAAAAACTAGTAAAACAAAAAAAAGTCATGATTTATAGTAAACAAAACTTTTTTTTTTTTCCATGATTTCAGGGAAAAAAATTATCGTAAACATATGACAATTTACAATTTTTGCTTGTCTGTTTTACAATTTACAATTTTGCTTGTCTGTCTCAGAGACAGACAAGCAGTCACCTATTTTCATAAACAAACACTCCACTTCCGGCGTCTAAAGGTCGACAAAATCAGGCTTGTGTGTATCAAATCTTACCAACTAAAAAATAAAGCTATAATGACACTTGGATTTGTGATGATTGGGAATCAATTGGAATCAAAACAAAAGCCAACCACCCAAGGTGATTAGGTGAATCTCCTCAGTTTGAAAATTTTTATTGAGTAAAAAGGAGCCTGCTGAGAGAAATTAAAAGTAAGTACAAATGTAACATTACATATATATATATATATATATATATATATATATATATATATATATATATATATATATATATATATATATATAATATATATATATATATATATAAATATAATATATATATATATATATATAATATATATATATATATAATATATATATATATATATATATATATATTATACTATATATATATATATATATATATATATATATATATATATATTATATATATATATATATATATATATATATATATCCAATAAAAGGATTTTTGAGCTTGCAGGTTTCCGGAATTTTCCATCATACTATGAAAACGAAAGAAAAAGGAAAAGAGAAAAAAAAAGAAGAAAAAAGGAAAAAAGATTGTGAAAATCGTATTGATTATCCTCCTATAGTAAAAATCGATGCTTGAAGGTGCGCGTGCTGCGTAGCCGCACGCGCAAAAATTTTTTTGGAGCATTTAGTAAAAACAGATGCGATCTAGTAAATTTTTCCTCTCCGATTTAGTAAATTCTTCCAGGTCAGGGTGGCAACCCTGAAAGCGATCGAATGCATTAATAACCAAACAGTTCATGGTTACAATTGAGCGACACGGATCAATAGTAATCGAAATTCTAAAAAAACGGAATTTCAATTTCCAATAGGTATATCATAATAATCAGCTTTTTCCTGCTTTTTTCAAATATATAAGTTTCATTAAGTCTAATTTTATCCATCATCAAAGGTTACGAGCCTGAGAAAAATTTGCCCCATTTTTGAAAAAAGGGAGAAACACCCACTACAAAAAGTCATAGAATCGTAATGAAAATCACACCATCAGATTCAACGTATCAGAGAACTTGTTGCCGACTAATTTCTCCCTACTCTAATAAAATACCCAAATACGAAAAATTCCATCTTTATTCTCTTTAACAAACAACTTGCAACTAACGAAAATGAATTACACCAAAGTTCATTATATTCGAAATTGAGTCATCTCATCCCTCGATGACGCAATAACACATAGACAAAAGTTATCAGGTGGAAAAGGCTTAAACTACGCGTATAATTAATAGTCGATCCATGAGATCCCTCCCTTCCACAAGAGAATGCCAGAGATATCCCTAACAACTATCACCCAAAAATCACCTTGAAAGCGCATTAGTATTTGCGTTCATGGACCCTGGTCGGCTATTAATAGCAAACTGAAATTCTTGCAGAGCGAATGACCAGCGAGTCAATCGAGCGTTCCAACTTCGAGCAACATTAAGCCACCTAAGAGGGTTGTGGTCGTTTCTACGAAGAAATGGCGTCCCTTCAGATAGTACTACTCGAAGCTTTCAATTCCCTTTTTGAGAGCTAGAGCTTCTTCCAAGGTCGAGTAACATATTTTGGTCGGGGCCAGTTTCCTTCTACGGAATACAAATGGGTGCTCTTCACCATCCCTTTGGGTGAGGACCGCTCCAACGCCTATGTCAGAGGCGACCGTCTGTAAAATAAAATCCTAACTTAAATCTGGTGTCACCAAAACTGGGGGCTTCGATGAGTGCTTGTTTCAGGTTCTCAAATGCACCAACCCGTATCTCATTCAGCTCCAACGTGTTCGGAAAACCATCCTTCAGAAGCGAAGTGAGCAGTTCAGCAATTTCAGCAAAACTTTTGACAAAGCGTTGATAATATACTGTCATCCCAATAAAAGAACGAATTTCCTTCTTAGACACAGTTAGGGAAAAATCTTGAACGGCCTGGACCTTGCCCTCCAATGGGGCAATTTAAGCATCTCCAATTCGGTGATCCAGGTAACGAGCCTTGTTCTGAGCCATTATAATCTGTCTTTGGCGGATCTCCAACCCTGCTTCTTGTATACACTCTAGCGTTTTTCTATCGTGAACTAAGTGCTCCTTTCTAGAGTCGCTAAAGATAACAATGTCGTCCAAATAGGCAAGAGCAATTGATTTGCAGATGTCTAAAACATTATCCATAAAATACTAAAAAGTCGCGGGAACACCATGCAATTCGAATGGCCAGAAACTAATATAGCATGGAAGACGTCAGGAATGCCGTCTTTTCCTGGCTGCCTTTCTCCAGCTCGATCTCATAGTAGCCAGTATTCTCTAACCAAATCTAGGACACTAAATGTTTTTTGTGCTGACAACCGTCTCCAGGAGCTAGTTATACGAGTCAAAAGATACGCATCAAAACGAGATATGTTTTTAAGCCCACGAAAATCAAGACAGAAGTGTAGCGATCCGTCCGAATTTTTTACCATGACGACTGAGGAGCACCATGGACTCGAAAATAGTTCAATGATGCCCAAGTCAAGCATGCGGTTGACTTCCTGCTTAATGACGACCTGTCGGCTTTGTGGGACGAAAGATGGCCTCTACCTCAGAAGTCGTGACTCACCGGTATTAATCTGTATGTTTCACGATCCTAGTTCTCCCCGGTGCCCCTAAGAAAGTTTCTCAGAAATCCTTGAGTAGACTTAACAGCTCTTCCTTTCTCTTTTCTCTCAGGTGAGTTACTGATTCACACAGACCAGAACAAACTTCTCTGTCACACCGTTCATACGTTCACCTACGTTTAGTTTGCTGTCAACGGCTGTCATCAAAATTTTCTGGCAATCTCCTTTCCAATTCCCGCAGAAGGTTGGTGTGAAGTGCTATGTATTTTTTCCTCGCTTCTGGGATCTCAATTTCGTAATTGACTCGGCCAATTTTCCTCGAGCATTTAAAGGGCCTTGCCACCAGATTTCTAGCTTGTGGTCATCTGATGGCGGAAGCACTAGGACTTCATCTCCAACCTGAAGTTCACGAGGCTTTGTACGACGGTCGAACAGCTTCTTTTGTTGGCTCGCCGTTTTTGTCCAGTTTTTGTTGAGCTTCCTTCATCAGCTTTTCAATGCGAGAGCATACTTGCAACAGTTCAGCATTTAATCAATTTTGTCTTAGATCCATTGGTGCTGCCTCCCACTGTTCTTTGAGGATATCCAGTGGTCTTCTTGGTTGCCTACCATACAGGAGTTCAAAAACGGCTGAAAACCAGCGAAGTACTTAACTGTTTTGCGATACACAAACAAAATGAAGGGGATGTACCAGTCCCATTGCTCCGGATTGTCCATAAAATATTTCTTAAACAAGTGGAATAAGGTTCCATTGAGTCTTACCACCAGTCCTTCGGTCTGCACATGATACGGAGAAGTCTTTATTGCCCTTATACCAAGCATTTTATAAACTTTCCTAAAATTTTGGACAGAAAGTTTGATCCTTGGTTGGTCAAAATCTCAAAAGAGACTCCAACTCTGCAAAAGAATTATTCGAGGACCTCCCCAATCTTTCTTGCATTGGTCGCCCGTATAGGTAGAGCTTCCGGATATCGGATGGCATAGTCCAAAATTACCACTAAAAACCGATGACCATTGCGTGATGTTGTTAACGGCCCAATAATGTCCATAGTAACGCGGTGGAAGGGCTTTTCCACTGTGCGTAAGGAAATCAAAGGTACCTTCTATTTCGCTTTCAGCCTAGCCGTGAGCTGACACGGCTCACACGTTTTAATGTATTTTCGGACATCTCGTATCCCTACCGGCCAGAAGAAACGATACAAAATCCGGTCACAATTGTGCTGGTTACCAGTATCTCCACTTAACGGCGAATCGTGGGCCAGCTTCATGATGAAGGATCTGCAAGACTGTGGCAAAACAAGTTGAAATACCTCGTCGCCCACTGACAAAGTCCTCTTCCTATACAGCAGGTAATCAAGGATCTCATAGCTTTCACGTAGCGGGTCTTGCTTGAAACAACCTATCAAGATTTTGTCAGCCTTCTGTAGTCGTTTGAGTTCATCCGCAGTCAGCTGATCCGGAATTATCCACTGAGCTGCACCGAACTAAACTGGCTTGTACAAATCGAGCTCTATGCACCTCTCCTTTCGACTCTGTTTCCGTCTGTCTGGCCTCTCAGCTTTTCCAGGATCTGTCTTTATTGTTGTAATGCCATTTTCTGGAAGATCCACTCCCCCATCCTTTGGAGAAGGTGAATCAGGAATGCTCGGCATTGGGGGCCAGTCAATCATCCTTGGTACGTATTCCTGTTTAAGCTCTTCGGGTGAGTAGTTCTTTTTCCTTGTACCGACAAGAACTATAATATTAGGCTTTTTGTTTCCAAAGTGCTGAGTGCAAAGTTCATTGAAACGAGGAAAGGAAGTCCCCAGAATCACGTCCACAGGTAATCCGCTTGAAACGGCAAAGGGTAAGCAGTCACTGAAACCTCCCCCTTTCCTTCCTATCTGGGTGTGAACGTCTTTAACAGGGTACAAATTGCAGTCGCCATGGACGCAGCAAACTTCTGTCTTGTTCGAAAGGGAGCTATCTTCCAGCATATACTTTTTATGCATAATACACAGGGTGGTGCCACTGTCGACCAAGAAAGTTGCTGGTTGCCCTTTAATTTCACCTTCGAAACAGAAAATTTCCCTTGCATCTTCCAATGGGCAAGGGCTTCGAGCTAGAAGAGTTCAATTCCTGTGTTGTCGGTAGTCCTTAGCCCTATGCCCTTTTTTCCTGCAGTTATAACAGCTTTGATTCTTCTGTGACGGGGAGGTGAAAGCGGCTTTATGCTGTGCATCTTTCTTCTCTGTCTTAGGCTTCTCTTTGTGATTTTGAGGTTCTCGAGATATATTTTCTTTCCTCGGCAAATTCTTTGAATCTAGTTTTTCGTCTCTTCTGGTGAGAAAGAACGCATCTGCTGATCTGCATATTTCCTCCAAATGTGGCTGGTTGAGTTCTTTGAGGCGTATGCGTAGTTGGTAATTTTTTTTATAGAACCTATAAATTGCTCAACCACAATCAGTCGAAGGATATCATCTATTTTCTGTCTGAGGATCTCAGGATCTGTTTATGTGTTGTAATCCTGACACTTAGACCATTTGATAGATAGTCACTCCAGCGTCCTCCCATATTCGATGAAAGACTGATCTGGCTCCTTCTGTTCGGAGTGGAAAACGAACTTGTTAGGCTTCTGATATGACCCAAAAACTACGAAGAACTACCCTTTTTGACCTCATCATAGCTGCTGATTTGGTTTGGTGGGAGTATCGAAGTAGCTTCGGGGGCGAAGTAGCTGTCGATTTGTTACACTGGTTTTGGATAACTGCACGCTCGAAGGTGTTGAGGAATGTATCAATGTCCACATCATTGCTGAACTTTGCTATCGCAATAGGTGGCATCCCTGTTGTTACGGATTCACTCTGAATTACAGCCTGCTCTGCATGAATGGCGGGACTAAAGTGCGTGGTAAAACTAGCAAAAAACGATCATTCACAGCTTCCATTCTCAATCTGACAGCAGGGCTACAGTTCAGGCTCTGTTGCAATTCATGCTTCCATGCTCTGTGGTAGCAACTGCCTCTTGGTCCATAGTGACGCGCTGATCTATGCCAACGACAGTATCACCTGAATGATCCTGGGATCGGGTTCCTTTTATACCTCTTGCTCTGAACTTCCTGTCTTGGCTTCTAGCGGTAGACGTATTCTAGATTTCAACTCCGACTTCACCAAAGCAGATGTCTCCCACCTGGTGTCGTAGCCACTAAGATTGGAAGGACGGAAGAACTGGAAGATAAACTAGTCTCGGGCTCAACAGTCAGTCTATAATAGCTTTTTTGAGGCCTCGTGAGCCCTGATTCGGTGGCTCCGTCGACAACTTTGGGTTTCCAGTCACTTATGGGGTGTTTGGTAAGATAGATAGGTTATTATAGATAGATAGGTTTATTTTCTATATATCAGTAAAATAATTACATAACAATCTACAAATCCCCACAAAGGCTCCATGGCCTGTAGGAGGGGGATTATGAAAATATCAAATAAACATTAACATTTAAACGCTTAAGATTTAAACAATATAGACATAACATTAATATTTAAACATATAAACATAAGCATTTGAACTTTTAACATGTGAAGCATTTGCTTCAAAAAAAAAAACAAAAAAAAACAAGGACGGTTCACTAAATAAACTTTATCAAACTACAGTGAATCACAACATCTAAAAAAAAAAAAAAAAAAAAAAAAAAAAAAAAAAAAAAAAAAAAAAAAAAAAAAAAAAAAAAAAAAAACTATTGGCAGCAGGAAAAAGTAAAGAAAATTAATCACAATGAAAACAAATAATATTTTTTTACTAGTCTTTTGAAGGTGCCAAACGAGTGGCATTCTCGAGCCGAATCGGGAAGGGTGTTCCATGTCAAATGACACGCAAACAAGAGGATTAAAATCGGATCTTATTGTTGGTGTATGGGGAATTTGGATATTTAGAGAACTACAGAGTTGATAATTTGACCGATCAGATACAAAAGAAGACGTAAACCTAAGGGACCTAGGAATATCACCATGGAGCTGAAGAAAAGCGAAAGACGCACAGGAAAGAATATAAAGTTTTTTTTAACATCAAGTAACGTTTAGTTGCCGAACGATTCACATCCTGGATAAGATTTATAGCTTTATCACAAATATTTGAAAGCGGTTTGAGAGAAAAGAAGGGAAAGTAGACATCCATATGACTGAACAATAGGAAACATAAGAATGAATTAAACTATGAAATAGGATTCTTAGAATTGGTCCTGGAAAGATATGCTTTAGTTTTCTTAGAATACCGAGGTTTCTGCATACCTTCATTTTAATCAAATCAATATGGTGTTTGAAAGATAAATTTTCATCTAGGAGAATACCTAGGAAACGGACATGGCCATCCTTTGGTCTACTAATAAAGCCTTTGGGTATATGAATTTCAGATAATTGAGGGCAAGCCTGGGATATACGAGAGAAAAAACAAAAAACTAGTTTTAGAAACATTTTAAGTCAAGAAAGTTAGTAGCATCAAACCAAATTGAAACTCTCTCAAAGAGGTCCACTAACTTTGTACGAACTTCATCCTCTGTTCTCCCAGAAGTAATAAGGGTGGTATCATCGGCAAAAGTAACAAGAGAATCTGAGGTATGCAAACTATAATTATGGGTAAGGATAGACTGTTGGATGACATAGACGACAGCAATAAAGAGGATTTTTATTTCTAACTGCAAAAATTAGGGCATTTATGCAAATTAAAAACAGTACCGGCCCTAAAATTGACCCTTGAGGAACCCCCTGGTCAACACTTGATGGTGAGCGAAAAAATGGATGAACAGAAATTATTCTACCAGACAAGAAAGACTTGAACCAATAAAACGCACTACCTCTTACGCCAAAATGAGAAAGTTTAAATAGAAGAACACTGTGGGTTAAAGAATCAAAGGCTTTACGAACATCCAGAAACAAAGCACAGGAATCAAATGGGAGTCTATGGCAGAGTGAAGATAATTCAGTAAAACCGCACAAGCATGCTCAGTCAAATGATTTGCTCGAAAACCAAATTGAAAATCGTGAAAAAAATCTTTAGAAGTAAGAAAATGGTTAAGACGAGAAAGCATCGCCTTCTCAAATATTTTGCCAAGTACAGACAACAAAGAAATTGGCCGATAGTTGGCTGGATCATTTCGTGTCCCCCCCCTTATATAATATGATGATGACTCGAGCACGCTCGAGACTACTCGGGAAAATACCAGGCTGAAAGGAGAGGTTAATAAGTTTTGTTAAGGGATAAATAATGGAAGGAAGTATGAACTTAATTACTTTAGTAGGAATATTATCAGGGCCAGACGACGAACAATTTTTCAATCCCATGACAATTTTAGCAATTTCTTTCTCCGTCGCTGGTTCCAAAAATATTGACTTCATACAAGGTGGCCCAAGATGAGACCTGAAGTTGAATCCTGACGGAGAAGAACCAACAGCCGAAGTGGTCCTTTTACCAATATTCGCAAAATATGAAGTAAATGCATCTTGAACATTCAGTTCACCTTTGATGATTTTGCCATCAAGATCCAAAAAAAAGGGGCTGATGGAGAATGAAAAGAGGGCCTAAGCACAGAATTTATAACCTGCCAAGTTTTTTTCGTATATCTTTACCACAATCTGAAAAATCAATTAAAATAATACTGGGACTTGGCCTTTCGACAAACAGAATTATAAATATTCCTATAAATTTTTAAATCGCTGAAAGCAGATAGCTTTCATTGAAGGGCTAGCAGACTAAAAGGCCCTCCAGAGATTATTTTTTCTACTACAACTCCTAAGGAGACCAGGGGTCATCCAAGGATTTAGAGGAAAAAGTATTCTTAGACTTACGATTAGAAGGAGAAACAGAACAAATATCAAGAACAGCATCTTTAATAGACTCATAAACAGTATCAAATAAATTACAAAAGTCAGAATCACTCTCAAAAAACCACCCCAAGAAATTTCTGCCAATCTTGACCTAAGAAGCATCAATTCCACTTCACCAAACCTAAAAGGCCTCTTACCAGACTCACAAGTCCTCTCAATAGTCAGTTTATCAAAACAGTATCTAGACTAAACAGGGAAATGATCGGAAATGTCGCTCACTAAAACACAATTTTGGATCAAGGTAGCCGTACAGAAAATATTGTCTATCAGCGATGACGTACTCTCTGTTATGCGAGATGGGATACATACAGAAGGTAAAGTACCTGCGGCAAGCATGGACGACAGAAAATCCAAAGATACAGAAGACTTTATATCCATCAAGTTTATATTAAAATCTCCCATAATAATCAATTCAGTCGACTGTTTTAGGATGGTATCCAGTAGATCATTAAGGGTGTGTAGAAACAATGGAATAGAGCCACTAGGAGATCGATAAATAATACCAACAATTAAGTCCTTACCTCCACATTTAATATCTACGAAAAGTGACTCAAAGACACCTTCGATATTTCTGGATAAATCCATTCTAAGAGAATATGGAGATTATTAGAAATATACAAAGCAAGACCACCCTTGGCCATCTTTTGTCGATTCAGTCGTTCCATTTTATAACCTTGCAAATCCAAAAGCATATCATTTTTAGAATCTAAAAAAGTCTCGCATAAAACCAACAACGTCAGGTAGCCCATCAGAAACAATCTGTTTTAGATGGTCTATTGAAGAACAAAGACCCTGAATATTCAAGTGGAGCACTGAAAAATATCCATCCCGCTGGACAGCCTTCCTCAGACTAGAAACATATTTACTTATTACTGCGTGGTTCACTGTGGTCAAATCACTGTTGACATGTCCGATAGAATTATTGATAATGCTTAAAACATCTAACGGGTTAGTTTCAAGCTCAAAAAGTCGTCCTAAAACTGGAGCGTTTCTTATTTTCCAGTAAAAAAGACAACAGATTTTAGATATGGAATCGTGTCAAATGATCGTGAATAGTAGACGCAAGACTAAACATTCCTGAAAAAACATGATGGTAACTCCGAATCTAAATATTTAAACATAAACATAGCATTATAGAATACACATATTCCTGCTAACGGTAGAATTTTATACTCGCGGTAAAGATGCCTCACCGATACAGATAGGTCAATTTGATTACCATAAAGAACTCTAATTGCCATATTCTGTGTTACGCAGAGCAGATGGAGGTGAGTTACGAATGTTTTCGACCAAACCATACAACAATAAATGAGATATGGGTGAACCATAGAAAAATACAACATTCTCAGAATTTCACACGGAAAAAGATACCTAAGTTTACGCATAATACCAATATTACGAGACAATTTGCTGTTAACAGATGCAATAATGGTCTTTAAAACTAAGGCTTTCATCAATTATAACACCAAGGTATCTAGTACTAGTAGATCTTACAATAGTATGGTGCCCTACTTCTATACTATTAATCCATGGATAATGTCCAGTAATTCTACCAAATCAAAAAATTCGACTTATTGTGATTCAGTTTTCAATTTATTTACTCGCATCCACTTTTCAATCGAAGAAATACCTTGTTTCAATATAGTCATCAACTCATTTTCAGTTCTAGCAGCTACAGTGAAATGGGCATCATCAGCAAAACATGGTAGAATTCCTTTAGTACCGTAAGTATCAAGGTCTAAAGAACAAGACACATTACTTGAAGCTCTACAAAGGTCATTATATAAACCAAAAACAACAAAGGGCCCCAAAACGGAACCCTGGGGTACTCCAATCGAAATATATCCAATTTTAGATGTAAATCCATCCATCACGACACACTGAGTCCTTCCACTAAGAAAAATAACTATGACGTTTAAAAAAATCACCACGTATACCACTACTATATAGCTTTTGAACTAGTATATCATGATCAACAGAGTCAAATGCTTTAGTAATATCCAAAAATATCGAAGCTATCTTCAGACCCTTGTCTAAAGCATCATTTAATAAAAGTTGTTAAAAACAAAACTCCATGCTCTGTAGAATGATGACTCCTAAACCCGAACTGACTAGAACTAAAAAATTGTCTTTTCTCGAAAAAACTTACCATCCTACTATGAATCAACTTTTCAAACACTCTAGAAATTAAATGGCAGTAAAGAATCGGTCTATAATCACTAAAAACAATTCTTATCCCCTCCTTTAAATATCGGGATAACATTCGCGCACTTTAGACAATCGGGAAATATTCCAGCTTTTAAACAATTGTTTACCAGTCCTAAAAAATGACTAGATATAACAGGTAATATCGACTTCAAAACCTTCAACTAAATAAAATCGCCTCCTGATGCACCATTTTTCATATTATTTATAACATCAAATAGTTCATCAATAGTTACAGATTTAAGGTACGCAGACACATCACAATCTTCAGGTAGGAACTGACGAAAATCTCCATCTTGATCAAATACTGGCACCGATGATGACACACGCTGCCCAATAGTAGCGAAGTGATTACACATCTCATCTGCAACATTATTATTCATTCCCCATATTATCTGGACGGATCAAAGACGCTACCAGGGCAAGTCACCGACTTAATCAATGTCCAAGTCTTACTCGGGTTACCCTCAACTTTTTTAAATTTAACCTTATAATATTCTACCTTAGCCAGTCAGAGTGCAGCATTTTTACCAACTATTATAAACTCTATATATTACATTATCATGAGGATCATTGCTCCTTGTTGACAACTTATATAAAAAACGTCTTCTATTAATTGACTGTAAAAAACTCTTTGTAATCCAAGGTTTATTCGGAGACACCCTTCTCTTCTGTATTCCTGACACTTCACAACATTCCAAAAACGTATCCTTAATCTTACCATACCAAAGGTCAAACTTCAAATTTAAATCTAATTCTTCTTGTAAAAATTTAAAGTCTAAACTGTTCTATCCTAAGCTTAAATCTTGAAATAGTATTTGAATCAACTAATAATTTCTTAGGCTTAGGGCGAGCACCACAATTAATATTAATATTCTTAAATATACCCGGAAAACTAATATAGCCAAACCAAAGTGATCCGAAACATCATTTAAACACAACACTCGACGAATCATGGGGAACATTCAAAAATACATTATCAATTAGATATGAAGATGACTCCGTCACTCTAGTACAATATTTACAGCAGGATGCATCCCATAACCTAACATTAAATTCAAAAAATTCCGGGCTTTTAAATTAGATGCTAACAATTTCAAATCAATGTTAAAATCTCCACCACAAAACACGGCATGTTCTTACGAGTTTAGAAGGTCCATTTGTTGCTCTAATAATTCTAAAAAACAATCTACACTAGCTGAAGGGGGGCGGTAACAAACAGCAATAAAAAATGGGTCACCATTCTTATCAGCCTCCGTAACAAAACACTCAAAAATCATCTCTTTATTAACAGACAAATCATCCCTAACCTCAATTAGCACTGGAGACACTTTATATTGATCGTTTAGAGTCATTCAAAACTAAATCGATAAACATTTACAATATTATTGACTTCAAAACCAGGGACCAGCATCTTGTCTTTAATGATAACCGATAATTCTTTCTTTAGATCATTTCCAGGCCTCTGCCTTACTCCATTCATCACTAAGCAATCCAACATCTTTTCTTGTTCAAAATCATCCACTTTCGATTCCAATGACAAAATCCTACTTTCCAAGCTTTTAACCATTGCAAATAGTCCTTTGAGTGATTTTTCTATTTCTTGGAAGTTTGGGTTGTAATCAATGGAAATAGCATCATGAATTTTTTTTACTATAATATCAATTGCTTGATTTGCTGTATCAGGGTCTGATAGTTTAGCCTTAACTTAACGGGATATCTCAGCTGTTGTTGTCACTTGCAAGCTCCTGTCGCTTTGGCATCCAGCTGTCAGCCAATACGAGAGCAATCTAAAATTACTGCAAAATTTGGTATTGAACCAATGCGAGAGTAATATAAAATTACTGCAAAATTTGCTATAGAACCAATCCGAGAGTAATATAAATTGCTGCAAAATTTGGTATAGAACCAATGCGAGAGTAATATAAAATTGCTGCAAAATTTGGTATAGAACCAATGCGAGAGTAATGTAAAATTACTACAAAATTTGATATAGAACAATACGATAATAATATAAAATTACCGCAAAATTTTGCATTAACCGGAGCCCTCACTACACTGACTGGTATCCTGTTGAGACGGGACTTGAAACCTCGGTCACTTCGACAGGACTGGTCCTTACTCACACCAGTATAGGACACAGGACAAGGACACTAAGTCCAAACCGGTCTATACAGATTCCTCTTTACCACTGCACAACCGATAAGCTGCTTTATAGAACACATTGAGTATTCTATCTAAACTGAGTTGCGTATACTGCTTGAATTTACTGTTTATTGGACTTTCTTCTGACCGATATAAAAAATCAGTTATACGGCAATATTAATCAAACAACAGACAAGGTATCGTTACTACTACTACTACTACTGACAACTCACCGCAGTACCAAGCCGCCTGAGGCGAACACAGCTATGTACGCTCCTCCTCCATCCCAATCTATTCAAAGCCAACCCTCTTTACACCCTCCCATGAATTTCCCCATTTCCTTTAAATCTTTCTTTTATGACATCCTCTCACCCCAACAAGCGGACGAACTGCTTTGTTTAGCCCTAGACGGTTGGCCAAAAAGGACAATCTTTGGTAATCTGTCATCCTTCATCCTCAGAAGGCGCCAAAGCCATCTTAACCTTACTCTTATTATAGCATTAGATAGCGGGATTGAACAACACTTTTCGTGCAGCCTACTGTTTGAAAATACGGTCAGTAGGCCGGGTACGCAGAACACTCCGTAGGTATTTTCTCTGGAAAACGTCTAGCAAATCTTCATCCGCTTTTCGGAACGCCCATGCTTCAAATCCATATTTGACCACTGTCATCACTGTAGCCTCGAATATTCTAATCTTGGTTTGCAGACTTGTCTCCCTATTCTTTCGAACTTTTTTTTGAACTGCGAAAAACACCGTGAGCCTTGGCTATTCTACTTTTAACATTTTCACTGCTCCCATCGTCCTTACTGATAATACTACCAAGGTAAATGAAGGCGTCAATCTGATCAATCTTTTCGTTAACCAATGACACCTTTTCATCTTCACTTATTCCTAGCCTTAGTGACAAGCAAGTATAATCACCTACGGAACAAGTACTAACAAAACTCTCCAAAAGCGACCCCGCGTACCTCAGCGCCTCTAGACGCAAAATGCTGCTTGTACTACTTAATCGCTCCGAGCCAATTCTTGTGTGGAGAGGATAGGTTTTTGTCAGTACTTGTTCCGTAGGTGATTATACTTTGGCGACAAGGTATCTCGTCACAAATGAAACGTTCAATATCCCACTTCTGACACCAGTTTGTTCCCGACTGATTTGTTCCCGAAATAGGGACAGTTTATCCCTATTTCAATAAACTATTACAGTTGATTATATTGCAGATATTACATTATATTCCAGTCCAAATTAATATGGACTATCATTATAGTCCAAATTCAGTCATCGTTATACATTATAAATATTACCCACAAAAAATATTTTATACATTAAATATTACATTATATTCCAGTTCATCACAGTCCAAATTCAGTCATCTCGACACTTGATGACGCAATAACACATAGACAAAAGGTCTCACGTGGAAAAAGATTAAACTACACGTATAATTATTAGTCAATCCATGACAGAACCCTACTGTAGAGGTTTCAAACTCCTATCTGCAAAAATATGGAATTTTGTATTTTTTGCCAAAAAAAAAAAGATCGGGCATGTGTGTTTTTTTTCGTTTTTTTCCCAGGGGTGATCGTATCGACCCAGTGGTCCTAGAATAGCGGGAGAGGCCTCATTCAAATAGAAATGGAAAGTTCTAGTTCCCTTTTTAAGTGACCGAAAAGATTGGGGGGCAACTAGGCTCCCTCCCACGCCCCTTTTTCCTCCAAATTGTCCGATCAAAATTTTGAGATAACCGTTTTGTTCAGAATAGTTGAAAGGCCAAACAACTATGCCTTTGGAGATATCATGGCTCCCCACAGCCCCTTGGGAAAGGTCTTTAAGCTACAAAATGTTCCCTTTGTTTACGTATAGTATTTGTTACTGGAAAGTATGCATATATTTTCGGGGGAGGGGATTAGATTTTCTGCTGTTGGTATTTTCGACGGGGATAATTTTCCATGGGGAGATATATTTCCAGGGGTTGAATTTTTCAGGGGAAATTTTACGCGTGGAGATGTTTAGGGTAATTGTCCGGGGTAAATTTTCACAAGGATTGAATTATCTAGAGAATAAATCCGTGGGGAGGAGGGATTTTTCCGTGGAGGTGTAGCCAGTGAGACCGTAGGCACATCAAGCACATCCTTAGGAAATTAACATGGGGGTTTCCATGACGCCCTGTTACGTCACGACAGCCCTTGCAAGATTCCGACGACATGCCCAGGCAAGATTCCCGGAATTCCAATTTTGTTTCAGTATTGACAAGATTCCCGAGCGCATCCCTTGGAAATTAACATAGGATTTAAACGTACAGATATGAAAATTAACATGAGATTTTAAACGCATAGATAGAAAAATTAACATGGGATTCCTGTGACACTCCTAGGTGTTCCATATTTCCCCTAGCAACAGCCATTTTGTCTCAATTCGTAGCCATTTTTGGCACATCTATTACCCTTCCTCTAAGTTTTTAAAATGGAAATTGAAATGGCTAGTGCTCTTTTTAATAGTCGAAAGTGTTTGGAAGGCAACTAACACCCCTTCCATGCCCATCATTTATCCAAACACATCCAATCAAAATTTTTGAGATAGCCATTTTGTTCAAAAGTAGTTGAAAGGTCCGGAAATTATATCTAAGAGGATAACACTTCCCCCACAGCCCTCAGGTTAGGGTTGTGAGTTATGCCCTGGGGGCATATACGTTTTTTATTGAAATTTTAGTCGTAGAAACTTGAAAAAGGGCTCATTCGATTGGAAATTGAAAGGGTGTGTGCCCTTTTTAATAGTCGAAAGTGATTGGATGACAACTAGCCCACCTCTCACGCCCACTTTTCCCCAAACACATCCAATAAAATTTTTAGACAGTCATTTTGTTCAACGAAGTTAAAAGTTTTAGAAATTAGTTCGTTGAGGATGATAACTCCCTCAGAGCCCTCGGGGGCAAGGGTTGTAAGTTATGCCCTGGGGGCATACAAGATTTTTATAGATAATGATGTTGTAGAAACTTAAAAAAAAAGGCTCATTCGATTGGGAATTAGAAGGGTTTGTGCCCTTTTTAATAGTAGAAACTGATTAGAGGATAACTAACACCCTTCTTGCACCCACCATTTCCCCAAACAAATCCAATAAAATTTTGAGATAGCCATTTTGTTCGACGTACTTAAAAAGTCTGAAAATTATATTTTTGAGGATGATATTCCCCCCACAACCTCAAGGCAAGGGTTGTAAGTTATGCCCTGGGGGCATGTAAGGTTTTCTCTATAGAAAGTGCTGTCGAAGAAACTTCAAGAAGAAATCATTAGATTGGAAATTGAAACGGCTAGTGCCCTTTTTAATAGTCGAAAGTGATTGGGTGGAAAGTAGTCCCCCTTTCACACCCACCATTTCCCCAAACACATCCAATCAAAATTTTGAGATAGCCATTTTGTTCAACGTAGTTGAATGGTCCGGAAATTATGTCTTTGAGGTTGACAACCCCTCCATAGCACTCAGGTCAAGGGTTGTAAGTTATGCCCTGGGCATATAAGGTTGTTATAGAAAGTTTTGGGTTTCTTTATAGAAAGTGTTGTCGAATAAACTTCAAGAAGAAATCATTAGATTGGAAATTGAAACAGCTAGTGCTCTTTTAAATAGTCCGAAATGATTGGAGGGCAACTAACCCCCCTCTCACGCCCACCATTTCCCCAAACACATCCAATCAAAATTTTGATATAGCAATTTTCTTCATGTAGTTGAAAGTTCTGGAAATTAGATCTTTGAGGATGACACCCCCCAGCCCTCAGGGCAGGGATTGTAAGTTATACCCTGGGGCATATAAAGTTTTTTATTGAAAGCGTTGTCGTAGAAACTTCAAAAGGGCTCATTCGACTGGAAATTGAAAGTGCTAGGGCTTTTTTTAATAGTTGAAAGTGATTGGAGAGCAACTAACGCCCCTCTCGTGCCCACGTTTCCCCAAACACATCCAATCAAAATTTTGAGATAGCCATTTTGTTTAACGTAGTGAAAGTTCTGAAAATTAGTTCTTTGAGAATGACACCCCCTCACAGCCCTCGGGGCAAGGGTTTAAACTTATGTCCGGGGGCATATCAGGTTCTTATAGAAAGCGCCGTCGTAGAAACTCAAAAAGGGCTCATTCGATTGAAAATCGAAAAGACTTGTGCACTTTTTAATAGTCGAAAGTGATTTGAAGGCTTGACATTTTTACCCGATGTGGGTACAATTTATTATTTTTTTGTCTTTCTCTTATCCAGTCTAAGGCACTTCGTATCGAAGGTGTTGTCTTAGGAACTTCGAAAAGGGCTCATTCGATTGAAAACAGAAAGGGCTAAGGCCCTTTTTAATAGTTGAAAGTTATTGGGTGAAAGTATATTGGGAGGGTTGGCGTTTATCCCACGCCAACCCTCCCATTTGGCCATTATGTTTAAAAACTATATGTTGCCTTAAGATTAAATCAAAATGCACCGTGTTAATGCTAATTCCCAATAAGGCATCTCAGCAGTATCCCAAGAACGACTGAGGGTACTATGTTCAATCTTTCGGGGCTACTTCTGCTCTTAAAATTTAACCAAATCAAAGTAACGTAAGTGTATCCAAGCTATCAAAGAAAGTAAACAGATTTTTTTTTGCGAATGGTATCAAGTTTTCTATTTCAGGTCAACTAGAGGAGGTATGAAACTAAATTAAACAGTACTATTTGTGTCCAGATTTTTAAAAGGGTGTTTGTTGTTAAAAGTACAAATAGCAGACCAAACTATAGAGTCTTAAAAAACGAAAAGATTTAAAGAATTATTTTCTTTTTTCCCTGGTAAGGAACTACGTCAATATAAGACATAGGGAAGACATAGGGTTTTGAGTCCTACTATATTAATTTCTGCTTGTTTTGAGTTTGACTCGGTTATTTATTGTAATTTCTGTTCGTTTTGGGTTTCATTTATTTATCGATGCTGATTTGTGGTAGTTTCACGCTTGGTAGATTATTTGATTTTATTTTTGCTCATTTTTGGTTTAATGGATTTCTTTACTTTTCTTTGAAAAAACTTATTTTGTTGAAATTTTTTTTTAATTAATATATAATAAGCATCTTTTTGATATATGGAAATAGGAAAAGGTTTACATCATTTTTTTATAATCAAACAGTTTGATTGTTTTATCACTGATGACGTAGAATGAAATTTTGAAAGTCGACATTAAAATTTCCGTAATTAAAAGAAAGAGTTGTTTTAATATCTTAACGATTTTGAAGCACTAAAATATGGTAACTGTACTAAATAAAGAAGGACTTGAGGTAGAGCTAAAGAATTAAAACATGATTTAATGACTTTCTTGTCAAAAATCCTGAAGAGAAACTACTTACCAAAACTTGCAGAGACGCAAGAAAGGTACGTAACATGCTATAAAATATATATGAAATTTTGATGGGGATTTTTTTTTTTAAATGATAATACATAATAAGTATCCTATTGGTATACGGAAATAGGAAAAGGCTTATTTTTTTTTCAGTTTATAATGTTCGATGGTGTGATTGACACAGAACATATTGGACTGAAACATTCCTCGACTGGCGTTATTTTCGAAGCGGCTTTCCTATTGTTAGACCGACAATGCCGTGAAGTTTATAGATATAAATGGAACGTCAAATACAATATGTAAGTACAAATAAAAAAAATGGATTCAGACATGAAATTTTATAAATCGAAATGGCTTTTAGGATAAAATCATAAGACGACGTAATGATAATGGTTATGAAATAAAACAAGTACAAGAGGAAATTCATGAAATATGCAGTTTTTCAGTGTGCAAGCTATTTATGTTAAGAGAAACATGCCGACTGATAAGCTCTTACTAGGAAAATGTGATAAAGACATACCATTATTCAACTTGGAAGACTTCAAGTATGAGATATACCTGCATTCAGCTCATGATCCTGAAGATGAAGGAGTACGCTATTTCGCTCAATGGGTACCTGAGAAGATACCTGACACGGAAAATTGCATCAGATAACCAAAGACCTAAACATTTGGTCCTTCTAACAAAAAAGGACTGAAAAAAGTGACAAAGGCTTAAGTGAATCTTGTCTTTGGGCATTGGACTAAAAAACTGTCCAAGAGAGGTTTAAGGGGTAAAAATGAGTGACACTATAACATGCGATCACTTGATAAGAACCGATGCTATAAAAGAAATTAAATTGAATGTGTATGTGTGGTGTGTATTTGTATAGGCATAAGTGCTTTTTTTATTAGTTTTTAATGCTCGCTCCTCAATTCAAAATACTTGGAATTACCGTGTAGTTGAGTTTGTTCTATGCAAAAGTGCTATCATACTAATGTTTTTTTGTTACTTAGTCACAAATTAAATGATTTGAAACAAGTGTGATAGTGAACTTTTAAGCAATAAACATCATTAAGCTTAGCATTACCTTTATTATTAGGTCTGTCACCAGAAGTAATCACACAGCTAGTTTCAAATTAAGCTATGATAGATGAAAATATTGAAACAGAAATATCTTTTTACTATGATTAAAATTAATTTATGATACTCCAACACTTTAAAAATATCCTTAGTCATTTGCTAATACATAGGTAATGGCAAACTTTAAGACATAAACATCAATAAGCCTAGCATTCCATTATATTTTTCAGCATTGTTAGCAGAAACAATCAGACTGATAGTTTTCAAATTTAGCTACGATGGATGAAAATGATGAAACATGGAAATAGCTTTTTACTGTGATTGTAATTAATTTTTTTTGATACTTCAACACCACAAAAATATGTAATAGTGAACTTTAACCAATAAACAACTTTAAGCTTAACATTTCCAGTATTTTTAGACTTATCACCAGAAGCATCACACAGATAGTTTCAAATTAAGCTATGATAGATGAAAATATTGGAAATGAAACATCTTTTTACTGTGTTTTAAAATTAATTTATGATGCTGCCCAACACTATAAAAATATCTATAGTCATTTGTTTAAGCATGCGTAATGGTGAACTTTAAAAACACTAAACAAATTTAAGCTTAACATTTCCTTATATTTTTAGACTTGTTAGCAGAAGCAATCAGACTGCTAGTTTCAAATAAAACTATGATAGATGAAAATATTGAAATAGAAATATCTTTTTATTGTGATTAAAATTGATTAACGATAATCCAACACTATAAAAATATCCCTTAGTCATTTGTTTATGCATACGTAATGGCGAACTTTAAGACATAAGATCATTAAGCCTAACATTTCTTATTTTAGACTTGTTAGCAGAAGCAATCAGGCTGCTAGTTTCAAATTAAGCTATGATGGATGAAAATTTCGAAATAAAAATATCTTTATACTTCGATTGTGTCATCCGTAAAGGCCACTATCATGATTTTACCAACTCGTATGAGTCTGATGCAATCAATTTAGAACATGTGAACATTAAAATAAATGAGGTGAATCTGAAGGAGGTGAGGAGAAAAATATTGAATGAAATGAATTCAAAGAGAATGGAGATAAACTCAGTTTTAGATTGCTCAAGTATAGAAACTAGCGGAAGGAAGGACGACATTACACCCCCAAAAAAGCTCAAAATCACAACGATGGTCTTGGAAAAGAAGATGCGACATACAAGACAGAGATCACGACGAAAAAATAAAATATCTAGAAAATTATGGACCTCTTACAGGAATTCTTCACATTTCTTGATAAATAACAGAAGATTCACATAAAGAAATTTGACATATATAAATTCATCATAATCATCATTCTGGACGACGAACTCACATTTATCAATTTATAAATAGTCTTATTACTGATGGTACTAATATGAATTTCACGCTTATGTATCTACAATAAATATTTATTTGCGTATTGTCCATTATTTATTTTAGAAGGGTATCATATGACAATTAGATTTGTTAATTTGACTAAAATTTCAGACCGTTTAATATTGAGATACATTTTTAAAAGTATAGATGACGACCCGTCTCAAGCGCTGTCATCTTTTCAACTCTACTTATAGGTATATATTTAACCATGAGTAATTATTTTACATAAGGATATTTTTAATATACCGATAAACAGAGGTTTACTTCCAACTTATTTTGGTTATATTTTTGAAATGAATCATTTTCAAAGGTAAAATAGTGTAATTATTTGTCATGAGGATATTTAGTAAATCGATAAAGCAGAGATTTACTTTCAATATTGGGATACATTTAAAAGTGTATATGGTGGCCCGTCTCAAGTGCTGTCGTCTTTTCAACTCTACTTATAGCAATATTTTTTCCATGGATAATTATTTTACACAAGTATATTATTAATATATAGTAAAACAGAGGTCTACTTCCAAGTTGTTTTGGGTATATTTTTTCAAATGAATCCTTTTTCCAAGGTATATGGGGTATGCAAAAACTCGAAATTATGAAATCATATATATTTTAAGTGATGATACGATAGGCCCATGAGGGGAAAATAAAATGTGTTGGTTAATTCATTCGATTGAAAATTGGAGTGGCTTGTGCCCTTTTTAAAACTTGAAAGAATGGGAGGCACTTAACACCCCTTCCAAACCCACCATTTCTCCAAACACATCCAATCCAAATGTTGAGATGGCCATTCTGTTCAGCGTAGTTGATTTCCAGATAGAAATTATGCTTTTGAGGAGGAACAACCCCCCCCACAGCCCTCAGGGCAAGGGTTGTAAGTTATGTCCTGGTGGCATACAGGTTTTTATAGAAAGCGTTGTCGTAGAAACTTGAAAAAAGGTCTCGTTCTATTGGGATACATTTAAATGTATCCCATGTATTTAAATGGTTGTTTTGGGTATAATTTTTCAAATCAATCCTTTTTCCAAGGTATATATAGGGTATGCAAAAACTCGAAATTAATGAAATCATATATATTTTAAGTGATGATACGATAGGCCTATGAGGAAAATAAAAGAATAATGTCTTTTTTTGAAAAGTATTGCTTAGTATTGTGGTATGCAAAACTCGAAATTAATACAATCATATGTATTCTAAGTGATTATACGACAGGCCTATGAGGGAAATAATAGAAAAACGTCTTTTGAAAAGTATTGTTTTAGTATTGAGGCATGTAAAAAAACTCGAAACTAGCAAAATATATATCATAGGCAGCGCAATAGCGCTGCCTAAGTAAAAAAACGATGTTGGGCACAATGCATTATTATTTTTTTTGGTTATTGGTCTTAGACCAGGCACTTCGCATCGAAGGAGTTGTCGTAGATACATTGAAAAGGGATCATTCAATTGGAAATTGGAGTGGCTTTTGCCCTTTTTAATATTCGAAAAAAAAATTGGGAGGCAACTAACATCCCAACCACGCCCACCAGTTCTCCAAAACACATCTAATCAAAATTTTGAGATGACCATTTTGTTCAGCGTAGTTGATTTCCAGACAGAAATTATGTTTTGAAGAGGACACTCCCCCACAGACCTCAGGGCAAGGGTTGTAAGGTATGCCCTGGGGGCATATAAGGTTTTTATAGAAAGTGTTGTTGTAGAAACTTGAAAAAAGGCTCGTTCAATTGGGATAAATTTAAATGTATCCCATGTGTTTAAATGGTTGTTTTGGGTATATTTTTTAAAATAAATTCTTTTTTCCAAGGTATATAGGGTATACAAAAACTCGAAAATAATAAAATCATATATATTTTAAGTGATGATACGACAGGCCTATGAGGAAAATAAAAGAATAATGTCATCTTGAAAAGTTTTGCTTAGCATTGGGGTATACAAAAACTCTATATTAATAAAATCATATATATATTTTAAGTGATGATACGATAGGCCTATGAGGGAGATGATAGAATAATGTTTTTTGAAAAGTATTGCTTAGTATTGGGGTAGGCACAAACTCGAAAATAATAAAATTACGACAAGCCTATGAGGGAAATGAAAGAGTAATGTCTTTTTAAAAGTATTGCTTAGTATTGTCGTATGCAAAAATTCGAAATTAATACAATCATATGTATTTTAAGTGATGATACGACAGGTCTATGAGGGAAATAATAGAATAACTTCTTTTGAAAAGTATTGCTTAGTACTGAGGCATGCAAAAACTTGAAATTAGCAAAAATACATCATAAGCAGCGGAATACCGCTGCTTAAGTAAAAAACGATGTTGGCACAATGTATTATTTATTTTTTTGGTTATTGGTCTTAGACCAGGGCACTGCGTATCGAAGGAGTTGTCGTAGAAACTTCGAAAAGGGCTCACTTGATTGGAAATTGGAGTGGCTTGTGCCCTTTTGCATATTCGAAAGAAATTGGAAGGCAACTAACACACCCCAACCACGCCCACCATTTCTCTAAACACATCCAATCAAAATTTTGAAAAGACCATTTGGTTCAGCGTAGTTGATTTCCAGACATAAATTATGTTTTGAAGAGGACACTCCCCCACAGCCCTCAGGGCAAGGGTTGTAAGGTATGCCCTGGGGGCATATAAGGTTTTTACAGAAAGCGTTGTCGTAGAAACTTGAAAAAAGGCTCGTTCGATAGGGATAAATTTAACTGTATCCCATGTGTTTAAGTGTTTGTTTGGGCATATTTTTCTAAACAAATCCTTTTTCCAAGGTATATGGGGTACGTAAAAACTTGAAAAATAAAATCATATACATTTTAAGTGATGATACGACAGGCCTATGAAAAAAATTAAAGAATAATGTCTTTTTGAAAAGCATTGCTTAGCATTGGGGTATACAAAAACTCTAAAGTAATAAAATCATATATATTTTAGTGATGATACGATAGGCCTGTGAGGGAAATAATAGAATAATGTCTTTTGAAAATTATTGCTTAGTATTAGGCTATGCAAAAACTCGAAAATAATAAAATTATATATTTATTTTAAGTCATGATACGACAGGCCTATGTGGGAATTAATAAAAAAAAATTCCACAAAATAAGTTTTTCAAAGAAAAGTAAAGAACTCCATTAAACAAAAAATGAGCAAAAATAAAATCAAATAATCTACCAAGCGTGAAACTACCACAAATCAGCATCGATAAATAAATGAAACCCAAAACGAACAAAAATTACAATAAATAACCGGGTCAAACTCAAAACGAGCAGAAATTAACATAAGTTGGGTGCAAAACCCCTATGCCTTCCCAAGGCCAGAACAAATTTTGCACTTTACTGAAAAAATATAAATGTTTTTACTTTTATAACTTTAATAAATCAAATAATATTAACGTTTTGATTACTAAATATCAGTATATGCATATTAAACTGACAATGCGCATTCATTTGCATTTTCAGTTTCAGAGTTGTGAGAAAGTCAAACTTTAGCGTAAAGAGCGAGGCGTTGAGGAGGGCCCAGCCTCTTTCATATACGAATAATTTCTGTTCGTTTTAAGATTTAATGTCGCTCCTTACTTTCAGTTTAAAAACTTTATTTTTTATTTAAAGGCTGCGAAAGCGGGGGGTTTGGGGGGCGGCAGCCCCCCAACTGTGCCTCCTAATCCCTGTACGTTTTAAGGTTCGACCTTGTAACTCAGCCTCTTTAACTCTTTAGAAAACGTAGTTTTTTTCAAATAATTTCTGCACGTTTTTGTACAGTTTATTACTTATTATTGCTTGACTAAAGTAGAGATGACCCTATTGATCCGATCAGTACACCATATATGGGCATAGAGTCATTAGGGAGAATGATTGCGTAATCGGTCAATGACCTCTTTCTCCAGGTGTGTTTTTGGCACGCCCTCAGCGAATGTTATGATCCCGAAATAGTATTTGTTATTGTTTCCGAGGCAAAATGTCAAGGTCAATGTTGTTGTTGTGTTTGAACAGAGTCATTAGAGAGAACACGTGGTTAATGGGGTCAATGTTGTTGTTGTTCAAGGCAAAGTTAATGACACTTCCTTCCTGTTCGAGGCAGATGTTATGATCCGGAAATAGTATTTGTTGTTGTTATTCGAGCCAGATGTTATGAGGTTCTGGGAAACAGTTAATTAATGTCTGGCAGATGACGTCAAGTTAATTAATGTCTTTGCATTTCAAAGAGAAAAGTCTCCGAGAAACAGTTAAATCACAGATGATGTCATGATTGATTGATTGACATGGAAGGGGAATTAATTGGAGTTCTAACAAGAGAATTGATTCACGGGCAGATGTTTGATCTTAGCGTAGGGAAAGGTTTCCAAATAATTTGAAATGCATTAGCGCAGAGATGCCAAACAAAAGGAACATGCTGAAATTCCGTTTAGGGATTATTTGGGCGAAACCGTTTTAGCTATTTTATGGAATTATTTCGGCGAAACAGCTAGAGACATTATAAAATATGATTTTTGAAGAGATTTTGGAAGAGGTTTTGAGTGTGGTCGTTATAATACACAAGTTTCAATTGAACAGTGTTGTGAGGTCCTCTACCCCAACCCAAAGGGCCCCGATTGCTCTACCCCAACCCAAAGGGCCCCGATTGCTCTACCCCAATCCCAAAGGGTTCCAATCCCCCTACCTCAACCCCGAAGGAAGCCCCCGGTACTCAAAGGCCCCCAAGCTTCCAAAGGGTCCCCCGACCCCCCCCCCCCCCCCCCCCCCCCCCCCCCCCAAACCCATGCAATCATTATAATCATGTAAATATATTCCTTTACCCTAATCCCCTCCCACACTGTTTTTACAAGTATAATTCCTGCCAATAGAAATACCTTTTCGTTAAATTCCACTTTTTATTTTCCTTGATCACCCTCTAGTATATTCAGCTAAAACGTAAATATATTCCTTTACCCTCAAACCCCCCCCCCCAACAAACCATGCAATCTTTATACTCATTGTAAATATATTCCTTTACCCTCAAAAACTAACCCCCCCCCATTGTCTTGCAACCCCAAATTCTCGCAAAAAGAAATACTTTTTTCGATAAATTCCTTCCCTCTATATTTCCAGCTAAATCCCCCCCAACAAACCATACAATCCTTATAGTCAATGTAGATATATTCCTATACCCTCAACCCCCTTCCAACAAACTATACAAACATCATTATAATCAATGGAAAACGTGAATATATTCCTTTACCCTCAAAACCTAACCCCCCCCATTGTCTCACAACCCCAAATTCTCGCAAAAAGAAATACTTTTTTCGATAAATTCCTTCGCTTTATATTTCCAGCTCAACCCCCCCCCCCAAATTCTCGCAAAAAGAAATACCTTTTCGATAAATTCCTTCCCTCTATATTTCCAGCTAAATCCCCCCAAATTCTCACGAAAAGAAATAATTCTCTTTTCGTTAAATTTCTTCCTTCTATATTTCCAGCTAAAAGCGACTATTGACTTCCGTCAATTTTAATGAAAATGCCACTCTGGTTTTGACAATACATTTCCGCACAAGCATATAATTAGCATGTCATCCCCTCTTTCCGGTGTGTTTACGAACGCAGCAGCCAAAGTCAAAAGGAGCTGTTTTGGTTGCCAAATTAAAACAGTTTTAAGCAATAATATGTGATGCACTATTTTGGAGAAGCGAAATGGTTTATTTTCAAATTAAAACTAACAATATATTTAGGGCATTATGTAAAAGGGGAGGAGGGGGTTAACACTTTTAATAGTGACAAATAGAAAAAATAATTGTTTCTTCCTCATTTAATGATTTTAGCTATAACATTTGTCTTTATTGATCTAGCATGCGCGTGAATAAAAAACCTGAACCTTCATATAATAATGCTTTGACTTATTCCCGAGAAAAGTTGAATTAATTATAATCAAACTATGATTTTCAGAGTTTAGGTTGCTTTCGACAAAGATTTCTCCTTACATACGGGAAATTTCCACAAGATGATTGATCCATGGCCCTTCTAAATGTGATAGAAGCTACTACACCCTGCTTCAATCTCTTTTACATATTCAAACTGAATTCTCGTATAACAATGCTTTGAGTTATTCCTCAGAAAATTGACCCCTCTAAATATTTACTCAGAGGAGTGGGTGCTGAAATGTAAAACGTTACCTATTTGCCTTTCATTTTCACAGTTTTCAAGTTGAGATCCTTGAACACACTCCCTCCTTCTCAGTTTATTCTATGAAAGTGAGCTGTATTTGTTAGAGTTTCAGAATCATTACATATTTATTTAATTTAAGCACTTTTTTTCAGATATAATAATGTTTGGTGTGATTGACACGGAATATATTGGTCTGAAATATTCCTCAACTGGCATTATTTTCGAAGCAGCTTTCTTACTCCTAGACAACCAACGACGTGAAATTCATTGCTATAAATGGGAACATCAGATACAATGTGTATAAGTACGAGAAAAACAGATGGGGTCCTACACTAAATTTTATAAATCGAAATGGCTTTTACGCTAAAACCATACGAGCACATAATGAAAATGGCTATAAAATACAACATGTACAAGAAGAAATTCAGGAAATATGCAGTTTTTTCGGTGTGCAAGCCGTTTATGTTAAGGGAAACGTGCCAACTGATAAACTCTTGCTAGAAAAATGTGATAAAAACATAGTATTATTCAATTTAGAAGACTTCAAATGTGAGAAGTACCCGCATTCAGTCCATGACCCCGAAGATGAAGTTAGATATTTCGCTCAGTGGATACCGGAAAAGATACCTCACATGGAAAAATGCATCAGATATCCAGAGTCCTAAACTTGCTCCTCCTGATATCAAATGGATTAAGCTTCTTTTTTTTAAATATGTCATTATTTTTTCAAATGTTTTTAAATATGTTTAAGCAATAAATATCTTAAGCCTCAACCGTTTTTATTCTTTAGAATAATCCGTCGCCATGAGAATTATACTTTCAGATTCAACATGTCAGGGAACACACTTTCAGGTTCAGCATGTTGGAGAACCCTAAATAGTCACCCCTAAAAAGGTAAGTTAACCCTAAAAGGTTAAAGAATTTCTCTGAAATTACACTTTCAGATCCAACAGGGCAGGGAACAAACTTTCAGGCTCAGCAGTTAAGAGAACCCTAAATACTCATCTCTAAAAAAGGTAAGTTAACCCTAAACGGTTAAAGAATTTCTCTGAAATCACACTTTCAGATTCAACATGTAGGAGAACCCTAAATGCTCATCCCTAAAAAGGTAAGTTAACCCTAAACGCATAAAGAATTTCTCAGAAATCACACTTTCAGGTTAGGTTAGGTAGGACCCCGACCCCACTACCACAACCCCAAAGGGTTCCAATCCCCCATACCCCAACCCCGAAGGAAGCCCTCCGGTCCTCATAGGTTCCCCCAAGCACCCAAAAGACCACCGGGCTCCCAAAGGACCCCCGAACCCCCCAAAGGCCCACACCCGGTCCCCAAAGGTCCACCGGACTCCCAAAGGACCAATCGGCCCTCAAATACCCCCTCCCTGACCCCCAAAGGCCCTCTCCGGGCCTCCCAAAGACCCACGGGGACCCCAAAAGACCACCGGGCTCCCAAAGAGTCCTCCGGACCCCAAAAGGCCCCTGAGTCCCCATTTTTTAATACTTTTTATGGCTTTATTATATCTTTTCAGGACAAACTATTTTCTTAATGTCTATCCTAAACCCATTTTACAAGTTGAAGTACCCATCCCTTTCACCCACAACTTTACTATACTAATTTTTGAATGCTCCAACACCAAGAAATACTTTTCAAAAGGCACTTCAGAACCAGTTCCTTTCTTAATGTCCCTCCTAAACCCATTTTATAAGTTGAAGCATCCATCCATTTCACCCACAACTTTACTTTACAGCTTTTGAATGCTCCAACACCAAGCAATACTTTTCTAATTCATTTCAGAGCAACATCCTTTCTTAATGTCCCTTCTAAGCCCATTTTCCAGCTTGAAGTACCAGTCTTTTTCACCACAACTCTACTTTACGACTTTTTTCCACACCCAAACATCAAGCAATACTTTTTCAATGCATTTCACAACAAGTTTTTTCTTAATGTCCTTCATAAACCAATTTTACAAGTTGAAGTTCCCATCCTTTTCACCCACAACTTTACTTTACAGCTTTTTGAATGTCCCAACAACAAGCAATACTTTTCAAAACGCATTTCAGAACCAGTTCCTTTCTTAATGTCCCTCCTAAACCCATTTTATAAGTTGAAGCATCCATCCATTTCACCACAACTTTACTTTACAGCTTTTGAATGCTCCAACACCAAGCAATACTTTTCAAATTCATTTCAGAGCAACATCCTTTCTTAATGTCCCTTCGAAACCCATTTCCCAGCTTGAAGTACCCGTCATTTTCACCGCAACTCTACTTTACGACTTTTTTCCACACCCAAACATCAAGCAATACTTTTCAGTGCATTTCACAACCAGTTTTTTCTTAATGTCCTTCATAAACCAATTTTACAAGTTGAAGTTCCCATCTTTTTCAACCCACAACTTTACTTTACAGCTTTTTAATGCCCCAACACGTAGCAATACTTTTCAAAAGGTATTTTAGAACCAGTTCATTTCTTAATGTCCCTCCTAAACCCATTTTACAAGTTGAAGTACCCATACTTTTCACCACGACTTTACTATACTGCATTTTTGAATGCTCCAACACTAAGCAATGCTTTTCAAATGGCATTTCAGAACAAGTTATTTTCTCAATATCCTTCCTAAAACCTATTTTACAAGTTGAAGTTCCATCCTTTTCACCCACAACTTTTCTTTACAGCTTTTTTGAATGCCCCCAACTCCAAGCAATACATTTCAATGCATTTCACAACAAGTTCTTTTCCTAATGTCCCTCCTAAACCCATTTTACAAGTTGAAGTACCCACCCTTTTCAACCCACAACTTTACTTTACAGCTTTTGAATGTGCCAACACCAAGCAATACTTTTCAAATACATTTCAGATTAAGTTTTTTTTTTCATAATGCCCATCCAACACCCATTTTACAAGTTGAAGTAGCATTCCATTTCACCCGCAACTTTACTCTACAGCTTTTTTGAATGCCCAAAATCAAGCAATACTTTTCAAAGGCATTTCAGAACTAGTTTGTTTTTTAGTGACTGTCCTAAACCCATTTTACAAATTGAAGTACCCATCCTTTTTCACCCACAACTTTACTTTACAGCTTTTTGATTGCTCCAACACCAAGCAATACTTTTCAAAGGGCATTTCACAACAAGTTCTTTTCTTAATGTCCCTCCTAAGCCCATTTTACAAGTTGAAGTAGCCATCCTTTACACCCACAACCTTACTTTACAGCTTTTTTGAATGCCCCAACACCAAGCAATACTTTTCAAAGGGCATTTCACAACAAGTTCTTTTCTTAATATCACTCCTAAGCCCATTCTACAAGTTGAAGTAGCCATCCTTTACACCCACAACCTTACTTTACAGCTTTTTTGAATGCTCCAACACCAAGCAATTCTTTTCAAAGGCATTTCAGAACAAGTTCTTTTCTTAATGTTCCTCCTAAACCCATTTTACAAGTTGAATTACTCATCCTTTTTACCATAACTTTAGTATACTACTTTTTGAATGCTCCAACACCAGGCAATACTTCTCAAATGACATTTCAGAAACTAATTTTCACATTGATGTGAAGGAAAGTTCAAGTTCTTTTCCTAACTATCCATATGAAAAGAAATAAGTTACATATCAATTCAATTTTTTCAAGAAAAAATGTAAATTTTCCACTTCAGTTCAGATTTTTCTCAAAGAGATGGAAAAATTTAAAATTACTGTTCTAAATTTTTCATAGAAGATGCAAAAAGTTATACGTTGATCATGAAAACTTAACTCAAGTCTGAATTTTACTCAAGAACTTACAGTTCAATTCTAATTTCTCCAGAGAAAAATAAAAATCTTCCTCTGCAGTTCATAATTTCACAAAGACACAAAGAAATTTTAATTTCTCCTCTGAATTTTTGTAGAGGAAAGAAAAAGTTATAGTTCAATTTTAATTTTTTCAAAGAAAATGAGAAATCTCCAACTTTTTAATAAACATTCTAAGTGCTTAACATGCTAACGTTCCCTAAGATAATAGAAATATAACAAAGTAATGCATAAAATATTTTTATTGAAGTAACAACATAAAAATATGTTACAGACTTTATTTTACATTATTAACATCACTGAACAGCATTGAACATTCTGAATCTGTCCCATAAAAATAATTTATCGAGTTCTCTCTCTCTCTGACACTAGAGTTACTCGCTTCTCTTAGTTCATAAACACTAGAATAATCACTCATCCATTTTGAGTCATATGCAATTTCCACTGGGAATGCCACCTACTGATTCAATACACCTTTCATCATAGGTATTATTTGATTCATTGACTATATGATCATTAGTAGTAATAATGCTCACTTGTGCTTCATTTTCCAATCAATTTGTCATTACATTTCCTTAGTGATATTGTCTGCCAATGCTCTTTTTATTTTACCAGCAATTTCACTGTCTATTATCACATTATTTTTACAGAGGCAACAGTTTTGGCACGTTGACAAGATATGATTTATAATGTTGGTGCAGCCGTAGGCTCTTCTTTTCTTTACTGATTTCATTCGAATGCTAACACCGGAAAGATGACAATAAGATCTATCAACAGCTAACATGTTACCAGAACATTAGCTAGAAGTTGCCCATCTTCATCAACTATTAATTTTAAGTTGGCATTCTCTTTGAGCACTAACTTCTCTGGAAATGATACTTTCACATATCCACCTTTTGAATGATGAAAATTCTTGACTACTCCAAAGGAATTTAACTCCTCACTGTAATGACAACGTAGGCACACATTCCCAATAAGATCTCCACTACTACTTGTCCCATAGTTCAAATATATCTCTTTGTCAGCATTCAAGGCAACAATGACTTTATCATGTGCACACACTTTCTTCGAATAATTCATTTTCACGTCTTTTTTAAAAATATGTTTAGGTGTTTATCCCTCCAATGGTAAAAAATGACTGATTTAACGCACGTAATAAACTCGATAGTCTCGATAACCTACCATGGAGTACCACTGGGAAAGCCGCTCCCAATGTAAGAGCCACCATAGAGCACGCTTGCTACACACGCAAGCATGCTTAGTGAGAGAAAAATACAAAGTCGACCTGGGGGGATTTTCTGGCGAGTATGGTTAGGTTAGGTTAGACTAGATTAAGTTAAGTTAGATTAGGTTAGGTAATGTCATGTTAGGTAAGTTAGGTTAGGTTAGCTAAGTAAGGCTAAGTAAGCTAGTAAACATCTCTTCATGTTTAAGTTAGGTTAGGCTAGGCTAGCTAGCCTACGTACGCGCGCGTACGTAGGCTAGCCTAGCCTAACCTAACTTAAACATGAAGAGATACTGTGGGCCGAATTCCTAGCGAAAAACCCGAGTGGATGAATTGAAAAATAAAATTTTAACGAGAAATGGCTGAAAAGTGTTTTGGGGGAGATGGGTGGATTGGCAGAAGGGTTCTTAGAGTACTTAAAGTGCTGTACTGTGGGCCGAATTCCTAGCAAAAACCCGAGTGAATGACTTGAAAATAAAATTTTTAACGAAAAGTGTTTTGGGGGAGATGGGTTGATTGGCAGAAGGGTGTCTTAGAGTACTTATAGTGCTCTAATGTTGGCCGAGTTGCTAGCGGAAAAACCCGTGTGGATGACTTGAAATAAAAATTTTAACAAGAAATCTCTGAAAAAATATTTTTAGGGGGATGGGTTGATTGGCAGAAGGGTGTCTTAGAGTACTTATAGTGATGTACTATGGGCCGAGTTGCTAGCGGAAAACCCATGTGGATGAATGAATTGAAATAAAAAATTTTAACAAGATATCTCTGAAAAAATATTTTTTGGGGGATGGGTTGATGGCAGAAGGGTGTCTTAGAGTACTTATCGTGCTGTACTGTGGGGCCGAATTCCTAGCGAAAAACCCGAGTGGATGACTTGAAAATAAAATTTTTAACGAGAAATGGCTAAAAAGTGTTTTTGGGGGAGATGGGTTTATTGGCAGAAGGGTGTCTTAGAGTACTTATAGTGCTGTACTGTGGGCCTAGTTGCTAGCGGATTTAGGAGATTTTAATGCTGATTTCAAATATATAAGTTTCATCAAGTTTTTATTTTACTCGTCAAAAGTTAGGCGCCTGAGAATATTTGGCTGATTTTTGAAAAAAGGGGGAAAGACCCCCTAAAAATCATAGAACCTTAATTAAAATCACACCATCATATTCCGCGTATCAGAGACCCCTACTGTAGAGGTTTCAAGCTCCTATCTACAAAAATGTGGAATTTTGCATTTTTTGCCGGAAGAAAGATCACGGGTGCGTGTTTATTTGGTTTTTTTTGTTTTTTTTCCCCAGGGGTGAGCGTATCAACCCAGTGGTCCTAAAATATCGTGGGAGGGCTCATTGGAATGGAAATTAAAAGTTTTAGTGCCCTTTTTAAGTGACCAATAAAATGGAGGGCAACTAGGCCCCCTCCCACGCTCATATTTTCCCAAAGTCACCTGATGAAAATTTGAGATAGCCATTTTGATAGCCATTTTGGAGGGCTCATTCGAATGGAAATTAAAAGTTTTAGTGCCCTTTTTAAGTGACCAACAAAATGGAGGGTAACTAGGCCCCCTCCCACGCTCATATTTTCCCAAAGTCACCTGATGAAAAATTTTGAGATAGCCATTTTGTTCAGCATGTATGAAAATATCATAAGTATGTCTTAGGATGACTTAATCCCCCAAAGTTCCCGGGGGAGGGCTGAGAGTTATGAACTTTACCCAATGTTAACATATAGTATTGGTTATTGGGAAATATACAGACGTTTTCAGGGGAGATTTTTCCTGGTAGTGGGCGGGGGGGAGTAGTATCGTAGTAATAGATATAAAAAAATACATAAAAAAATACATGGAATTACACATGAATATACAGTGTGGTATCACGTGGACATTGCAAAAAAGCGACAATGTTCCTTGGTACCTTTCCAAGCAAAGTGATTAAACACTCTTGGAAACTACATGCTATTTGCTTGCCTAAAAATTGGATGCTACAATCAGAATTGTTTGATTGACATTTGCAAAAAGGGATAAGGGATTCGTGAATTGGGACTATACGAACGATATTAATTGAATAATAGGGAAAAAACAGAGATAGATAGCAATTGCGAATTGGATCGTATGAAAGTTGGGGGAAAAGGGATAAGGGATTCGCACATTGGACTGTAAGAACGATCTTATTTGAATAATAGGGGGAAAAGAGTTAAACTGATTAGCAGTTAAGGTAACCCCGAAGGGCTTGTTAACTCAGGCAATTTATTATAAATTTGAGACAACATCAATCTATGAAAATGGTTAACGATGATAGAATGACATTGTGAGTTGACCTAGCTTTACCTCACCGATGTGTTCTGTATAATACACAAGTGGTGTTTGAACAGTGTTGTCAATTTAAATAGGGTCTAACGTTATAGTATACTAAAAAGATGATACTAAGAGAGATGTAGATGACAAGAAAAGAATTTTAATAACTGATAGCTTTACTTCTTCGATGTGTTCTGTATAATACCCAAGTGGTGGGGTTATGGGATTGGGGTGTCTTAGAGTGCTTATAGTGCTGTACTGTGGTCCAAATTCCTAGCGAGAAACCCGAGTGGATGACTTGAAAATAAAATTTTTAACGAGAGATGGCTGAAAAGTGTTTTGGGGGAGATGGGTTGATTGGCAGAAGGGTGTCTTAGAGTACTTATAGTGCTCTAATGTTGGCCGAGTTGCTAGCGGAAAACCCGTGTGGATGACTTGAAATAAAAAATTTTAACAAGAAATCTCTGAAAAAATATTTTTAGGGGGATGGGTTGATTGGCAGAAGGGTGTCTTAGAGTACTTATAGTGATGTACTATGGGCCGAGTTGCTAGCGGAAAACCCATGTGGATGAATTGAAATAAAAAATTTTAACAAGATATCTCTGAAAAAATATTTTTTGGGGGATGGGTTGATGGCAGAAGGGTGTCTTAGAGTACTTATCGTGCTGTACTGTGGGCCGAATTCCTAGCGAAAAAAACCCGAGTGGATGACTTGAAAATAAAATTTTTAACGAGAAATGGCTAAAAAGTGTTTTGGGGGAGATGGGTTTATTGGCAGAAGGGTGTCTTAGAGTACTTATAGTGCTGTACTGTGGGCCTAGTTGCTAGCGGATTTAGGAGATTTTAATGCTGATTTCAAATATATAAGTTTCATCAAGTTTTTATTTTACTCGTCAAAAGTTAGGCGCCTGAGAATATTTGGCTGATTTTTGAAAAAAGGGGGAAAGACCCCTAAAAATCATAGAACCTTAATTAAAATCACACCATCATATTCCGCGTATCAGAGACCCCTACTGTAGAGGTTTCAAGCTCCTATCTACAAAAATGTGGAATTTTGCATTTTTTGCCGGAAGAAAGATCACGGGTGCGTGTTTATTTGGTTTTTTTTTTGTTTTTTTCCCCAGGGGTGAGCGTATCAACCCAGTGGTCCTAAAATATCGTGGGAGGGCTCATTGGAATGGAAATTAAAAGTTTTAGTGCCCTTTTTAAGTGACCAATAAAATGGAGGGCAACTAGGCCCCCTCCCACGCTCATATTTTCCCAAAGTCACCTGATGAAAAATTTTGAGATAGCCATTTTGTTCAGCATGTATGAAAATATCATAAGTATGTCTTTTAGGATGACTTAATCCCACAAAGTTCCCGGGGGGAGGGCTGAAAGTTATGAACTTTACCCAATGTTAACATATAGTATTGGTTATTGGGAAATATACAGACGTTTTCAGGGGAGATTTTTCCTGGTAGTGGGCGGGGGGAGTAGTATCGTAGTAATAGATATAAAAAAATACATAAAAAAAAATACATGGACTTACACATGAATAAACAGTGTGGTATCACGTGGACATTGCAAAAAAACGACAATGTTCCTTGATACCTTTCCAGGCAAAGTAATTAAACACGCTTGGAAACTACATGCTATTTGCTTGCCTAAAAATTGCATGCTACAATCAGAATTGTTTGATTGACATTTGCAAAAAGGGATAAGGGATTCTTGATTTGGACTATACGAACGATATTAATTGAATAATGGGGAAAAAAACAGAGATAGATAGCAATGACAAATTGGATCGTATGAAAGTGGAGGAAAAAGGGATAAGGGATTCGCAAATTGGACTGTAAGAACGATCTTATTTGAATAATAGGGGGAAAAAAGAGTTAAACTAATTAGCAGTTAAGGTAACCCCGAAGGGCTTGTTAACTCAGGCAATTTATTATAAATTTGAGACAACATCAATCTATGAAAATGGTTAACGATGATAGAATGACATTGTGAGCTGACCTAGCTTTACCTCACCGATGTGTCCTGTATAATACACAAGTGGTGTTTGAACAGTGTTGTCAATTTAAAATAGGGTCTAACGTTATAGTATACTAAAAAGATGATACTAAGAGAGATGTAGATGGCAAGAAAAGAATTTTAATAACTGATAGCTTTACTTCTTCGATGTGTTCTGTATAATACCCAAGTGGTGGGGTGATGGGATTGGGGTGTCTTAGAGTGCTTATAGTGCTGTACTGTGGTCCGAATTCCTAGCGAAAAACCCGAGTGGATGACTTGAAAATAAAATTTTTAACGAGAAATGGCTGAAAAGTGTTTTGGGGGAGATGGGTTGATTGGCAGTCGGGTGTCTTAGAGTACTTATAGTGCTGTACTGTGGGCCGAGTTGCAAGCGGAAAACCCGTGTGGATGACTTGAAATAAAAAATTTTAACAAGAAATCTCTAAAAAAAATATTTTTAGGGGGATGGGTTGATGGCAGAAGGGTGTCTTAGAGTACTTATATTGCTGTAGTGTGGGCCGAGTTGCTAGCGGAAAAACCATGTGGATGACTTGAAATAAAAAATTTTAACAAGAAATCTCTGAAAAAATATTTTTTGGGGGATGGGTTGATGGCAGAAGGGTGTCTTAGAGTACTTATAGTGCTGTACTGTGGGCCGAATTCCTAGCGAAAAACCCGAATGGATGACTTGAAAATAAAATTTTTAACGAGAAATGGCTGAAAAGTGTTTTGGGGGAGATGGGTTGATTGGCAGAAGGATGTCTTAGAGTACTTATAGTGCTATACTGTGGGCCAAATTCCTAGCGAAAAACCCGAGTGGGTGACTTGAAAACAAAATTTTGAACGAGAAATGGCTGAAAAGTGTTTTGGGGGAGATGGGTTGATTGGCAGAAGGGTGTCTTAGAGTACTTATAGTTATGTACTGTGGGCCGAGTTGCTAGCGGAAAACCCGTGTGGATGACTTGAAATAAAAATTTTTAACAAGAAATCTCTGAAAAAATATTTTTGGGGGGATGGGTTGATGGCAGAAGGGTGTCTTAGAGTACTTATAGTGCTGTACTGTGGGCCGAATTCCTAGCGAAAAACCCGAGTGGATGACTTGAAAAGAAAATTTTTAACGAGAAATGGCTGAAAAGTGTTTTGGGGGAGATGGGCTGATTGGCAGAAGGGTGTCTTAGAGTACTTATAGTGCTGTACTGTGGGCCGAATTCCTAGCGAAAAACCCGAGTGGATGACTTGAAAATAAAATTTTTAACGAGAAATGGCTGAAAAGTGTTTTGGGGGAGATGGGTTGATTGGCAGAAGGGTGTCTTAGAGTACGTATAGTGCTATACTGTGGGCCGAGTTGCTAGCGGAAAACCCGTGTGAATGACATGAAATAAAAAAAATTTTAACAAGAAATCGCTGAAAAAAAATTTTTGGGGGATGGGTTGATGGGAGAAGGGTGTCTTAGAGTACTTATAGTGTTGTACTGTGGGCCGAGTTGCTAGCGGAAAACCATGTGGATGACTTGAAATAAAAAATTTTAACAAGAAGTCTCTGAAAAAATATTTTTGGGGGGATGGGTTGATGGCAGAAGGGTGTCTTAGAGTACTTATAGTGCTGTACTGTGGGCCAAATTCCTAGCGATAAACCCGAGTGGATGACTTGAAAATAAAATTTTTAACGAGAAATGGCTGAAAAGTGTTTTGGGGGAGATGGGTTGATTGGCAGAAGGGTGTCTTAGAGTACTTATATTGCTGTGCTGTGGGCCAAATTCCTAGCGAAAAACCCGAGTGGATGATTTGAAAATAAAAATTTTAACGAGAAATGACTGAAAAGTGTTTTGGGGGAGATGGGTTGATTGGCAGAAGGGTGTCTTAGAGTACTTATATTGCTGTACTGTGGGCCGAGTTGCTAGCGGAAAACCCGTGTGAATGACATGAAATAAAAATTTTTAACAACAAATCTCTGAAAAAATATTTTTTTGGGGATGGGTTGATGGCAGAAGGGTGTCTTAGAGTACTTATAGTGCTGTACTGTGGGCCGAATTCCTAGTGAAAAACCCGACTGGAGTACTTGAAAATAAAATTTTTAACGAGAAATGGCTGAAAAGTGTTTTGGGGGAGATGGGTTGATTGGCAGAAGGGTGTCTTAGAGTACTTATAGTGCTGTACTGTGGCCGAGTTGCTAGCGGAAAACCCGCGTGAATGACTTGAAAGAAAAATTTTTAACAAGAAATCTCTGAAAAAATATTTTTGGGGGGATGGGTTGATTGGCAGAAGGGTGTCTTAGAGTACCTATAGTGCTGTACTGTGGGCCAAGTTGCTAGCGGAAAACCCATGTGTATGACTTGAAATTAAAAAATTTAACAAGAAATCTCTGAAAAAATATTTTTAGGGGGATGGGTTGATGGCAGAAGGGTGTCTTAGAGTACTTATAGTGCTCTACTGTGGGCCGAATTCCTAGCGAAAAACCCGAGTGGATGACTTGAAAATAAAATTTTTAACGAGAAATCTCTGAAAAAATATTTTTGGGGATGGGTTGATGGCAGAAGGGTGTCTTAGAGTACTTATAGTGCTGTACTGTGGCCGGAATTCCTAGCGAAAAACCCGAGAGGATGACTTGAAAATAAAATTCTTAACGAGAAATGGCTGAAAAGTGTTTTGGGGGAGATGGGTTGATTGGCAGAAGGGTGTCTTAGAGTACTTATAGTGCTGTACTGTGGGCCGAGTTGATAGCGGAAAAACCCGTGTGGAGGACTTGAAATAAAATTTTTAAACAAGAAATCTCTGAAAAATATTTTGGGGGGATGAGTTAATGGCAGAAGGGTCTCTTAGAGTAGTTATAGTGTGATAGTGTGGGGCGAGTTGCTAGCGAAAAATCTAAGCTAATAAGGGTTTTTGACCGTAAACTCTAGTTTTTGTAAGAAAATTATGGAAAATACAATTTGTTGGTTCATAGGTGAAACTTAAGTCCAGTTATGGGTCGAAAAATAAACTATTTCTGTAAAATCTAAGCTAATCAGGGGTTTTTGACAATAAACTCTAGTTTCCTGTAAGAAAATTATGGAAAATACAACTCTCTCGTTCAAATGTGAAACTTGGGTCCATTTTGGATCGAAAAATAATACAATTTCTGTAAAATCTAGGCTAAGAAGGGTTTTTGACCTTAAACTCTATATTTTTTTTGTAAGAAAATTATGGAAAATATAATTTTCTGGTTCAAATGTGAAACTTAAGTCCAGTTTGGATCTAAAAATAAACTATTTCCGTAAAATCTGAGCTAATAAAGGTTTTTGACCGTAAACTATAGTTTTTTGTAAGAAAATTATTGGAAAATACAATTCTCTGGTTTTAAATTTGAAACTTAAGTCCAGTTATGAATCGAAAAAAATAAACTATTTTTGTAAAATCTGAGCTAATAAGGGTTTTTGACCGTAAACTCTAGTTTTTTGTAAGAAAATTATGGAAAATACAATTCTCTGGTTCAAATGTGAAACTTAAGTCTATTTTTTGATCGAAAAATAAAACTGTTTTCGTAAAATCTGAGCTGATAAGGGTTTTTAACCGTAAACTCTAGTTTCTTGTAAGAAAATTAAGGGAAATACAATTCGTTGGCTCATAGGTGAAACTTAAGTCCAGTTATGGATCAAAAAATAAACTATTTCTATAAAATCTAAGCTAATAAGGGTTTTTGACAGTAAACTCTAGTTTTTTGTAAGAAAATTATGAAAATACAATTCTCTGGTTCAAATGTGAAACTTAAGTCCAGTTATGGATCGAAAAATAAACTATTTCTGTAAAATCTGAGCTAATAAGGGGTTTTTTTTTGACCGTAAACTCTAGTTTTTTGTAAAAAAATTATGGAAAATACAATTCTCTGGTTCAAATGTGAAACTTAAGTCTATTTTTAAATCGAAGAATAAAACTATTTCCTTAAAATCTGAGCTAATAAGGGTTTTTGACCGTGAACTCTAGTTTCTTGTAAGAAAATTATGGAATACAATTCGTTGGCTCATAGGTGAAATTTAAGTCCAGTTATGAATCGAGAAATAAAACTATTTCTATAAAATCAGAGCTAATAAGGGTTTTTGACCGTAAACTCTAGTTTTTTGTAAGTAAATTATGGAAAATACAATTCTCTGGTTCAAATGTGAAACTTACGTCCTGTTATGGATCGAAAAACAAACTATTTCTATAAAATCTGAGCTAATAAGGGCTTTTGATCGTAAACTCTAGTTTTTTTGTAAGAAAAATTATGGAAAATACAATTCTCTGGTTCAAATGTGAAACTGAAGTCCAGTTATGGGTCGAAAAATAAACATTTCTATAAAATCTGAGCTAATAAGGGTTTTTGACCGTAAACTCTAGTTTTTTTTGTAAGAAAATTATGGAAAATAAAATTCTCTGGTCAAAATGTGAAACTTAGGTCCATTTTGGATCGAAAAATAAAAATATTTCCGTAAAATCTATGCTAATAAGGGTTTTTGACCGTAAACTCTAGTTTTTTGTAAGAAAATTATGGAAAATACAATTCTCTGGTTCAAATGTGAAACTTAAGTCCAGGTTTGGATCGAAAAATAAACTATTTCTGTAAAATCTGAGCTAATAAGGTTTTTGACCGTAAACTCTAGTTTTTTGTAAAAAATTATGGAAAATACAATTCTCTGGTTCAAATGTGAAACTTAAGTCTATTTTAAATCGAAGAATAAAACTATTTCCTTAAAATCTGAGCTAATAAGGGTTTTTAACCGTGAACTCTAGTTTCTTGTAAGAAAATTATGGAAAATACAATTCGTTGGCTCATAGATGAAATTTAAGTCCAGTTATGAATCGAGAAATAAAACTATTTCTATAAAAATCAGAGCTAATAAGGGTTTTTGACCGTAAACTCTAGTTTTTGTAAGTAAATTATGGAAAATACAATTCTCTGGTTCAAATGTGAAACTAAGTCCTGTTATGGATCGAAAAACAAACTATTTCTATAAAATCTGAGCTAATAAGGGCTTTTGATCGTAAACTCTAGTTTTGATTTGTAATAAAATTATGGAAAATAAAATTCTCTGGTCAAAGTGTGAAACTTAGGTCCATTTTGGATCGAAAAATAAAAATATTCCCGTAAAATCTATGCTAATAAGGGTTTTTGACCGTAAACTCTAGTTTTTTGTAAGAAAATTATGGAAAATACAATTTTCTGGTTCAAATGTGAAACTTAAGTCTATTTTTGAAAACAAAACAATAATTCATGTCAAAAGAAGGCCGAAAAGCTATTCTATGAAAATTCTGAGATAGTTAATTGATTTAGAATTATCAAAAATCTATACGCATATTCAACTTCCAGTTTCACAGGCGGCAAAGCCGTGTGGGGCTAGTTTGTTTCGAAAAGGTGGTACTGATCCGAAAAAATAAAGGGTTTACACAGACATTTATTTTAGCCAGAAAAAGACTTTGCCTCTGGAAAGCGGCATTTTCAGCCTTTTTATGGTACAAAACAAGAATTATAATCCAAAGAAGGCTATAGCCGAAAAGCTATTGTTTGAAAATTCTGAGATAGTCAAATGATTTAAAATTACCGAAAATATATGCGCATATTGAACCTCCGGTTTCAGAGGCACCAATGCCTTACGGGGTGCGTTTGTTTCTAAAACGTGCTGCTAATCAAACAGTTCGTGGTAACGAACTGTAAGTAAGAAGCGACCCGGCTTAATGGTAACAGAAACTCAAGAAAGCGGCATTTTGATACAAATAGATGCATCAAAAGAATCAGATTTTGATGCTGATTTCAAATATATAAGTTTCATCAAGTTTTTATTTTACCCGTCAAAAGTTAGGCGCCTGAGAATATTTGGCTGATTTTTGAAAAAAGAGGGAAAGACCCCTAAAAATTATAGAACCTTAATTAAAATCACACCATCATATTCCGCGTATCAGAGACCCCTACTGTAGAGGTTTCAAGCTCCTATCTACAAAAATGTGGAATTTTGCATTTTGCCGGAAGAAAGATCACGGGTGCGTGTTATTTATTTTTATTTCCCCAGGGGGTGATCGCATCAAACCCAGTGGTCCTAAAATATCGTGGGAGGGCTCATTCGAATGGAAATTAAAAGTTTTAGTGCCCTTTTTAAGTGACCAACAAAATGGAGGGTAACTAGGCCCCCTCCCACGCTCATATTTTCCCAAAGTCACCTGATGAAAATTTTGAGATAGCCATTTTGTTCAGCATGTATGAAAATATCATAAGTATGTCTTAGGATGACTTAATCCCCCAAAGTTCCCGGGGGGAGGGCTGAGAGTTATGAACTTTACCCAATGTTAACATATAGTATTGGTTATTGGGAATATACAGACGTTTTCAGGGGAGATTTTTCCTGGTAGTGGGGCGGGGGGAGTAGTATCGTAGTAATAGATATAAAAAAATACATAAAAAAATACATGGAATTACACATGAATATACAGTGTGGTATCACGTGGACATTGCAAAAAAGCGACAATGTTCCTTGGTACCTTTCCAAGCAAAGTGATTAAACACTCTTGGAAACTACATGCTATTTGCTTGCCTAAAAATTGGATGCTACAATCAGAATTGTTTGATTGACATTTGCAAAAAGGGATAAGGGATTCGTGAATTGGACTATACGAACGATATTAATTGAATAATAGGGGAAAAAACAGAGATAGATAGCAATTGCGAATTGGATCGTATGAAAGTTGGGGAAAAGGGATAAGGGATTCGCACATTGGACTGTAAGAACGATCTTATTTGAATAATAGGGGGAAAAAGAGTTAAACTGATTAGCAGTTAAGGTAACCCCGAAGGGCTTGTTAACTCAGGCAATTTATTATAAATTTGAGACAACATCAATCTATGAAAATGGTTAACGATGATAGAATGACATTGTGAGTTGACCTAGCTTTACCTCACCGATGTGTTCTGTATAATACACAAGTGGTGTTTGAACAGTGTTGTCAATTTAAATAGGGTCTAACGTTATAGTATACTAAAAAGATGATACTAAGAGAGATGTAGATGGCAAGAAAAGAATTTTAATAACTGATAGCTTTACTTCTTCGATGTGTTCTGTATAATACCCAAGTGGTGGGGTTATGGGATTGGGGTGTTCTTAGAGTGCTTATAGTGCTGTACTGTGGTCCAAATTCCTAGCGAGAAACCCGAGTGGATGACTTGAAAATAAAATTTTTAACGAGAGATGGCTGAAAAGTGTTTTGGGGGGAGATGGGTTGATTGGCAGAAGGGTGTCTTAGAGTACTTATAGTGCTCTAATGTTGGCCGAGTTGCTAGCGGAAAACCCGTGTGGATGACTTGAAATAAAAAAATTTTAACAAGAAATCTCTGAAAAAATATTTTTAGGGGGATGGGTTGATTGGCAGAAGGGTGTCTTAGAGTACTTATAGTGATGTACTATGGGCCGAGTTGCTAGCGGAAAAACCCATGTGGATGAATTGAAATAAAAAAATTTTAACAAGATATCTCTGAAAAAATAATTTTTTGGGGGATGGGTTGATGGCAGAAGGGTGTCTTAGAGTACTTATCGTGCTGTACTGTGGGCCGAATTCCTAGCAAAAAACCCGAATGGATGACTTGAAAATAAAATTTTTAACGAGAAATGGCTGAAATTGTTTTGGGGGGGAAATGGGTTGATTGGCAGAAGGATGTCTTAGAGTACTTATAGTGCTGTACTGTGGGCCGAATTTCTAGCGAAAAACCCGAGTGGATGACTTGAAAATAAAATTTTGAACGAGAAATGGCTGAAAAGTGTTTTGGGGGAGATGGGTGGATTGGCAAAAGGGTGTCTTAGAGTACTTATAGTGCTGTACTGTGGGCCGAGTTGCTAGCGGAAAACCCGTGGGATGACTTGAAATAAAAATTTTTAACAAGAATATCTGAAAAAATATCTTTGGGGGGATGGGTTGATTGGCAGAAGGGTGTCTTAGAGTACTTACAGTGCTGTACTGTGGGCCGATTTGCTAGCGGGAAAACAATGTGGATGACTTGAAATAAAATTTTTTAACAAGAAATCTCTGAAAAATATTTTTGGGGGGATGGGTTGATGGCAGAAGGGTGTCTTAGAGTACTTATAGTGCTGTACTGTGGGCCAAATTCCTAGCGAAAAACCCGAGCGGATGACTTGAAAAGAAAATTTTTAACGAGAAATGGCTGAAAGGTGTTTTGGGGGAGATGGGCTGATTGGCAGAAGGGTGTCTTAGAGTACTTATAGTGCTGTACTGTGGGTCAAATTCCTAGCGAGAAACCCGAGTGGATGACTTGAAAATTAAATTTTTAACGAGAAATGGCTGAAAAGTGTTTTGGGGGAGATGGGCTGATTGGCAGAAGGGTGTCTTAGAGTACTTATAGTGCTGTACTGGTGGGCCGAATTCCTAGCGAAAAATCCGAGTGGATGACTTGAAAATAAAATTTTTAACGAGAAATGGCTGAAAAGTGTTTTGGGGGAGATGGGTTGATTGGCAGAAGGGTGTCTTAGAGTACGTATAGTGCTATACTGTGGGCCGAGTTACTAGCGGAAAACCCGTGTGAATGACATGAAATAAGAAATTTTAACAAGAAATCTCTGAAAAAAAATTTTTTGGGGGATGGGTTGATGGGAGAAGGGTGTCTTAGAGTACTTATAGTGTTGTACTGTGGCTCGAGTTGCTAGCGGAAAACCCATGTGGATGACTTGAAATAAAAAATTTTTACAAGAAGTCTCTGAAAAAATATTTTTGGGGGGATGGGTTTATGGCAGAAGGGTGTCTTAGAGTACTTATAGTTCTGTACTGTGGGCCAAATTCCTAGCGATAAACCCGAGTGGATGACTTGAAAATAAAATTTTTAACGAGAAATGGCTGAAAAGTGTTTTGGGGGAGATGGGTTGATTGGCAGAAGGGTGTCCTTAGAGTACTTATAGTGCTGTACTGTGGGCCAAATTCCTAGCGAAAAACCCAAGTGGATGATTTGAAAATAAAAATTTTTAACGAGAAATGACTGAAAAGTGTTTTGGGGGAGATGGGTTGATTGGCAGAAGGGTGTCATAGAGTACTTATATTGCTGTACTGTGGGCCGAGTTGCTAGCGGAAAACCCGTGTGAATGACATGAAATAAAAATTTTTAACAAGAAATCTCTGAAAAAATATTTTTTTGGGGATGGGTTGATGGCAGAAGGGTGTCTTAGAGTACTTATAGTGCTGTACTGTGGGCCGAATTCCTAGTGAAAAGCCCCGACTGGAATACTTGAAAATAAAATTTTTAACGAGAAATGGCTGAAAAGTGTTTTGGGGGAGATGGGTTGATTGGCAGAGGGGTGTCTTAGAGTACTTATAGTGCTGTACTGTGGGCCGAGTTGCTAGCGGAAAACCCGCGTGAATGACTTGAAATAAAAAATTTTAACAAGAAATTTCTGAAAAAACATTTTTGGAGGGATGGGTTGATTGGCAGAAGGGTGTCTTAGAGTACTTATAGTGCTGTACTGTGGCCCAAGTTGCTAGCGGAAAACCCATGTGTATGACTTGAAATTAAAAATTTAACAAGAAATCTCTGAAAAAAATATTTTTAGGGGGATGGGTTGATGGCAGAAGGGTGTCTTAGAGTACTTATAGTGCTGTACTGTGGGCCGAATTCCTAGCGAAAAACCCGAGTGGATGACTTGAAAATAAAATTTTTAACGAGAAATGGCTGAAAAGTGTTTTAGGGGAGATGGGTTGATTGGCAAAAGGGTGTCTTAGAGTACTTATGGTGCTGTACTGTGGGCCGAGTTGCTAGCGGAAAACACGTGTGAATGACATGAAATAAAAATTTTTAACAAGAAATCTCTGAAAAAATATTTTGGGGGGATGGGTTGATTGCAGAAGGGTGTCTTAGAGTACTTATAGTGCTGTACTGTGGCCGGAATTCCTAGCGAAAAACCCGAAAGGATGACTTGAAAATAAAATTTTTAACGAGAAATGGCTGAAAAAGTGTTTTCGGGGAGATGGGTTGATTGGCAGAAGGGTGTCTTAGAGTACTTATAGTGCTGTACTGTGGGCCGAATTTTCTAGCGAAAAACCCGAATGGATGACTTGAAAATAAAATGGAAAAAAAAAAAAAAAAAAAAAAAAAAAAAAATTTTAAACGAGAAATGGCTGAAAATTGTTTTGGGGGAAATGGGTTGATTGGCAGAAGGATGTCTTAGAGTACTTATAGTGCTGTACTGTGGGCCGAATTCCTAGCGAAAAAAACCCGAGTGGATGACTTGAAAATAAAATTTTGAACGAGAAATGGCTGAAGTGTTTTGGGGGAGATGGGTGGATTGGCAAAAGGGTGTCTTAGAGTACTTATAGTGCTGTACTGTGGGCCGAGTTGCTAGCGGAAAACCCGCGTGGATGACTTGAAATAAAAATTTTTAACAAGAAATATCTGAAAAATATTTTTGGGGGGATGGGTTGATTGGCAGAAGGGTGTCTTAGAGTACTTATAGTGCTGTACTGTGGGCCGATTTGCTAGCGGGAAACCAATGTGGATGACTTGAAATAAAAATTTTTAACAAGAAATCTCTGAAAAAATATTTTTGGGGGGATGGGTTGATGGCAGAAGGGTGGTCTTAGAGTACTTATAGTGCTGTACTGTGGGCCAAATTCCTAGCGAAAAACCCGAGTGGATGACTTGAAAAGAAAATTTTTAACGAGAAATGGCTGAAAGGTGTTTTGGGGGAGATGGGCTGATTGGCAGAAGGGTGTCTTAGAGTACTTATAGTGCTGTACTGTGGGCCAAATTCCTAGCGAGAAACCTGAGTGGATGACTTGAAAAATTAAATTTTTTAACGAGAAATGGTTGAAAAAAAGTGTTTTGGGGAGATGGGCTGATTGGCAGAAGGGTGTCTTAGCGTACTTATAGTGCTGTACTGTGGGCCGAATTCCTAGCGAAAAATCCGAGTGGATGACTTGAAAATAAAATTTTTAACGAGAAATGGCTGAAAAGTGTTTTGGGGGAGATGGGTTGATTGGCAGAAGGGTGTCTTAGAGTAGTATAGTGCTATACTGTGGGCCGAGTTACTAGCGGAAAAACCCGTGTGAATGACATGAAATAAAAAATTTTAACAAGAAAATCTCTGAAAAACAAATTTTTGGGGGATGGGTTGATGGGAGAAGGGTGTCTTAGAGTACTTATAGTGTTGTACTGTGGGTCGAGTTGCTAGCGGAAAACCCATGTGGATGACTTGAAATAAAAAATTTAACAAGAAGTCTCAGAAGGGTGTCTTAGAGTACTTATAGTGCTGTACTGTGGGCCAATTCCTAGCGAAAAAACCCAAGTGGATGATTTGAAAAATAAAATTTTTAACGAGAAATGACTGAAAAGTGTTTTGGGGGAGATGGGTTGATTGGCAGAAGGGTGTCTTAGAGTACTTATAGTGCTGTACTTGTGGCCGAGTTGCTAGCGGAAAACCCGCGTGAATGACTTGAAATAAAAATTTTTAACAGGAAATTTCTGAAAAAATATTTTTGGGGGATGGGTTGATTGGCAGAAGGGTGTCTTAGAGTACTTATGGTGCTGTACTGTGGGTCGAGTTGCTAGCGGAAAACCCGTGTGAATGACATGAAAAAAAAATTTTTAACAAGAAATCTCTGAAAAAATATTTTTGGGGGGATGGGTTGATGGCAGAAGGGTGTCTTAGAGTACTTATAGTGCTGTACTGTGGCCGGAATTCCTAGCGAAAAACCCGAAAGGATGACTTGAAAATAAAATTTTTAACGAGAAATGGCTGAAAAGTGTTTTCGGGGAGATGGGTTGATTGGCAGAAGGGTGTCTTAGAGTACTTATAGTGCTGTACTGTGGTCCGAGTTGCTAGCGGAAAACCCGTGTGGAGGACTTGAAATAAAATTTTTAAACAAGAAATCACTGAAAAATATTTTTGGGGGGATGAGTTAATGGCAGAAGGGTCTCTTAGAGTATTTATAGTGTGATAGTGTGGGGCGAGTTTGCTAGCGAAAAATCTAAGCTAATAAGGATTTTTGACCGTAAACTCTAGTTTTTTGTAAGAAAATTATGAAAAATACAATTTGTTGGTTCATAGGTGAAACTTAAGTCCAGCTATGGGTCGACAAAAAAAAACTATTTCTGTAAAATCTAAGCTAATAAGGGTTTTTGACAATAAACTCTAGTTTCCTGTAAGAAAATTATGGAAAATACAATTCTCTCGTTCAAATGTGAAACTTGGGTCCATTTTGGATCGAAAAAAAAAACAATTCTGTAAAATCTATGCTAATAAGGGTTTTTGACCTTAAACTCTTTTTTTTTTGTAAGAAAATTATGGAAAATATAATTCTCTGGTTCAAATGGGAAACTTAAGTCCAGTTTTGGATCGAAAAATAAACTATTTCTGTAAAATCTGAGCTAATAAAGGTTTTTGACCGTAAACTATAGTTTTTTGTAAGAAAATTATTGGAAAATTTAATTCTCTGGTTCAAATCTGAAACTTAAGTCAAGTTATGAATCGAAAAATAAACTATTTTTGTAAAATCTGAGCTAATAAGGGTTTTTTGACCGTAAACTCTAGTTTTTTGTAAGAAAATTATGGAAAATACAATTCTCTGGTTCAAATGTGAAACTTAAGTCTATTTTTGGATCGAAAAATAAAACTGTGTTTTCGTATAATCGGAGCTGATAAGGTTTTTTAACCGTAAACTCTAGTTTCTTGTAAGAAAATTAAGGGAAATACAATTCGTTGGCTCATAGGTGAAACTTAAGTCCAGTTATGGATCGAAAATAAACTATTTCTTTAAAATCTGAGCTAATAAGGGTTTTTGACCGTAAACTCTAGTTTTTTGTAAGAAAATTATGGAAAATACAATTCTCTGGTTCAAATGTGAAACTTAAGTCCAGTTATGGATCGAAAAAAATAAACTATTTCTGTAAATCTGAGCTAATAAGGGTTTTTGCCCGTAAACTCTAGTTTTTTGTAAGAAAATTATGGAAAATACAATTCTCTGGTTCAAATGAGAAACTTAAGTCTATTTTTAAATCGAAGAATAAAACTATTTCCTTAAAATCTGAGCTAATAAGGGTTTTTTTGACCGTGAACTCTAGTTTTCTTGTAAGAAAATTATGGAAAATACAATTCGTTGGCTCATAGGTGAAACTTAAGTCCAGTTATGAATCGAGAAAATAAAACTATTTCTATAAAATCAGAGCTAATAAGGGTTTTTGACCGTAAACTCTAGTTTTTTGTAAGTAAATTATGGAAATACAATTCTCTGGTTCAAATGTGAAACTTAAGTCCTGTTATGGATCGAAAAAACAAACTATTTCTATAAAATCTGAGCTAATAAGGGTTTTTGATCGTAAAACTCTAGTTTTTTGTAAGAAAATTATGGAAAATACAATTCTCTGGTTTCAAATGTGAAAATTAAGTCCAGTTATGGGTTGAAAAAATAAACTATTTCTATAAAATCTGAGCTAATAAGGGTTTTTGACCGTAAGCTCTAGTTTTTTTTTGTAAGAAAATTATGGAAAATACAATTCTTTGGTCCAAATGTGAAACTTAGGTCCATTTTAGATACTCATAATGATGAGGACTGATGGTTCTAATTCAATATGTTTTTCATAAAAACAAACTTTTTTTCCCGCCCGCCACAACGGGCCTCACGGCGCTTCCCGGCCCGCCGCAAGTGAACCTAAATGAATCCCAACTTTTCTTATATCTCTCTCTAATTTTGTCCATGTTATCGCATGTGTCTGACAATAGATGTATGTAAAATCCTTTTCTTACATCTCCGATGTTTCAATAGACATTCTAAACGTTTGATATGCTAGCATACTCTAAAAATAATGAATGCATAACAATGTAATTCATAGTATATATTTTTATTGAAATAATGAATGTACAATATTAATACAAAAATATATTATGATACATTATTAATATCAATCAGCAACTTTGGACATTTTGAATCTGTTCCATGAAAATAGTTCAACATGTTCTCTCTTGATATTGTAGCTATTGTTTTATCTTAGTTCGTAATCAGCAGAATAATCATTATTCCATTTTGAGTCATACACAATATTTACTGGTGTGTCACCGACAGGCTCAATATATGCTTCGTCTTTGGTATTATTTGATTCATTAACTGTTTGATCAATCGTAGTAACGTTTTGCTGACACTTTGTTTTTCATCGATTCATCTTTTATATTTCTTAGGGATATTTTCTACCATTATTTTTACAAAGGTAACAGTTTCGGCATGTAGACAAGATATGGTTTATGATATTAGTAGAAGAGTAGGCCCTTCTTTTCCCCTTTGCTTTCATTTGAATGCTAATACCTAAAAGATGACGAAAGGTTCTATCAATAGGTAGCATGTTACCTATAGCACTAGCATAAAGATACCCCTCTTCATCAACTATTATTTTTATGTTGGCATTCACTTTGACCACTAACATCTCTGGAAATGATACTTTCGCATATTCACCATTTGTATAATTGAATTTTTTTGGTACTCCAAAGAAATTTAATTCCTTAGTGTCATGACAACGCACGCATACGTTTCCGATAATGCTACCACTTGTACTTGTTTCATAGTTCAAATACTTCTCCATGTCAGCATTCAATGCTACAATAACACTAACATGTAAACACATTTCTAATGGGGGGGGGGGGGGGGGTCATCCACATGTTCAATATGCATTTCATCTTTGCTATTATTATGTTCATTAATTGTTTGATTAATGGTAGTGACGTTTGCTAGCACTTTTGTTTTTCATCGATTCATTTTTATATTCCTTAGTGATATTTTCTGCCAATACCCTTTTTATTTTTCCGGCAATTTCACTGTCTATTACAATATTATTTTTACAAAGGTAACAGTTTCGGCACGTAGACCAGATATGGTTTATGATATTAGTAGAAGAGTATGCATGTCTTCTTTGATCTTCCGTTGAATTGCTAAAACCCGAAAGTTGACGATGGGGTGCAACAAGAGGTAGCATGTTACCACAAGCACTGGCAAGAAGATTTCCCTCTTCATCAACTATTATTTTTATGTTGGCATTCTCTTTGAGTGCTATCATCTCTAGATATCTCACTCTTGCATATCCACCATATTGAGAGTTGAATTTTTTTTGGCACTCCAAAGAAATTAAATTCCTTACTGTCATGACAATGCACGCACACATTTCCAATAGTGCTACCATTTTTACTTGTTTCATAGTTTAAATACTTCTCCTTGTCGGCATTCAATGCTACAATAACATTGACATGTGAACACAGTTTATTAAAATGCTCCATCTTCACTTTTTTTTAAAGATATGACTTATGTGTTTATCGTTCCACTGCGTAAAAAATACTGATTTAATACATGCAATAGACTGGGTAGTGTCAATATCCGGTCATTGAATACCAGTGGGAAAGCCACATCATGTCTCTAAGCAATCATAGAGTGCAATTGTTAGAGCCGTAAGCATATTTTGTCATTTTAAGATACGTACAAAAAAAATAAAAAAAAATAAAATTGAATAATTTCGAAGTTAAAAAAAAGTTTGTTCTTATGAATAAAATATTGAATTTAGAACCATCAATCCTCATCATTATGAGTATCCAAAATGGACCTAAGTTTCACACTTTGACCAGAGAATTGTATTTTCCATAATTTTCTTACAAAAAAAACTAGAGTTTACGGTCAAAAACCCTTATTAGCTCAGATTTTATAAATAGTTTATTTTTTGACCCATAACTGGACTTAAGTTTCACATTTGAACCAGAGAATTGTATTTTCCATAATTTTCTTACAAAAAACTAGAGTTTACGATCAAAAACCCTTATTAGCTCAGATTTTATAGAAATAGTTTATTTTTCAATCCATAACTGGACTTAAGTTTCACATTTGAACCAGACAATTGTATTTTTCATAATTTACTTACAAAAAACAAGAGTTTACGGTCAAAAACCCTTATCAGCTCTGATTTTATAGAAATAGTTTTATTTTTCGATCCATAACTGGACTTAAGTTTCACCTATGAGCCAACGAATTGTATTTTCCATAATTTTCTTACAAGAAACTAGAGTTCACGGTCAAAAACCCTTATTAGCTCATATTTTTACGGAAATAGTTTATTTTTCGATCCAAAACTGGACTTAAGTTTCATATTTGAACAGAGAATTGTATTCTCCATAATTTTCTTACAAAAAACTAGAGTTTATGATCAAAAACCCTTATTAGCTCAGATTTTATAGAAATAGTTTATTTTTCAATCCATAACTGGACTTAAGTTTCACATTTGAACCAGACAATTGTATTTTCCATAATTTACTTACAAAAAAACTAGAGTTTACGGACAAAAACCCTTATTAGCTCTGATTTTATAGAAATAGTTTTATTTTTCGATCCATAACTGGACTTAAGTTTCACCTATGAGCCAACGAATTGTATTTTCCATAATTTTCTTACAAGAAACTAGAGTTCACGGTCAAAAACACTTATTAGCTCAGATTTTACGGAAATAGTTTTATTTTTTCCATTCAAAAATAGACTTAAGTTTCACATTTGAACCAGAGAATTGTATTTTCCATAATTTTCTTACAAAAAAAACTAGAGTTTACGGTCAAAAACCCTAATTAGCTCAGATTTTTACAGAAATAGTTTAATTTTCGATCCATAACTGGACTTAAGTTTTACATTTGAACAAGAGAATTGTATTTTTGATCATTTTCTTACAAAAACTAGAGTTTACGGTCAAAAACCCTTATTAGCTCAGATTTTTATAGAAATAGTTTATTTTTCGATCCATAACTGGGCTTAAGTTTCACCTATGAGCCAACGAATTGTATTTGCCTTAATTTTCTTACAAGAAACTAGAGTTTACGGTCAAATACCCTTATTAGCTCAGATTTTACGGAAATAGTTTTATTTTTCGATCCAAAAATAGATTAAGTTTCACATTTGAACCAGAGAATTTTATTTTCCATATTTTTTTTCAAAAAATAGAGTTTATGGTCAAAAAACCCTTATTAGCTCAGATTTTACGGAAATAGTTCATTTTTCGATTCATAACTGAACTTAAGTTTCACATTTGAACCAGAGAATCGTATTTTCCAATAATTTTCTCACAAAGACTATAGTTTACGGTCAAAAACCCTTATTAGCTCAGATTTTACGGAAATAGTTTATTTTTCGATCCAAAACTGGACTTAAGTTTCATATTTGAACCAGAGAATTGTATTTTTCCATAATTTTCTTACATAAAATTAGAGTTTACGGTCAAAAAAACCCTTATTAGCATAGATTTTACGGAAATAGTTTTTTATTTTTCGATCCAAAATGCACCTAAATTTCACATTTGAAGGAGAGAATTGTATTTTCCGTAATTTTTCTTACAGAAAACTAGAGTTTATGGTCAAAAACCCTTATTAGCTCAGATTTTACAGAAATAGTTTATTTTTCGACCCATAACTGGACTTAAGTTTCACTTATGAACCAACAAATTGTATTTTCCATAATTTTCTTACAAAAAACTAGAGTTTATGGTCAAAAACCCTTATTAGCTTAGATTTTTCGCTAGCAACTCGCCCTACCCTATCACATTAAAACTACTCTAAGAGACCCTTCTGCCATAAACTCATCCCCCTAAAAATATTTTTTCAGAGATTTCTTGTTAAAAAAATTTATTTAAAGTCATCCACACTGGTTTTCCGCTAGCAACTCGGCCCACAGTACAGCACTATAAGTACTCTAAGATACCCTTCTGCCAATCAAACCCATCTCCCCCAAAACACTTTTCAGCCATTTCTCGTTAAAAAATTTTATTTTCAAGTCATCCACTCGGGTTTTTCGCTAGGAATTCGGCCTACAGTACAGCACTATAAGTTCTCTAAGACAACCTTCTGCCATCAACCCATCCCCCCAAAAATATTTTTTCAGAGATTTCTTGTTAAAAAATTTTATTTCATGTCATTCACACGGGTTTTTCCGCTAGCAACTCGGCCCACAGTATAGCACCATAAGTACTCTAAGACACTCTTCTCTGCCAATCAACCCATCTCCCCCAAACACTTTTCAGCCATTTCTCGTTAAAAATTTCATTTTCAAGTCATCCACTCGGGTTTTTCGCTAGGAATTCGGCCCAAAGTACAGCACTATAAGTACTCTAAGACACCCTTCTGCCATCAACCCATCCCCCCAAAAATATTTTTTCAGAGATTTCCTGTTAAAAATTTTTATTTCAAGTCATCCACTTGGGTTTTCCGCTAGCAGCTCGGCCCACAGTACAGCACTATAAGTACTCTAAGACACCCTTCTCCCAATCAACCCATCCCCCAAAAATATTTTTCAGAGATTTCTTGTTAAAAAATTTTATTTCAAGTCATTCACACGGGTTTTCCGCTAGCAACTCGGCCCACAGTACAGCACCATAAGTACTCTAAGACACCCTTCTGCCAATCAACCCATCTCCCCCAAAACACTTTTCAGCCATTTCTCGTTAAAATTTTATTTTCAAGTCATCCACTCGGGTTTTTCGCTAGGAATTTGGCCTACAGTACAACACTATAAGTACTCTAAGACAACCTTCTGCCATCAACCCATCCCCCCAAAAATATTTTTTTCAGAGATTTCTTGTAAAAAATTTTATTTCATGTCATTCACACGGGTTTTCCACTAGCAACTCGGCCCACAGTACAGCACCATAAGTACTCTAAGACACCCTTCTGCCAATCAACCCATCTCCCCCAAAACACTTAGCAGCCATTTCTCGTTAAAAATTTCATTTTCAAGTCATCCACTCGGGTTTTTCGCTAGGAATTCAGCCCACAGTACAGCACTATAAGTACTCTAAGACACCCTTCTGCCATCAACCCATCCCCCCAAAAATATTTTTTCAGCGATTTCTTGTTAAAAATTTTATTTCAAGTCATCCACATGGGTTTTCCGCTAGCAACTCGGCCCACAGTACAGCACTATAAGTACTCTAAGACACCCTTCTGCCAATCAACCCATCTCCCCCAAAACACTTTTCAGCCATTTTTCGTTAAAAATTTTATTTTCAAGTACTCCACTCGGGTTTTTCACTAGGGATTTGGCCCACAGTACAGCACTATAAGTACTCTAAGACACCCTTCTGCCATCAACCCATCCCCCAAAAAATATTTTTTCAGAGATTTCTTGTTAAAAAATTTTTATTTCATGTCATCCACATGGGTTTTTCCGCTAGCAACTCGGCCTACAGTACAGCACTATAAGTACTCTAAGACACCCTTCTGCCAATCAACCCATCTCCCCCAAAACACTTTTCAGCCATTTTTCGTTAAAAATTTTATTTTCAAGTACTCCACTCGGGTTTTTCACTAGGGATTTGGCCCACAGTACAGCACTACAAGTACTCTAAGACACCCTTCTGCCATCAACCCATCCCCCAAAAACATATTTTTTCAGAGATTTCTTGTAAAAAATTTTTATTTCATGTCATTCACACGGGTTTTCCGCTAGCAACTCGGCCACAGTACGGCACTATAAGTGCTCTAAGACACCCTTCTGCCAATCAACCCATCTCCCCTAAAACACTTTTCAGCCATTTCTCGTTAAAAATTTTATTTTCAAGTCATCCACTCGGGTTTTTAGCTAGAAATTTGGCCCACAGTACAGCACTCGTATATAAGTACTCTAAGACACCCTTCTGCCAATCAACCCATCTCCTCCAAAACACTTTTCAGCCATTTCTCGTTAAAAATTTTATTTTCAAGTCATCCATTCGGGTTTTTCGCTAGGAATTCGGCCCACAGTACAGCACTATAAGTACTCTAAGACACCCTTCTGCCATCAACCCATCCCCCAAAAATATTTTTTTTCAGAGATTTCTTGTTAAATATATTTATTCATGTCATTCACACGGGTTTTCCACTAGCAACTCGGCCCACAGTATAGCACTGTACGTACTCTAAGACACCCTTCTGCCAATCAACCCATCTCCCCCAAAACACTTTTCAGCCATTTCTCGTTAAAAATTTTATTTTCAAATCATCCACTCGGGTTTTCCGCTAGAATTCGGCCCACAGTACAGCACTATAAGTACTCTAAGACACCCTTCTGCCATCAACCCATCCCCCCAAAAAAAATATTTTTTCAGAGATTCCCTGTTAAAAATTTGTATTTCAAGTCATCCACTTGGGTTTTCCGCTAGCAGCTCGGCCCATAGTACAGCACTATAAGTACTCTAAGACACCTTCTGCCAATCAACCCATCCCCCCAAAAATATTTTTTCAGAGATTTCTTGTTAAAAAATTTTATTTCAAGTCATTCACACGGGTTTTTCGCTAGCAACTCGGCCCACAGTACAGCACTAAAAGTACTCTAAGACACCCTTCTGCCAATCAACCCATCTCCCCCAAAACACTTTTCAGCCATTTCTCGTTAAAAATTTTATTTTCAAGTCATCCACTCGGGTTTTTCGCTAGGAATTTGGCCTACAGTACAGCACTATAAGTACTCTAAGACAACCTTCTGCCATCAACCCATCCCCCCAAAAATATTTTTTCAGATATTTCTTCTTAAAAATTTTATTTCATGTCATTCACACGGGTTTTCCGCTAGCAACTCGGCCCACAGTACAGCACCATAAGTACTCTAAGACACCCTTCTGCCAATCAACCCATCTCCCCCAAAACACTTTTCAGCCATTTCTCGTTAAAAATTTCATTTTCAAGTCATCCACTCGGGTTTTCGCTAGCAACTCGGCCCACAGTACAGCACTATAAGTACTCTAAGACACCCTTTTTGCCAATCAACCCATCCCCCCAAAAATATTTTTTCAAAGATTTTTGTTAAAAATCTTTAATTCAAGTCATTCACATGGGTTTTCCGCTAGCAACTCGGCCCACAGTACAGCACTATAAGTACTCTAAGACACCCTTCTGCCAATCAACCCATCTCCCCAAAACACTTTTCAGTCATTTTTCGTTAAAAATTTTATTTTCAAAGTACTCCACTTGGGTTTTTCACTAGGGATTTGGCCCACAGTACAGCACTATAATTACTCTAAGACACCCTTCTGCCATCAACCCATCCCCCAAAAATATTTTTTCAGAGATTTCTTGTTGAAAATTTTTATTTCATGTCATTCACACGGGTTTTCCGCTAGCAACTCGGCCCACAGTACGGCACTATAAGTACTCTAAGCCACCCTTCTGCCAATCAACCCATCTCCCCTAAACACTTTTCAGCCATTTCTCGTTAAAAATTTTATTTTCAAGTCATCCACTCGGGTTTTTTAGCTAGAAATTTGGCCCACAGTACAGCACTATAAGTACTCTAAGACACCCTTCTGCCAATCAACCATCTCCTCCAAAACACTTTTCAGCCATTTCTCGTTAAAAATTTTATTTTTCAAGTCATCCATTCGGGTTTTTCGCTAGGAATTCGTCCCACAGTACAGCACTATAAGTACTCTAAGACACCCTTCTGCCATCAACCCATCCCCCAAAAATATTTTTTCAGGGATTTCTTGTTAAAAATTTTTATTTCAAGTCATCCACATGGGTTTTCCGCTAGCAACTCGGCCCACAGTACAGCACTATAAGTACTCTAAGACACCCTTCTGCCATCAACCCATCCCCCAAAAAATATTTTTTCAGAGATTTCTTGTTAAAAATATTTATTTCATGTCATTTCACACGGGTTTTCCGCTAGCAACTCGGCCCACAGTATAGCACTATACGTACTCTAAGACACCCTTCTGCCAATCAACCCATCTCCCACAAAACACTTTTCAGCAATTTCTCGTTAAAAATTTTATTTTCAAATCATCCACTCGGTTTTTCGCTAGGAAATTCGACCCACGGTACAGCACTATAAGTACTCTAAGACACCCTTCTGCCAATCAGCCCATCTCTCCCAAAACACTTTTCACCCATTTCTCGTTAAAAATTTGATTTTCAAGTCACCCACTCGGGTTTTTCGCTAGGAATTTGGCCCACAGTACAGCACAATAAGTACTCTAAGACACCCTTCTGTCAATCAACCCATCTCCCCAAAACACTTTTCAGCCATTTCTCGTTAAAAATTCTATTTTCAAGTCATCCACTGGGTTTTTCGCTAGGAATTCGGCCCACAGTACAGCACTATAAGTACTCTAAGACACACTTCTGTCATCAAACCAATCCCCCAAAAATATTGTTTCAGAGATTTCTTGCTAAAAAATTTTATTTCAAGTCATCCACACGGGTTTTTCACTAGCAACTCGGTCCACAGTACAGCACTATAAGTACTCTAAGACACCCTTCTGCCAATCAACCCATCTCCCCCAAAACACTTTTCAGCCATTTCTCGTTAAAATTTTATTTTCAAGTCATCCACTCGGGTTTTTTCGCTAGGAATTTGGCCCACAGTACAGCACTATAAGTACTCTAAGACACCCTTCTGCCAATCAACCCATCTCCTCAAAAACACTTTTCAGCCATTTCTCGTTAAAAATTTTATTTTCAAGTCATCCACTCGGGTTTTTCGCTAGGAATTCAGCCCTCAGTACAGCACTATAGGTACTCTAAGACACCCTTCTGCCATCAACCCATCCCCCCAAAATATTTTTTCAGAGATTTCTTGTTAAAAAATTTTATTTTAAGTCATCCACATGGGTTTTCCGCTAGCAACTCGGCCCACAGTACAGCACTATAAGTACTCTAAGACACCCTTCTGCCAATCAACCCACCCCCCCAAAAAATATTTTCAGAGATTTCTTGCAAAAAAAATTTATTTCAAGTCATCCACACGGGTTTTCCGCTAGCAACTCGGCCCACAGTACAGCACTATAAGTACTCTAAGACACCCTTCTGCCAATCAACCCATCTCCCCAAAACACTTTTCAGCCATTTCTCGTTAAATATTTTATTTTCAAGTCATCCACTCGGGTTTTTCGCTAGGAATTTGGACCACAGTACAGCATTATAAGTACTCTAAGACACCCCACTCCCATCACCCCACACTTGTGTATTATACAGAACACATCGAAGAAGTAAAGCTATCCGTTATTAAAATTCTTTTCTTGCCATCTACATCTCTCTTAGTATCATCTTTTTAGTATACTATAACGTTAGACCCTATTTTCAATTGACAACACTGTTCAAACACCACTTGGGTATTATACAGAACACATCGGTGAGGTAAAGCTAGGTCAACTCACAATGTCATTCTATCATTGTTAACCATTTTCATAGATTGATGTTGTCTCAATTTATAATAAATTGCCTGAGTTAACAAGCCCTTCGGGGTTACCTTAACTTTTAATCAGTTTAACTCTTTTTTTTCCCCCTAATATTCAAATAAGATCGTTCTTACAGTCCAATTCGCGAATCCCTTATCCCCTTTTTTCCCCACATTCATACGATCCAATTCACAATTGCTATCTATATCTGTTTTTTCCCTATTATTCAATTAATATCGTTCGTATAGTCCAATTTGCGAATCCCTTATCCCTTTTTTCAAATGTCAATCAAACAATTCTGATTGTAGCATCCAATTTTTAGGCAAGGAAATAGCATGTAGTTTCCAAGCGTGTTTAATCACTTTGCTTGGAAAGGTACCAAGGAACATTGTCGCTTTTTGCAATGTCCACGTGATACCACACTGCATATTCATGTGTAATTCCATGTATTTTTTTATGTATATTCTTATATCTATTACTACGATACTACTCCCCCCGCCCACTACCAGGAAAAATCTCCCCTGAAAACGTCTGTATATTTCCAATAACCAATACTATATGTTAGCATTGGGTAAAGTTCATAACTTTCAGCCCTCCCTCCGGGAACTTTGGGGGATTAAGTCATCCTAAAAGACATACTTATGATATTTCATACATGCTGAACAAAATGGCTATCTCAAAATTTTCATCAGGTGACTTTGGAAAATATGAGCGTGGGAGGGGGCCTAGTTGACCTCCATTTTTTTGGGTCACTTAAAAAAGGCACTAGAACTTTTAATTTCCATTCCAATGAGCCCTCCCACGATATTTTAGGACCACTGGGTTGATAAGATCACCCCTGGGGAAAAAAACAAAAAAAAATCAATATAACACGCACCCGTGATCTTTCTTCCAGCAAAAAATGCAAAATTCCACATTTTTGTAGATAGGAGCTTGAAACCTCTACAGTAGGGGTCTCTCATACGCGGAATATGATGGTGTGATTTTCATTAAGGTTCTGTATTTTTAGGGGGGTCTTTCCTCCTTTTTTCACAAATCAGCCAAATTTTCTCAGGCGCCTAACTTTTGATGGGTAAGATTAAACTTGATGAAACTTTATATATTTGAAATCAGCATTAAAATCTAATTCTTTTGATGCATCTATTTGTATCAAAATACTGTTTTCTAGAGTTTCTGTTACCATTGAGCCGGTTCGCTTCTTACTTACAGTTCGTTACCACGAACTGTTTGATTAGCAGCACTTTTTAGAAACAAACGTGCCCCGTAAGGCATTGCTGCCTCTGAAACCGGAGGTTCAATATGCGCATATATTTTCGGTAATTTTAAATCATTTGACTATCTCAGAATTTTCAAAAAATAGCATTTTCGGCTATAGCCTTCTTTGGACTATAATTCTTGTTTTGTACCATAAAAAGGCTGAAAACGCCACTTTCAAGAGGCACAGTCTTTTTCTGGCTAAAATAAATGTCTGTGTAAAACCCTTTATTTTTCAGATCAGCAGCACCTTTTTGAAACAAACTAGCCCCACACGGCTTTGCCGCCTGTGAAACTGGAAGTTGAATATGCGTATAGATTTTTGATAATTCTAAATCAATTAACTATCTCAGAATTTTCATAGAATATCTTTTTGGCCTTCTTTTGACATGAATTATTGTTTTGTACCACTAATCGGCAAATAACGCTGCTTTGCACTGACACAGTATTTTTGGCCCAAAATGAATGCATTTCTCCTCGTGAAACTGATTTTTTTATAGAAGTTTATGTGTACTATTTTTTTTTTCGCGGAAACTTGTTTCATGCTGATTTTGTTCATGAACCTCGTTACATGTTGATTTTTCTCTTCGTGAAAATGTACATTGATTTTTTTTTTCTCATCATTATGAAACTCGTCTTATTAATAGGAATCGTTGTGTGCTGATATTGTTCGTGAAACTTATTGCATGTTTATTTTTTTCTTCGTCAAACTCGTAAATTGACTTTTTCTCGTCGCAAAACGGATTTTTTTTTCATGGAGCTGCTTGCGTGAAGATTTATGATCATGAAACTTGTTGAGTCCTGATTTTTGTTCGTGAAACTTGTTGCATTTTGTTTTTTCTCTTTGCGGAACTTGTTTATTGATTTTGCTATCATGAGACTGGTGTTATTTAAAAACTCATTGCATGCTTGTTATTGTTCGTGAAATCTGCTGCATGCTGATTTTTTCTTCATGAAACTATTTGCATGTTGTTTTTGCTGTTCGTCAAATTTGTACATTGTTTTTTTTCTCACGAAACTGATTTTGTTCATGGATCGCGTTTCGTGATGACTTATGTCTATGGAACTTTTGAGTGCTGATTTTTTCTCGTGAACCTTATTACATGTTGATTTTTCTCGCCTGAAAAGCTGTACATTGATGTTTTTCTCCTCATGAAACTGATTTTGTTCATGGAAGATGTTGCGTGATAATTTATTCTCTTGGAAATTGTGGAGTTGCTAATTCTTGTTCGTGAAACTTGTTGCATGTTGATTTTTCTCTTTGTGAAAGTTGTACATATATTTTTCTCTTCGTGAAACTGATTTTCTTCATGGAACTGGATATGTGATGATTTTGTATTTTCATACAACGTATTGCATGCAGATTTTGTTCATGGAACCTTTTACATGCTGATTCTTCCCTTCGTGAAAATTTACATTAATTTTTGCATTGTGAAAATCGTCTTGATCATGGAACTTGTTGCGTGATAATTTGTGTTCATAGAACTTGTTGAGTGCTGACATTTGTTCGTGAAACTTGTAACATGTGAATTTTTTCCCTTCGTGAATCTTGTACATTAATTTTTTACTCATGAAACCAATTTTCTTCATGGAACTTGATGCGTACTGATTTATGTTCATTGAGCTTTTTGAGTGCTGATTTTGTTCGTGAAACTTATGTTCATGGAACTCATTGCATGCTTATTATTATTCGTAAACGTTGTTGCATATTAATTTTTCTCATCGTGAAACTTGTACATTGATTTTATTTTTTCTCCTCATGCAACTGATTTCGTTCATGGAACATGTTGTGTGATGATTTATGCTTGTCGAACTTATTGAATGCTGATCTTTGTTCGTGAATCATGTTATATGTTGATTTTCTCTTCTTGAATTTTGTAATATAAATCTTCTCATCATGAAATTGATTTTCTTCATGGAACTTGATGCGTGCTGATTTATGTTTCATAGAACTTTCTGAGTGCTGATTTTGCTCATGAAACTAGTTACATGTTGTTGTTTTTCTTGTAGCAAATCTGTGCACTTTTCTTACAGCGAAACAGATTATTTTAATGCAACTCATTTCATTCGTATTATTGTTCGTGAAAATTGTTGCATATTGATTTCTCTCATCGTGGTACTTGTACATTGATTTTTTTTTTTCTCCTCGCCAAACGGATTTTGTTTATGGAGCTTGTTGCACGATGATTTTACTTCGTGGAACTTGTTTTTTCTCTCTCCTTGTTTGCAAAACTTGCACAATGATTTTTTTTACGGTGAATTTGATTTTGTTCAAGGAACTTATTGTGTGCCGATTTTAATTCGTTTAAGTTGTTACAAGTTGATTTTCTCTTCGTGAAACTCGTATATTGATTTTCTTCTTGTTGAAACATGTTACACATTAATTACTCTCTTCATGAAAATTTATAGTGATTTTTTTTCTCATTTTGAAACTCGTCTTGCTCATGAGACTCAGTAAATGCTGATTTTTGTTCGTGGAACTTGTTGAATGTTGATTTTTCTCCTTATGAAACTCCCCTCACGATGGAAAATTTTTCTATTCTTTGTAAAAAAATCGGAATCCAAGCGTAAATTTTTCTCTCTTCCTTGAGAAAATTCAGAATTAAAGTGGAAAATTTTTCTTTTCCATGAGAAAATTCAGAATTAAATTGGAAATTTTTCTCTTCTACGGCAAAAATTCAGAATCGAAGTATAACTTTTTCTCTTCTCTGAAAAAAATTCCAGAATCGAAGTATAACTTTTTCTCTTCTACGGAAAATCCACAACAGAGCTTGAACTTTTTTTTCTCTTGATTGAAAAAAATTCGGATCGAAGTTTATTTCTTTCTCATCTTTGTGAAAATTCAGAACTTAAGCGTAATTTTCTTTTGGGGGGGACTCAAACCTGAAATGTAACTTTCCTTACCTTCTGCGTAAGAAATAAGAATCAAGAACATTTTCGTCTTCTCTGGAAAAATCCAGAACAAAAGTGGGACTTCTTTCTCTTTGTTGAGAAAATTCAGAATTGATTTGGAACTTTTTTCTATTGTTTTGGAAGGTTCGGAATCGAAGAGTAACTTTTCTCTGCCTTGGGAAAATTTAGAATTAAAGTGGAACTTTTTCTCTTCTCTGGGAAAATTCAGAATCGAAGTATAACTTTTTCTCTTCTCTGAAAAAAAAAACTAGAATCTAAGTATGACTTTTTTTCTCTTCTGTGAGAAAATCCAGAGCATAACTTTAAAGGTTTTTTCTCTTCCTTGAGAAAATTCAGAATTGAAGACTAATTTCTTTCCCATCTTTGAGAAAATTCAGTGGAACTTATTCTTCTATGTGGAAACTCAGACCTAAAGAGTAACTTTATTTCTCTTCTTCGAAAAAAAATACAGAGTCGAAGTTTAACACTTTTTCTCTTCTTTGGAAAGATTCGGAACCGAACATTAGAATTGCTTCTCTTCTATGGAAAACTTCAGAAGAGAACTTGAACTTTTTTCTTCTTTGAAAAAAATTCATAACTGAAGTGAAACTTTACATCTTCTTGGAACTTTTTCAGCATGACTGCTCATGCTAACCTAACCTAAATGAACCTAACTTAAACATAGTTAACTTAATGTAACCTAACCTGTCCACTTACGTTGGCACCCATAATTATAGCGGAATGGATGGAACCAATTGAGTTGTATTTCATAGTCATGTATCTTTGGCTTTGAAAAAGAAAGTAATCCAAGGAGGAGTTGAATGTTGGATGTAAGTACCAGTGGTTAGGTTAAATGGTCCAACACTTATTAGTAATGATGGCTTAATATTGTGCGATTTGTTTTGGTTCCAATGAAGCTTTATAATTATGTGGAGAAACAGACTTTGAAGGTCAATGACACTTGGTTTGAGTGTTAAACTTTGATTGAGAAATTTTTCCGAAGAATAGAAAAAAAAGTTACACTTCAGTTCTAAGTTTTCCCAAAGAAGAAAAAGGTTCCACTCAAGTTCGGAAGTGTCGGAAGAAAAGAAAAAAGTTCAAGTTCTCTTCTGAATTTTCTCAAGGAGGAGAAAAAAAGGTACAATTCGATTCCGAATTTTTCTAAGGAATAGAAAAAGTTCCAGTTCAAATCTGAATTTTCTCAAAGAAGAGAAAGATGTCCCATTTCACTTCTTAATCTTTTCGAAGAAGAGAACAAATTTCAAGCTCTGTTCTGAATTTTTCCATAAAAGATAAAAAAAAGCTATACCTTAATTCTGAATTTTTTTGTACAGAAGAGACAAAGTTTCACTTTAATTCTGCTTTTTTTCAAAGAAGTGAAGAGAAGTTAAAGTTCGCTTCTTTTCTTTTGAATTTTCCCGTAGAAGAGAAAAAAGAAGTTACACTTCGATTCTGAATTTTTCAAAGATATACTCCGGTTCTGAGACTCACTAAATCAAGTTCTCTTGTGAATTTTTCCATAGAATGAAAAAAATTTTAATGCTCGATCTTGAATTTTTTCCAAAGAAGAGAAAAAGTTCCCAGAAGAAGAATAAGTTCCACTTAAGTTCTCAATTTTCTCAAAGGTGAGAAAGAGTTACACTTCGATTCTAAATTTTCTCAAAGAAGAAAAAAAAGTTCAAGTCATGTTCTGGATTTTTCCAAAGAAGTGAAAAAAAGTTATACTTCGATTCTGGATTCTTCCCAGAGAAGATAAAAGTTATACTTTGATTCTGAATTTTTTCAGAGAAGAGAAAAAGTTCCAGATCAATTCTAAATTTTCCCAACTTAAGTTTTGGATTTTTTCCAGAGAAAGAAAAAAAGTTTAAGTTCTGTTCTGGATTTTCCATAGAAGAGAAAAAGTTATACTTTGGTTCTGAATTTTTTCATAAAGGGAGAAAGTTCCACATTATTTCTAAATTTTCTTAGGGAAGAGAAAAAGTTCAACTTTGATTCTGAATTTTCTCAAGGAAGTAAAATAGTTCCACTTTGAATCTTAATTTTTCCAAGGAACAGAAGAAAGGTTACACTTCGATCCTGATTTATTTCCAAAGTACATAAGAAAATCCAGAACCTTACGTTCCATATTGAGGGGGAAAAAATCAATTTAGGTGTTTCATGAGGAGAAAAAGCAACCTAAACAAGTTCTAGTGAACAAAAACCGGCGTGTAATGAATTTTCCCGAGCAATACGAGTTTCACAATAGAAAAAAATCACTGTACACTTTCGGGAAGACAGAAATCAAGATGTGATATATTTCGTGAGAAGAAAAATCCATGTACAAATTTCACGAAGAAAAAATCAACGTTTGGTAAGTTTTAGGGCTATTTCTAACCATATATTTCCAACAAAAAATGTTTTTGTTTCATAGAAGAAAAAATTTATACTTCAAGTCGGGATTTTTTTAGAGCAGAGAAAAAAAATTATACTTCGATTCTGAATTTTCTATCGAAGACAAAATTTTTTTTTTTTAATTCCGATTTTTCTCAGGGAAGAAAAAAGTTTTACTTTAATTCGGAATTTCTCAAGGAAGAGAAATAGTTCACTTTAATTCTAAATTTTCTCAAGGAAGAGAAAAAAAGTTACACTTTGATTCCAATTTTTTGCCGGAGAATAGAAAAAATTCCATCGTGAGGAGAAGAAAAATCAGGTAGGAGTTTGTTGAGGAGGAAAAATCAACATGCAACAACTTCCATGAACAAAAATCAGCATGTAATGAGTTTATAAGCAAGAAGAGTGTCACGATGAGAAAAAAAACACAGTACATTTTCATGAAATGAGAAATCAACATGTAACATGTTTCGCGAGAACTGAAATAAATGTAAAAGTTTCACGAAGAAAAAATCCACGTGTAACAAGTTCACAAACTAAAATCGGTCTCTTAAAATAAGTTCCTTAAACAAAATCAGATCCACGATAAGAAAAACATTGCACAAGTTTTGTGAAGTGAGAGAAAGAATAAAAACCACTTTCACGAAGTAAAATCATCATGCAACAAGTTCCATAAACAGATTAGTTTCGTGAGAAGAAAAAATAAAAGTACAAGTTTCACGAAGAGAAAAATCAACTTGCAACAACGTTCACGAAACAATATCGATCATACAGTTTTATTCCATGAACATAATTAGTTTCGCTCTGAGAAAAGTGTAAAGGTTTGCTAAGAGAAAAACAAAATAGCATGTAACTAGTTTCAGAACAAAATCAGCACTCAAAAAGATCCATAAACATAAATCAGCACGCATCAAGTTCCAAAAAGAAAATCAATTTCACGAGGAGAAAAATTAATTACAAGTTTCATAAGAGAAAAAATTAGTTACAAGTTTCACGAAGAGAAAATCAACAAGTAACAAGATTCACGAGCAATAATCAGCACTCATTAAGCTCTACAAACACAAATCATCACGCAACAAGTTCCATGATCAAGACAAGGTTCACAATGAGAAAAATTAATTTACATTCTCACAGAGAGAAGAATAAGCATGTAACAAGTTTCATGAACACAAATCTGCATGCAATACGTTCCATGAAAAATATAAAATCGACACGTATTAAGTTCCATGAAGAAAATCAGTTCAGAAGGAGAAAAATCTATGTACAACTTTTTCGAAGAGAAAAATTGACATGTAACAAGTTTCGCGAACAAGAATTGGCACTCAACAAGTTCCACGAGCATAAATCATTACGGAACATGTTCCATGAAAGAGATCAGTTTTATGAGGAGAAAAAAAAATTAATGTTCAGCTTTCACGACGAGAAAAATCAACATGTAACAAGTTTCATGAACAAAAATCAGCAGTCAAAAACTTCCATGAACATAAATTCACATAGATTCACAAAGAGAAAAAACAACATGCAACTAGTTTTATGGAAAATAAATCAGCATGCAGCAGGTTTCAAGAACAATAATAAGCATACAATGAATTCTTGAATAAAATCAGTTTTATGATAGAAAAATCAATAAGCAAGTTTCAGGAAGCAAAAAAACAACATGCAACAAGTTTCACGAACGAAAATCAGATCACAACAAGTCCTACGAACATGAAACAGTTTCACAATTAGAAAAAAAATCAATGTAAATTATCACGAAGAGTAAAATCAGCATGTAACGAGTTTCACGAACAAAATCAGCGTGCAAAAAGTTCTGCGAAAAAAAATTAAAAAAAGTTAGTACACATCAACTTCAATGAAGAAATGAGTTTCACGAGGAGAAAGAAATTTATTTTGGGCCAAAAATACTGTGTCGCTGCAAAGCAGCGTTTTCAGCCAATTTTTGGTACGAAACAATAATTTTAGTCAAAAAGAAGGCCGAAAAGCTATTGTGTGAAAATTCTGAGATAGTCAATTGATTTATAATTATCCAAAAATCTATAGGCATATTGAATTTCCAGTTTCAGAGGCAGCAATGCCGTACGGGGTTCGTTCGTTTCTAAAAGGTGCTGCTAAGCCTAAAAATAAAGGTTTTAAATAGAGATTTATTTTAGCCCGAAAAAAGACAGTGCCACTGCAAAGTGGCAATTTCAGCCTTTTTATGATACAAAACAAGAATTCTAGTCGAAAGAAGGCCGAAAAACAATTGTGTGAAAATTCTGACTTATTAAAATGATATTTAATTACCAAAAATATATACGCATATTGAGCCTTCTGTTTCAGAGGCAGCAATGCCGTATGGGGTGCGTTCATTTCTAAGAGGTGCTATTAATCCTACAAAATAAAGGGTTAACATGAACATTTATTATAGCCAAACAGACTGTACCATAGAAATCATGGCTAACCTCTAAAAAATAATTACCACTACATAGAAGTCCCGTCATTCATCCTCTTAAGATCTGAAAATTTTTCGTAAAAAATCAAGACCAAACTGTAGAAATCAGGGCCAACCCTAGAAACCCAGACCAAACCATAGAAATCAAGACCGAACTGTAGAAATCAGTGGCAACCTCTAAACAATCATGACAAATACATAGAAAGTCCGTCAAATTTATAAAAATTAAGACCAAACTTAAGACATTAAGACCATCCTCTTTAAATCCTGACAAATTCATAAATAACCATAATCAGACTGTAGAAATCAGGTTCAAACCTAGAAATAAATACCAAACTGTGGAAATCAACACCAAATTATAGAAATCAGTACTAACCTCCAAAACTCCTGCTTTTTTGATGAAAATAAGTAAAAAATGGAAATTTCAAGCTGGTAAGGTTGATGAATGTGTGATATTTGTCAGAGAACTTCACAATTTCGTGAAGAATGACAAATCTTAGAAAATTATGGTTATTCACATCAATTCAAAGAAAACGTGGCGTTTTCGTGAATAGCTCTCACAAATAGCTCAATATGGCCTAAAATTCCGACTGGTAAGGTTGATGAATGTGTGGTAGTGGTCAAAGAACTTCACAATTTCTTGAAGAATCACGAATCTTAGAAAAGTATGGTTATTCACATCAATTCAAAGAAAAGGTGGCGTTTTTCGTCAATAGCTCTCAGAAATAGATCATTATGGCCTAAATTTACTTATAATATCAATCCTGACCCTCAGAAAATGATTGCTCGGATCTATTTTCTCTTAATATATGGTTCATTTTGCACATACTTTATTATCATTAAGCCTTTTTCACGTTTTGTTTTTTGTTTCTCGTATTTTTTAACTGCTTTTTCGTGTTTTAATAATGTTGTAATTTTTTTTTAGTAAATAAAAATTTTATTTACAAATGTCTGTGTTTTTTAGATTTATTGTTTAGGATGATTCCTCAATACATAATCGTTTACACAATTTAAGTATCTTGTAGTCCCTTTTCGACTTTATTACTAAAAATCTATTAAGAGCAACCCCCAGTATTATTTGGTATCATTCCCTAAAAAGTATTACATAATGAATAGGTGCAAAATCTACAAATATATTTTCCCCTCTCCAAGTAAATTATTGCAGGTGTAAGAGAAACAATTAATCGTCATTCTAGCGTGCGTGAAAAAAGGGAACTCTCCTTGCCTGCAATAGACTATTTCTAGAAGATATTAGCCAGAACAAACTGTTCGAAATAGACTTTTGGACCTGGCGTCGGAGGTGTTCCTCTATTGGATAAAAATTGATCTTTCGAGTCCAAAAGAGGACAAAGATCTAAAGAAAAAAACATCTTGAAAGAAAGAAAAAAGAAATGCCCTTGAACATCTCGAAGAAAAATAGAATCTCAAAAAGTATTATTTGAAAGTGATGTGTGCACTGCCATTACGTAAGATGTGCGCTGTCACTACGCAAAACTAACGTGTGAGCCGTCTTTAAATAAGACCAACGTGTGCGTCATCATTTCATAAGACCGATGAATATTAAAACCTCAAAAAAGTAAATATATGACAGTGATGTTTGCGCTGCTATTACGTAAGATGCGCGCTGTCATTACGTAAAATGTGAGCCGTAATTACATAAGACCAACGTGCGCGTCATCATTACATAATAACCTTCTGCGCGCGGTCACTACGCAACATATGCGCTGTCATTCCATAAAACCTACTTGTGCACCATCCTTGCGTAAGACCCCCGTGTAGGCCATGTTCAGCTACAAGCGGGGATTCCCCATGCACTCCTGAATTCTAGCTTGTTGCCCAATATTGCATCACCCATATTTCACCTGGTCTAGAAAACAGGGGTGTCGTGGGAATCTTCCCAGCTGCGTCAGAATCCTATGGGAATCTGCTAGGAATGTCGTGACGTAACGGGGCATGCGTTTAAAACATGGCATTCGTTTAAAATCCGGGGAGGGTTTGTGTTTAAAGTAATTATTCCCCCACTACTGTTGCCAATAAGACACCTCAGCATTATCTCAAGAATGATTTGGGATATTAAGTTAAAACTTCCAGGGTTACTACTGTAATTACTTCTGCTCTTACTATAGAAATAAATTACAAGAGTTTTTGGTATATCCAGGTAAAGAGCATATATATATTTTTCTGGAAATGGTAATAAGTTTTATTTTTTTGGCCGACTTGAAGAGGTGTTAAAACCAAATTAAACAATATTTCAAGATTAAAAAATGGTTGAAAAGTTTCTCCAACATACAAATAGTAAGCCAAACTATGGATCCTTACAGAAAAAAACGAATAGATATTTTTTTCATGAAAAAGACTATGCCAATAAAAAACCAATGGAAATTACTTAGAAAAAAAAATTCCAGAAAACGAGTTTTTCCAAGAAAAATAAAGAGCTTCATTAAGTCAAAAATGAGCAGAAATAATGTCTTATAATCTTCCAAGCGTAAAACTATTACAAATCGCCATCAATAAATAGACGAAACCCAAAACAAAACAGATAGTAAAGTAAATAAACGAGTCGAACTCAAAACGGCTTCCCCTTTAAGTCTTCTCTGAAACTTCCAACTGCATACCAAATCAATTCTTGAAACACGCTCTTTTGACAATGTGTATGCACGGTGGTAGTAATTGTAGTAGGAGTAGTAGTAGCTTACAAATATTGTCTTTTTAGTCAATCGATCATTTCCCTTATTATTTCCTGAAATTTCCAAATCATTATACTCAGTCAAACCTGAGTTACACCTTTCGACAACCCGTATACACACAAGGTGTTTTGATTTAGTTCATAACTCCCCTCAACATTCTCAGAACAGCTCACCTAAATGCGCTTTGCCTTGTTGAAAAGTTAAGGTCAAATGTCAAATATCTATTAGACGACACTAGTAGTGTAGGCTTTTAAGGATCCGCCAGGCCCCTATCCCTTCGGATCCCGATCCCTATACTTTTTTTAAACTTCTTCAAGACGCTTCTTAGACGCTTCTTGTTTTCTAAGTGACATAAGGTGTTAATTACGTCATAAGGAGTGTTTACTTTTGGTTGTTATGCTAAGGAACCTAAGGGTGTGGGTAATTCCAACGGGTGTCCTAGCATCCAATTCCAACGGGAGCCCTAGCATTCCATCCCATCGGGCCCCTAGCATTCAATCCCACCCGGGGCTCTAGCATCCAATTCAAACGGGGCCCCTATTAAACATATCCAACTGAGGTCCTGGCAACCACTTCCACCGGCAGCCATGGCGATCAATTCCAACAGGGGCCCTAACCTAACCACCGGGAGGCCCTAGCATCCAATTCAAATGGGGCTCTAGTGTCTATTTCTACCAGGCGGCCTAAAAACCAATTCCCATGGGACCCTAGCAAGCACTTCCAGCGGGTCCCTAGCAAACAATTCCAACGGGGCCCTAGAAACCAATTCCAGCAGAGAGGCTTGATAATAGAGATAAATTTAAACCATATTAAGAGTTATTTCTGAGAGGTTTTAATGGAAAAGCTACGTTTCTTTGAGCCAAGACTATGCATATTGACGCCACCTTGACAATATATGGTTGACCCACCCCCTAGCAACCAATGCCAGGGAAGAGGGTTTTTATAAGAGGTATAATTAAACCATATTAAGAGTTATTTCTGAAAGGTCTTAATTATAATTTGTCATTTCTTTAACTGAATCTTAGATTTCTGTTCCCCCCCCCACCACTGAAAAATTCTTTTAACACATTCCACCTTAACTTTAAGCTGTAGAAAATGTTAGTCCAAGAAATTCACGTCACAGTAGGGATTACACACGGCATTCTCTGGCACCGTTCATCATTCCAAAGGTATTTCTTCCAGATATTTTCGTTTTAAAAATAACGGATTAAATCTATTGCTTCGTGTCTTCGCAACCCAACCCATCTCCAACGTGATACACCATGTCAATTCACACTACCGTGCTGTATTATGACTGCCCCCCTCTGGCACCGCCTACCACCTCTTCATCATTCCTAAGACATTTTTTCAGATATCTCTTGTTAAAAATAACGCATTAAATCCGTTGGTTCATGTTTTCACATTCCAACCAACCGTGTTACACCATGCCAATTCATACCACCATACCACAATCTTACTGAACCTCTGGCACCCTCTAGCACCCCCCTTTTCATTCCTAAGATATTCTCCAAATATTTTCTTGTTAAAAATCACGCATTAAATTCATTGCTTTATGTTTTTTGCAAGACCCAACCTGATGCACCATCTCAACTCACACCACCGTACTACACTATGGCTGCCTCTCTGGCATTTTTTGGCACCCCTCATCACTCTTAAGACATTTTCCATATATTTTCTTGTTAAGAGTCATGCATAAAATCCATTGGTTCGTGTTCTTTACAAGCCAGCTCTCCCTGATACACCATGCTATTTAATGTCACCGTGCCACACTACAACTGCCTATTTTAAACCCTCTGGCACCCCTTCATCCTTCCTAAGACGTTTCTAGATACATTTTTTTAATAAAGTGATAACAAACCCCGCTTCACCCGCTTCCGAACCCTGGTTACAACGACTCAATCTCTGATTCTGCTGGATTAAACCCCGGTTCAACCAGGTCCGGCTCCCACTATGACCCCTCAGATCCCAACTCCAAATCTGGTCCGATTGTGTCAGTTCTAGACTCCCCCCGTCTATCCCTAATTCCACAATTCTGATTCCTCCATGTTCCGCTCCCAGTTCCGCCAATGCCATGATCTTGTATGCAGCTGCCTCCACGGTAATCTATGGCTGGTAAATGGCACCCCCCCCCTCTTGGTGCATATTATCACGCCTAAAGATTTTTAAAAAAAAATTTCTGCAAAAATAACTTTATAAGCTAAAACGACCATTGTTTTTTATTTAAACAGCAGAAACTTGCCATTTTATTGTTAAATTGCAAAGTTCCAGTGTAGTTCCTAGTCTGTGGTAGTCAATGGCTAGCATGTGACACCCTCTGGCGTGCATTATGACACTTAAAGCATTTTCAGCCGTTTTTTTGCAATAATATCCATTTGCACTATAATTGATCTTTTAAACTTAATGAAAAACCCTCAATAATGTCGCTTCTGATGAGTCGTGCACCAATTGAGGCCAGGGTGATATGATATGCCAGCTTTATGACACCCTCCGGAACACATCCCGAGAAATCACAAATTCTTATTACAAAATTCAAAATACTTGTTAAAAAAACAAAAAATACGTCTTAAACAGCAAAAAATAATTCTTACAAAACAAAAATACATCCTAGACAATCACAAATTCTTCTTACAAACACAAAATACTTCTTAAAAAACAAAAAAAAAAAAAAAACAAAAATACATCCTAAGAAATCACAAATTCTTATTACAAAATATAAAATACTTCTTGCGAAACAAAAGTACATCCCAAAAGATCACAAATTCTTCTTACAAAATACTTCTTACAGAACAAAAATAGTTCTTACAAAACAAAAATACATCCTAACAAATCACAAATTCTTTTTATTAAACAAAAATAATACCTACAAAAACGAAAATACATCCTAAACAATCACAAATGCTTCTTACAAAATTCAAAATTCATCCTAAGAAATCTTATATTGTTCTTGCAAAATACAAAATACTTGTTAAAAAAAACAAAATATACTTCTTAAAAAGCAAAAAAATTCTTACAGAACAAAAATACATCCTAAGATATCACAAATTCTTCTTACATCATACAAAATACTTCTTACGAAGCAAAACAAATTTTTACCATACAAAACATTCAAAATAAATAAGCAAAATGTTCGTTTACAGTAGAATCAATCGCCTAAACTTGATGAAAAACGTCTCAATAACGTCTCTTCTGATGAGTCCTGTCAATTGAGGCTAGCGTGGCACAATGTACTAGCCCCATTAAACCCTCCGGCCACATCCGGAGAAATCACATTCTTATTACAAAATACAAAATACTTGTTACAAAAAAAATACTCTTTACAATCCAAAACATAATTCTTACAAAACAAAAATACATCCTAAACAATCCCAAATTATTCTTACAAAATACTTCTTACAAAACAAAAAATGAATTCTTACAAACAAAAATATATCCTAAAAAATCAGAGATTCATCTTACAAAATACTCCTTACAAAACAAAAAAACTTCTTACAAAGCGAAAATAATTCCTACAAAATGAAATACATCCTAAGAAATCACAAATTCTTATTACACATTACAAAATACTTCTTGCAAAACAAAAAAAAACACCCCAAAAGATCACAAATTCTTCTTACAGAATACAAAATGTACTTCGTACAAAGCAAAAAAAATTCTTATAAAACAAAAATACATCCTAAGAAATCATTTATTCTTTTTACGAAACAAAAATAGTTCCTGCAAAACGAAAGTGCATCCTAAGCAATTACAAACGGTTCTTAAAAAAGTATAAAATACATCCTAAAACAATTAGAGATTGTTTTTACAAAATAAAAATATTTGTTACAAAAAAAAAAATACTTCTACAAAAGCAAAAAAACACTTTTTACAAAAACAAAAATACATTCTAAGAAATCACAAATTATTCTTACATTTTAAAAAATAATTCTTACGAAGCAAAAAAAATTCTTACAAAACAAAAATACATCCAAAAGACTTTCTTGCGAAGCAAAAATAATTCTTACAAAATGAAAATACATCCTAAAAAATCAAAAGCGGCTCTTACAAAACACAAAATATATCCGAAAAATTCAGAAATTGTTCTTACAAAATGCAAAATACTTGTTACAAAACAAAAATACTTCTTACAAAGCAAAAATAATTCTTACAAAGCAAAACACATCATAAACAATCACAAATTCTTCTAAAAAATACAAAATGCTTCCTACAAAACAAAACATAATTCTTACGAAATAAAAATACCTCTTACAAAGCAAAAATTAATTCTTACAAAACAAAAATACATGTTAAGAAATCACAAATTCTTATTACAAAATACAAAACACTTTTTAAGAAACAAAATAATCCCAAAAGATCATAAATTCTTCTCACAAAATACTTCTTACAAAACAAAAATATAATTCTTACAAAACAAAAATACATCCAAAGAAATCACAAATTCTGCTTACAAAACAGAAATAATTCCCACTAAACGAAGGTACATCCTAAACCATCACAAACAGCTCCTATATAATACAAAATACATCCCAAAAAATCAGGGATTATTCTTACATAATACAAAATACTTGTTACATAACAAAAATACTTTTTACAAAGTAAAAAAATTCTTACAAAACAAATACATACTAAGAAATCACAAATTCTTCTTACATCATACAAAAAAAAACATTTTACAAAACAAAAAATAATTCTTAAAAAACAAAAATACATCCTAATAAATCACAAATTCTTCTTACGCAGAAAAATAATTCTTACATAAAGGAAATACATCCTAAACAATGACAAACGGTTCTTACAAAATACCAAATACAACCAAAGAAATCAGAGATTATTCTTACAAAATACAAAATAATCGTTACAAAAAAAAAAATACTTCTTACAAATCCAAAAATAATTCTTACAAGACAAAAATACATGCTAAGAAATCAAAAATTCTTCTTACATTATACAAAATACTTCTTATGAAACAAAAATAGAAATGAGGCATTTCCGTTGAGAACTTTGAGAAATAATTCTTAATATGATTTAAATTGACCTTTAATAACCACCCTCCTCCCTTGAATCTGATGCTAGGAGATGGTTCAGCCACATTTTGTCACGGTGGCGTGAATATGCATAGTCTTGGCTCAAAGAAACGTAGCATTTCAATTAGAACTTATCAGAAATATTTCTTAATATGGTTTAAATTTATCTCTAATAATATTCCTCCCCGCTTGAATTGGTTTCTAGAGCCCCGTTTGAATTGGTTGCTAGGACCCCGCTGCAATTGCTCGCTAGGGTCCCAATGGCATTGGTTTCTATGCCCTCCGGTAATATTGGATGTTAGGGCCCCCCGTGGGATGGAATGTCAGGGCCCTCCGTTAGAATTGCTTGCTAGGATGTCCACCTTTCTTTATTTCAAGGTTCTTTTTGCTTATATTTTATCCTTTATAAGTTTTCTTTCACGTTTTGTTTTTACATTTGTTGAGTTTTAACTGCTTTTCCTGTGATTTCATGATTTTACAACGTTTTTTCTATTCATAAAATTTGTATGTATAATAGCCTTAATTCCTTAAATTACTTGTTCTGAGATAAATATGCAACCGCCCATTCCATAAAAATTTCATATGCCCTCACGGCATAACTTACAATCCTATCCCTGGGTGCTGGGGGATTTTGTAAACCCTAGAGGCATTATTATATGTTATTTGGACTATTTTAAACAAAATCGCTCTCTCATAATTTCTATCAGAGGCACTTGGTAAAATGGGAGTTGTAGGGGATGGGGAGGGACTAAATCCCCTCCATCACTTTTGACGCTTTAAAAGGAACTAGAGCTTCCAATTTGCAACCAAATGAGTCTCTTCTACAGTTAAACAACCATCCCTTCCATGAAGACCTTAAATGCCCCACGGCATAACTTTCAACCCTAGCTACCAGGCACTGGTGATTGGTATCAGCCCCAAAAGTCTTGTTATATGACCTTTAGACTAGTTTGAGTAAAATGACTGTCTCAAACTTTCTATTGGATGTATTTCGTGAAAACACAACGTGTTGGCAGGGGGGAATAGCTGCCCTCTGATCACTTTGACTCTTATACAGGGCTTTAGAAACTCTAATTACCAATCCAATGAGCCCTTCCAAAGTATATACGACCACCCTTTCTATAAAAACCTTATATGCCCCTGGGGCATGACCTAAAGCCCTTGCCCTCGGAGCTGTGGGGGCGGGGTGTCTTCCTCAGAGACATAATTCCCGGACCCCCCAACTACAATGAAATAAAGTTGCTGTATCCAAATTTTGATTGGACATCTTTGGGAAATGATGATCGTTGGGGGAGGGAAGGGGGCTGGTTGCTCTAAAATCACTTTTGACTCTTAGAAAAGGCACTATAACTTCCAATTTCAAATAAAATTAGACCCATCTGAAGTTTATACGACCACCCATTCCATAAAATCTTATATACCCACAGGGCATGACTTACAACCCATGGGGGGGCTGTGTCAACCGTAGAAGCATTTTTATATGTTCTTTGGTTTATTTTGAGCAGAATCTCTATTTCAATATTTTAATCAGATTCGTCTGGTGAAAAGGGGTAGTTTGGGAGGGGGGTTGCTTGCTGCCGTCGATCACTTTTTATTCTGAAAAGGGAGCTAGGAATTCCAACTTTCAGCCAAATGAGACTCCTCTAAAGTTTATGCAACCATCCCTTTCATAAAAACCTTAAATGCCCCGGGGTATAACTTAAAACCCTTGCCTCCAGGCTCTGGGGGTTTGTTTCAACTCCAAAAGCCTTGTTATATGATATTTGTACTATTTTGAATAAAATGGCTATCTTAAAATTTCTATTAGATGCATTTCGGAACAATAAGACGTGTGTGGTGGGGAGAAAGAGGGGGTAGCTGCCCTTCAATCAATTTGACTCTTAAAAAGGGCACTAGAGCTTCTGATTACCAATTCAATGAGTCCCCTTCATAGTTTAAATGACTACGATTTCTATAAAAGCCTTATTTGCTCCAGGGTATAACTTTCCCCCCTTGCCCTGAGGACTGGGGGGTTGTCTTTCTCAAAGACATAATTTCCGGACCTTTCAACTACGTTGAACAAAATGGCAATCAAAATTTTGATTGGAAGTCTTGGTGAAAGGATGGGCTTGAGGGGGGGGGGGGCATTTACCCTCCAATCACTTTTTACTAACAAAAAGGGCATTAGTCCTCTCAATTTCCTATTGGTTGATCCTTTTTTGAAGTTTCTACTTTTTTGAAGTGACAACGCTTTCTATAATAACCTTATAGGCCCCAAGGGCACAACGGCCCTCAGTCATTACACTGAGGGCCGGGGGGGGTTGTTCTCTTCAAAGACATAATTTCCGGACCTTTCAACTTCGCTGAACAAAATGGCTATGTCAAAAATTTTGATCGGAAGTGTTTGGGGAAATGATGGGCTTTGGAAGGGGCGGCATTTGACCTCCGATCACTTTCGACTTTTAAAAAGGGTACTATCCCTTTCAATTTCTAATCGAATGAGCCCTTTTTGGAGTTTCTGCGACAAAGCTTTTTATAAAAACCTTATATTCCCCCAGCACAAAACTTACAACCCTTGCCCTGAGGGCAGTGGCGGGGGGTGTCATCCTCAAAGACATACTTTCTGGACTTTCAGCTACGTTGAACAGAATGGTTATCTCAAATTTTCATCGGAAACGTTTGAAGAAATAATGGGCGTGGGAGTGGGGTTAGTTGCCCTCCGATTACTTTCCACTATTAAAAAGGGCACTAGCCCTCTCAATTTCCAATCGAATGAGCCTTTTTGGAAGTTTTTACGGCAACTCCTTCGATACGAAGTGCCCTGGTCTAAGAAAAAACAATAAATAATCCATTGCGCCAATATTGTTCTTTACTTAGGTAGCACTATTGCGCTGCCAATGACAATTTGTGTTCATTTTAAGTTCTAATGTTGCTTCTTACTTTCAGTTAAAAAACTTGCTTTCTGTTTTAATTTAATAGTCAAGGGTCAGGGTTTTTTTCTTACAGTTGAAAAAAGTTTGGGGAAATAAGAAGATAAGTTTGCGAACCATGATTACATTAGTGGAAGCTATAGTGATGGCAATGGTCAATTATGGTTTGGAAGCATCTTTTCTCCAAACAGAAGAAGATTGGCTAGATGATTTTCCAGAGAAATTGCCTATGGCCTGTTTTGGATGGGTTCTTATGCTTTCGTTATTGATAAGGATCGCTAACTTAGCATTCATTACTATAAATAATTTTGTTTTTACTCCACCCATAGAAGAAAGGTTTTTGTAAACTGGAAAGGGGTCATTGAGTCACTAATTAAAACTCATATTACCCCTATCAAAGGTCAATTCCTATTGACGGACAGCCACCTATGAGCCAATATACATTTTTCCATAAATTGTCCTACTTTGCTTTCTTTCCTTTAGTTTCTTCATAATTATCTTACAGTCCTCGATTTCCCAGGGACAGAACCCCCTGCCGCTCCTACACGGATGCCCATGCAGGAAATGACGAGATGAATTAAAATACACGACTTGAATCCAGTTTGTCAAAAGGACAATTTTGAAATATTTCACAACAGTTAGGGTATGAAGTTCAAACTTACAGAGAAGATCGAGAGGAATTTCAAACTCAATCAAAAGACAATGCACCGTGAGTAATATGTGATATATTTAAAATACAAAAAAAAATTCATTCCATCTAAGTATAATTCCGACACAAATTAAACTTCCCCTAATTAAGCTTAAATCCCGTTTCAAAGAGTCTAAATTCTTAATCAGCAGAAAAACTGCATTTTAGTCTCAGTCAAACATCGGCGCTAATCACGGGAGACGGTTTTGAATTTCGCGAAGATACTTGGCAATAAAAAAATCACTAGATACAAAGTTCACAGGAAGTTTAAGTTATCATAGCAGTATGAATATTTAATCATCAAAAATATTGAAAACTAATTATTGGATGGGCAGTTAGCATAATGAGTTTAGTTTGCAAACATAATTACAAGGTAGTGGGCCCTCCAAGGAGTTGTGCCAATCGTGAAATAGTTGTTAGCGCGCAGAATGAAGAATAGTGTTTTATAATGTTAGAAAAGTGTTTTTCAAAGACTATAATTATTCAGAACCCAGGCGTTATGATTATAGACATTTTGTTCCTACCGAAGTGAAGCCTTGCCCATATACATAGGCTACATTGTTGTACACCTGAAATGTAATTTCAATAAATCCATTACTTTTCTATTGTGTTTGTTCTTATTATATGCCCGTATCTCATCGCAAGTAGATAACTAGTTCAATTGTACTCCATAGGCAGCGCTCCCAAAGGAATCTGATTTGGAGATAATTCAAGGAAAAAAAGAGGTTACACTTTTGTAGTTACATATTTTATTTTCTCTCTAAGATTGAGAGTGGCGCGGTCACCCATTTACCTTACTCCCCATTGCTGTGGCGCAGTCCTCAATGGCATAATTGGCACAGTCCTTAGCGTTACAAATGGTGCAATCGGAAAACTTATAAGCTGCAAGTTCACAGCTTTGAACCTCAACAGTGCAGTGGGCACGATCGGTATACAGACTAAGTCCCTTAACATTACATTTGGCTCAGTCTTTAATACCACATTTGGCGCGGTTGTAAACTTAGAGGAAAACATGCGAAATAGTTTTGCTACAAACTTCGTAATTTAAATTTATATCGTTGGAGAGACACAGACTTATAAGAAAAAGTGATTAGGCCTATAACCGCTAAGTTATTATAGGAAAACCCTTTAAATATCTCATAGGAGATAATAGAATCCCCCAAAATAGGTTAAGTGAAAAAAAAAATTTTGAGTTATTCAAACGCAAAAATGTCAGAAGAACTAAGCGAACTATTAATGGCACAAAAATTGGTCGTGAAAAGTGTAGAGATAACAAAATCTATTCCTCAATATGATGGACAAACAGATATCGACAAATTTAATATCCAATTGACCCAGTTTGTAGAATTAACAAAAACAGAGCTAGAAAAGTTAGTGGTATGCTCCTACTAAGATTAAGAGGGCAGGCTTTAACTTTCCTAAAGCAAATTGAAAATACTCTAGGCGATGATGACAGCTTGCCGATAAATACAATAGAAAAATTTTTAACGGCATTCAAAGATAGATTCATCGAAACTAGTTCAACTAATAAATTAAAACACGGAATGGTATGTTTTGACCATACAAAGAATATAAGAGAATATCTTCACAATGTATGGATTTCAGTAGAAGCAAAATTCGGAGAAGGTTCAGGAGAATTGTATGAAAAAATCTTACTAGAAGCCTTTTTGCAAGGGCTCCCCCCAAAATTATACAGAATGGTAATATCCAAAAACATCCAAACGTTGGACCTTGCGGTTCAGGAGGTGGGACGAATAATTAAAATTGATATTATCGTGGCAAATCACAGTAAAACAAAAATAAACAACCTAGGCGAATCAAACGCAAGACTGACCTTCAAGGGCGATCAAGTTTCTCCAAATTTCGTTTAAAGGGGTAATTCCCCAGTGCCACAAAGAAATAGAACACAAGAAACCTTGAGGCAGAAACCAGTACGTTTTCAGCCAATTAAACCAATCAATAATGGAAATAGTTCCATAATTGTAAGATGCTATAACTGTAATCGACCTGGGCATATCGCGAGAGAGTGCCGTTATGTCCCTAACTGCACACCAAGGATTACCATCGGTAATACTCAAAATTATGGCAACCAGTTGGTCAGGAGAACAAATTTTAGTGCCAGTGGTGCACTAGGCTATAGCCAGGGAAGATTGCGCCAATCAGTACCTCACAACGCGTACCAACCAAATTTGTACAATCCTCCCCCCCCCAATAGACAAAATAATTATCGATTCGAAAACCCAAATACTCGTCAAAACCAATATGGTGCAAGAATGGTATATAGAAATCCCGAAAATTTACCGACGGGAAATGAAAATTTTTCAAGCCAACGGCATTTGCAGTTGACGCCAGCACCCGGCACTGGCACAAGAAATCCAAACTATCGTAATAATACATGGCAAAATCGACAAACAAATGTAAATCAATTAGCTAGAGATTCCATGGACATATCTGAATCTCTATTGCAGACACCGACGTATGAAATAAATCCTCAGGGAAACGTGTCAGGCCCCTCAGAAGAAAAATTGAACCCAGAAAGGGCCCAGAATACTTTATAGGTCCAACCCAATAATAGTACCGTCCTTTAGCGATAGTAATAATAAGTTACCTATATTTGATGATTTTTGTGTGGCAAATGTTTACTTTAAGGCTTTAATTGACTCTGGTGCCACGGTTAATATCATAAACTCTTGCGTATTTAATATGTTGCCTCCGCATATTAGGTGACAGAGGAATTTTAGTAACCCCAATTTAACTAGCGTGACAGGGCATAAATTGGATGCAAAAGGTTCAATTCGCCTAGACGTAAAAAGGGATGATAGAATTTTTCCGACAAACTTTACAATATGCAACAATTTCCCGTATGAAGCCATCATCGGCGCAATTTTTTTAAGGTCTAATAGAGTACTATTAGACATAGCGAACGAAAGGCTTGTCTACCTGGCTAAGGTGAGGGAAGGAATTTCTACCTTAAGAAATTGTAACAGAGGTTACGAAGAGAATGTAACAGTAAATAAAATTTCTGGCGGTATAATATCGCAGTCTTTTGAACCTCATGTCTCGCTACAAAGAGGACATGGCATAATCAGAAAATTGTTTAATTATTCTGAGAGACATTGCAGAGATGAAGTAAATTTAAATAATAAGGGGATTGAATCTGCAAAAATAAAAATAGGAGATATGCGACTATATAGGTCGAATGAAATCAAGGAAATAGTGGAATTATGGAAAAGGTAGGGAACCCCAATGCGATTCAGGCACAGCCAATGTTATTGGTGGATAGCGCCAGTCTAAATTTAATAGACAATGAAAATAAAGAAAAATATTATGGATTCGTAATACGGAAAACAAAAGTCCCTCCCAAAACGATGCAAAGAATTCAAATATTACAGATGATTGAACCAGTGGATAGCAAATCCAAAATATGGCTCGCGATCCCGTCAAATGAAATTCCTTAAAATCTGTTATGCGAAGAACAGATTATATCTTACGACTAAGTAGAAGGTATTATTTGGGTAACTAATAACCACGAAAATGATACAACTACAACAAAAAAGGGGACGTGTTTAGTTCAAATCCAAGTTATCTCGGAGAATGATTTAGATAGATGAGAAAATTCCAAAAGAAACCTAGTTAATGGCATTAAAACTTCAATTAACAAATACCCTCTAACTATACCGCAATTCTTAGACAAATTTAATATGGATCATATTACGGACTTAGAGCTTAAGAAAAAATTATGCGAATTACTATGGAATTTCAGAGATGTATTTTCCACATCTGAAGATGACATCGGACTGATGCCGTTTTATGAACATTCAATTCTAACGACCGGTAATCCTGTCGTGAAACAGCCATATCGTGTGCCGTATAAGCACAAAGAGTGGTTAAAAAATAAAATTCATGAATTAGAAAAAAATGAAATTATACACCCCAGTATAAGTCCGTATTCCGCACCAGTGATCTTAGTACCAAAAAAGAATGGTTATCTAAGACTTGTAGTAGATTATAGAGCCCTTAACAACACAGTAGTTAGTGATAATTTTCTTTACCAAGAATAGATGAACTTCTTGACTCTATCTCAAGCAAAAACAAAATTTTTACTTCTTTGGATCTTACCCAAGGTTACCACCAAGTGAAAATAGCCGAAAAAGATGTTCATAAAACTGCATTTTCTACAACTGAATGTGGTTTCTACAAATACTTAAGAGTACCTTTTGGACTTAAGACAAGTTCAAGCACGCTATGTAGACCCTTATTACATCTATTAAGAGGATTAAAGAATATCATTCATTTTGCTGATGATGTCATGCGTAGGAGAAAACGCTGAACAACACTTAGCAACATTAACTAATGTATTCGAGAAATTCAGAGAGGGCAATTTAAAATGCCGGCCTGAAAAAGTAAATTTATTTATAACTAAAATTAAATTTTTAGGAGTAGTGGTGACGCAAGGAGAGATACCGCAGACCCAGACAAAATAAAATGTGTTGAAAACCTCAAACCCCCTAGAACTATGAAAGAATTAAGAGGAATTTTAGGTCTTACTGGCTACTTTAGAAAATTCGTGCACAATTACGCCCAAATTGCGAAACCCCTCACTGAGTTAACTAAAGGGAACTCCCAAAATGACACCTGGTCCCAGGAAACTCAAACTTACCTAGACCGTCTCAAAAAGGCACTCACTTCGGAACCAATATTATCGCTGCCTATATAAGAAAAACAAATATAAGAAAAACAAAGTCAAGGAAACAGTAAAAGAAAATAAGGATAACTATTGTCCCTTGTCTTTAGAAAATATAAAATTAATCAAAAAGGACAAAATGTGTTTAGCACTTACTAATTATTTTGTGAATGATGATGTGTTATCAGATAAATTCAAAACTCTTAGTAAAGAAATAGATAACTTTTACTATGATCTTGATGAAGAAATACTATGCAGAATCGTGACTGCTGAGGCAAACAGAAACCAAACCTCAATAATACCTGTATTACCCCAAAACTTAATAATACCTGCATTCGAATATTTTCATTTAGATATAGGTGGACATGTAGGAATAACGAAAACTTTCCATAAATTAAAACATATTTTTACGTGCCGTCGGCATTAACAAAACTTAAAAAATTTGTAAGTACATGCGAAGCGTGTAACGTAAGAAAAATCCCCAAGCCTACCCTAACCCCCCAATAGTAAGAGTCCCGGTAGCGAGATTCCCCTTTGATATTGTCTCATTTGATTTATATGGAACCAGTGGAGGCTTACCTGTTTCCAACAGAGGCCATACTTGTATTCTTTCAGTTATAGATCACTTTTCTGGATTTACATTTGCAAAAGCATTAAAGAATCAAGGCGCTTACGCCACGAGTAAGGCGTTAGCGAAATTATTTTTAAAATTTGGCATTCCAAATAAGGTTATAAGTAATAACGGAAGCAATTTTGTTTCAAAAGTAAGGAAAGACTTAAGAGTTTTCTTAACATAGAGAAATTGGTGACATACCCATATCACCCACAAGCTAATGGTAAAATAGAAAATAGGCATAAGATATTATTGAATGTATTAAGCATTTATACAAAAGACAACAGGAACGATTGGGATCAACTCTTATCTTATTTAACCAACATAATCAATTGTGCTTATTCAGAAACAACCAAAGAAACCCCTTTTTTTTACTATTTGGTCGCGACTTCAGAATACCGTATCATGATATTTTTGAATCCCGACAGTATCATAATAACTCGGAGGATTACAAACAAGAGTTCATAAATAGGATTAGGAAAACTTATAAGATAGTTAGGCAAGAGTTGGAAAAATGTAAAATAAATCAAGAGCTAAGAAACCTACCCAAAATCAAAGGGAATATAGATTTTAAGATAGGAGATTGCGTCTACCTAAAGAACGAGGCAAAGACGGAAGGCAAAAAACTTTCCAATAAATATTCTGGACCGTACAGAATAGTCAAAAAGTACGATAACGATTTTACTTTTAAAATGGTGAACACCGATAATGGAAGAACTTACAAGGCACATGTTAGCCGAATAAAAAGAGCCAAATTCCCGGAAAGATGGGTACCGTGTCCCTCGTCTACCGATTCGTCAGATGCAGAAAACGATCCCCCTAAATCAAGATTGGCAGAGCTAAAACCCTTTAATTTCAAGCAAGACTATTTCGAGAATGATAGTGACGAGGAAAACTTTGAAGAATTTTTAGCTATGAAAAATCTAGTTATTCCTAAAAGAAAATCCCTAATACCAGTGAGAATAAAAACGCCAAAAATCCCAAAAAGTTCATCATCGGAGAGCGCAAGAGAATTAGATTATACGATATCTCCGAAAAACCAATTTTTTCCTGATAGAATTTCAGCCCCTTGTCCCCCCAAGAGATTTCCAGATGATATGGTTTCCCCAGAAACACCAATAGAGAGACCCCTGTCGCTACAGGAGGAATTGAACAAAGCTGTAGAAACTCCGCGTAGTACTGTAAAGAAAACTCCTCCCAAGGATTCAATTAAAACAAATCTGCGAGAAGCTATGGATTTAATAAATTTCCCCATAAAAACGAGGCAAAGTACATTGCCTTTGAATCAACCTCCCATTGATGACCAGCAAGGACAATATCATGATATAACTGTATCCAAGGTCAAGCCTAAACAATGGACTTGATGGAGGGAAACACTAGTGCAAAAAATGCTCCATCCTCCTGATGACATGACATTTAAACAGTGGAGAAACCCCACAAAATTTTGATTCCTCTCAAAGCTCTCAAGAATCTTTCAAGTCTCCTGAGTTAAAAACTTAAGGCGAGGACTTAGAGAACAAACCTTCTACTTCCAGAGGAGTAGAAATCTACGAAGGAAGGGCAGGTGATACCTCAAAAACGCAAATTGCCACTTCTAAAAGTTCTAATGCAGAATCATCGGAAACCAGATCCGAAGAGTCTGACGGCGAATCAGACCATAAGGTAGTTAAAGAAACAGGAAATTTAAAACCGACTTCAGCGGCCTCACACGCGAGAAAGAAACAAAATTAAAAGGGCAAGAATTTTTGAAAAAACAATAGAAAAAATTTGATCTTATATCACTAGCAAAACCAAAAAAGAAAAAACCGCAAGAAACAGAAGAAAAAGTAACAACACAGTCGGGTAGAACGGTTAAGAAACCTGAAAGATGGAATTACCCTTAGTCAGTATAGGATTAAGAGATTTTTAATAGTTTGGTGTCATAAAGGAACAATAATTTAAAACTCTTTGTCTAGGAATAAAAATGGTATAGCTACAGAAATATTAAAGGAATTTTTTCCAATATATTTTCGTACATGTGTAGTATATAAAAATAAATTCTCGTGCTGAAGGCACATGGCAAATAGTCTTACAAAAAATAATGCAGCTGAAAACAAAAAACTATTAGTATAAATATACGTAATTATAAACTGATCATTTCAGATCGTGATAAAAGAATCAAGTCCTAATCGAAAGGCGATAATCGATACCGAAAGTGGCCAAATTGTAGTAATGGTGATAATCGCTTTTTACTACTTAGATTCTTTACACTATTAATAGATCAAGGGTATAACTTACTACATGGAGGAAATTTTCTTAAAAGCTTGTATACAAATTTCTGGAACTTTGATGGAATAAACCCTGAAATAAAATCCAACACATTGGAAGCTACGGCGCGAGATTATAATGACATAAAAAAAATTGTACTAAAATTTTTTGAAGAAGATGAAAATTTTGGATACAAAGTATTCCCTGGTTTTGACATTATTGTACGTGAACAAAAATGTTGTAATGCGTCACATATACAATTAACTTTTAGAGTAATAAAAGTCATAAATAATCCACTTTCCTTAGCTGAACGATGTCGCAAAGTAATTCGTGAAAATATGCATAAGAAAGATATATCGAGTACGTTGAAAAACCTAGAGCTTCCGAACGATCTATTGGTCTATTTGACGTACATAGACACAGATAAGAGTAATGAAAATGACATAGTATTCGAATTGAAGTTCCTAAGCACAAATATAATAAGTCCTAAAATAACCAATTTTAAGGCAATCAACCTGTCGTACACTATTCCGAATATAGAAAATGAGAAAATGAAAACCTCAATATGGTCCAAAATAGAAAAGAATAAAGGGACATTAAGGCTTACAAAAATAAGAGAAGCATTAGATTCCCATATATCCCCCTATTCAAACAGTTCTTGGTAACGAACTGTAAGTAAGGAGCGACCCGGCTCAATGGTAACCGAAACTCTAGAAAACGGTATTTTGATGCAAGTAGATACATCAAAAGAATTATATTTTAATGCTGATTTCAAATATATAAGTCTCATCAAGTTTAATCCTACACGTCAAAAGTTAAGCGCCTGAGAAAATTTGGCTGATTTTCGAGAAAGGGGGAAAGATCCCCTAAAACTTATAGAACTTTTCTTAATGAAAATCACACCATCATATTCCAATTATCAGAGAGCCCCACTGTAGAGGTTTCAAGTTCCTATCTACAAAAATGTGGAATTTTGCATTTTTTGCCAGAAGAAAGATCAAGGGTGCGTGTTTAATTGGTTTTTTTTCCAGGGGTGATCGTATAAGCCCAGTGGTCCTAGAATATCTTGGGATGGGCTCATTGTAGTGAAAATTAAAAGCTCTAGTGCCCTTTTTAAGTGACCGAAAAAATAGAGGGCAACTAGGCACCATCCCAGCTCATTTTTTTCCCAAAATCCCCTGATCAAAATTTTGAGATAGCCATTTTGTTCAGCATGTTCAAAAAATTATATGTATATTTTTTAGGATGACTTAATCCCCCGAAGTTCCCGGGGGGAGGGCTGAAAGTTATGAACTTTACCCAATGTTAACATATAGTATTGGTTATTTGGAAGTATACAGACGTTTTCAGGGGAGATTTTTCCTGGTAGGGGGGGGGGGTCAGGGTTATGTGGGAGGATCTTTCCATGAAGGAATTTTTCATGGGGGAAGGGACACTGCTATGAAGGGGACGCCGGAATTCACAGCATTATTTAAAGACGATCAGAAATTAAATATAAAAAAACAAGTTTTTTCAACTGCAACAGCAGCAACAACAAAACTTTAAACAAACAGAAAATATTACATATATGATTGGGTTCACCCCCTAGTCAATAACTCGCTCTTTAAGCCAAAGATTTTTTAGTTATTTCATAAGAGCTATTTATTCTAATTAACGGCCTTTGTGATTAAGCGGTCATTTTTAAGGAATTGGAACAAAATTCGAACTTTCGCTTAAAGAGCAAGGTACTGACTAAGGGGCGAACCCCCTAATATACGTATTAAAAACATATGAATATAGAAGTTCGTTACGTAAGTTAATTCGTAAGTTACAAATATTTATTACTAATAAAAACGTTCGTAAATAAAATTAAACAAGTTTCGAGAAAGCCATTTAACCAAATAAAAGTAAATTAATATGAAAATTTTGTTTTAATTATTCATGTACGGTGAGCCAAGATCAAAACCTGCATTTATTCAAAAATTAAATAAAAAAAACAAGTTTTTTTTAACTGAAAGTAAGGAGCGACATTAGAACTTAAAACGAACAGAAATTATTCCGTATATGAAAGGGGCTGTCCCCCTCCTCAACGCCTCGCTCTTTACGCTAAAGTTTGACTTTCTCACAACTCTTTTTTTACAATGAAAAACTTTAGCGTAAAGAGCGAGGCGTTGAGGAGGGGACAGCCCCTTTCATATACGGAATAATTTCTGTTCGTTTTAAACTTTAATGTCGCTCCTTACTTTCAGTTAAAAAAACTTGTTTTTTTTTATTTCATTACTAATGAAAACCAGAGACTAACGTACGTGAATAATAGATACAGATTATTCTCAAACAATTTTTTGTGGAACATACTACTGACCGTATGTTTCGTATTTGCGATTTCCCTGACCATAAGAACCTTACTAACTTTTAATTAAGGAAGAATTTTGAGACTAAGAAGGCAAAACCCAAAAGAAGAACACGGGGAAACGGCTGAAATGCAGAAGTTAAACCCGGAACCCCATGAGAACGTCTAAGCCAAGAATAAGGTAAGACATTAGAAAACGAGTGGGTATAGAGGTCTCCATTCGTCCTTGCTATGTCTTGTTCCCTTATTGTAAGTGTCGTTTACGTAAAACCGTGCGGTTACGACGCTGCAACATGCGTTTCTTAAACAACACGGACGTGCGTGAACACTGAAGGCATGAAATATGTTGTAAACTGAGACCTCAAACTAAATGATGTAGTGTAACTTATGTTTAAATGGTTATTTTAAATCTAATGTAGAATTAAATAAGGGTTGAAGAAGATTGAGATAAAGTGTGTGTAATAACGTATACTAAGGAAAATAATAAGAGACCTTACTTAAAGTAACAATGTCATTTTGTTAAAATCAATACATGTGTATTAATATTGGCATTTGCTTAATATTGCCTTGTAGCGTAACGTTAACCATTAAATGTAACTAATTATATTGTATATTATGCATTATGACGACTTGTTTTAAAGAACGTGAGATTCTGCCTAGTTATATTTTTATTCCAGGAATTGGAATGACATATTGGAAATCAATCATTAAAATACGTAGTCCAGTGCAGATACAACCTAGTAGCATCTATTTTCATCATACCTCAACCAACGAAGAGTACTCACCATAGACTCCAGGCAATTTTCGTCCTAGCTTCGTTTACGAAAATTACGGTTACCTTTTGATCGTTGTCCCTCGATCACAAACTATATTATGTATCAGGTAACATTATCTAATAAATCTCAGTATCCAGTGCATTATCGAACTATATAAACACATCAATCCTGAGAACCCCATCGACCAGTACAAGATATAAGTACATAAATGTCCCCCTTGATAATTCTTATGGACCCGAGCACCATATAACTGTATAGTTATGATATTTGATGAACCCAAATTATTTACGTGTCGTAGATTCACGCGTTAAATCCCTTTCGACCATTTCTCAGAACCCATCCTTTCACCTCTATCAAATGCGAAAAGTTCCTATCTCTGTTATCTCATAAATGTTACGAGATAATTTCTGAAAAATGGACCTGGAAACCAACCACTGACTTACAGAAACCAAAATTAGCCCCAGTGACTAACCCCTCAGTGACAATATACTCCTCCCACAAGTGAAAGACAATATGTTGAAGGAGTCACTAAAGTTTGATGTCGACCATTCCAAATCCAAACATCAATTCCCCTGTGATTAACCAAGGAATCACCGCAAAAGCTAATAGATGCAAGCCATGAACGAACAGTTTTATAAAAGAACTTAATCTCTAAGTGCACAAACGAACAATTTTATACGAGAAATACATTCTCTATGTACTTTAAAATATCCCAAGAACGATATGATGAGAAGAAAATCAACCCATCTATTATCAACGCAGTCCCAGTGTTCAACCCCTTAACGATAAGGCACCTTATGAACTATCCAAAAACAGCAGGTGAGAATGAACTCTAATATCAAAATTCCACACACCTGTATCTGGGAGTATCATTTCCTGTTTGACAATTAGAGAAAGCGTTTCGTCCAAGATGAACATAACCATGCTCGAACTGTTCTGTGAAGAAACTATATTGTAAGTGTTTTAAAATTTTTTGCCAAGACGAAAGGAGTGAAGGACCATAATTTACAACAGAAAGAGTGAGTACGCTAAGAGACACGTAAGGTGGTGAAAATAGGTGTGAATTTAAACATGTCACATTTTAATAGTTTTGATAAAAAAAAAAAAGTTTTGAGAAAAAACAAATTCGATAACTTATTATCAGAACGAACAAACCCAGTGAAAATGTCTTAATGATCACCAGTGAATGTAACATATTATTATATGCTGTAAGTCGTTCATATACATATATATATACATATATATATATCTATATATATATATATATATATATATATATATATATATATATATGAATATATATATATATATATATATATATATATATATATATATATATATATATATATATATATATATATATATATATATATATATATATATATATATATATATATATATATATATATATATATATATATATATATATATATATATATATATATATATAAATATATAATATATAAATATATATATATATATATATATATATATATATATATATATATATATATATATATATATATATATATATATATATATATATATATATATTATATATATATATATATATATATATATATATATATGTATATATATATATATATCTATATATATATATATATATATATATCTATATATATATATATATATATATTATATATATATGTATGAATGTATTGCTAGTTTCTTAGACAGAGTTAATGTAAAATCGATGTATTTCCCCATTAATTTAGCATAAATAGGAAGCATAATTATCCTATAGTTAGCAAAATCAAAAAAACTTGTAAAAGGTGAAACTTCAAAAAGTCTTATAGTAAAAGTAGAATTGCCCCAACCTTGTTGGAAATGTAAAAGTCATCAGTGTTAGATGTAGAAAAACCAAAAAAAAATCTTTAGTATTGTGTAGCTAGGCTATAACCATAGATAATCTTAGTCCGGTAGAGGAACTTTAGAAAGGGATAAATAATAAAATAAGAAAAGTAATAGAGAAATTTTTAGCACTCCTGATTAAGCTTATGTAAAAGAATAAAATAATACAATGTCAATCAAAATTATGTTGGACAAATAGTAAATAAATCGCGAATATTTCCAAAACCCAAGGGCAAGCAAATCCTAATGACGGGACGTCATTAAATAATGGGAAGAGTAATAAGTACCGTGAGTAATATGTGATATATTTAAAATACAAAAAAAAAAAAAATTCCTTCCTTCTAAAGGATAATTCCGACACAAATTAAACTTCCCCTAATTATGCTTAAACCCCGTTTCAAAGAGTCTAAATTCTTAATCAGCAGAAAAAACTGCATTTTAGTCTCAGCCAAACATCGGCATTAATCACGGGAGACGGTTTTGAATTTCGCGAAGATACTTGGCAATAAAAAAATCACTAGATACAAAGTTCAAAGGAAGTTTAAGTTATCATAGCAGTATGAATTTTAATCATCAAAAATATTGAAACAAATTATTGGATGGGCAGTTGGTATAATGAGTTTAGTTTGCAAACATAATTACAAGGTAGTGGGCTCTCCAAGGAGTTTGGGCCAATCGTGAAATAGTTCTTAGCACGCAGAATCAAGAACAGTGTTTTATAATGTTAGAAAAGTGTTTTTCAAAGACTACTATTATCCAGAACCCAGGCATTATGATTACAGACATTATGTTCCTACCGAAGTGAAGCCTTGCCCATATACATACATTGTTGTACACCTGAAATGTAAGTTCAATAAATCCATTACTTTTCTATTTGTGTTTGTTCTTATTATATGCCCGTATCTCATCGCAAGTAGATAACTAGTTCAATTGTACTCCATAAGCAGCGCTCCCTAAGGAATCTGATTGGGAGATAATTCGAGCAAAAGAGGTTACACTTTTGTAGTTATATATTTTTTTCTCTCTCTAAGATTGAGAGTGGCGTGGTCACCCATTTACCTTACTCCCCATTGCTGTGGCGCAGTCCTCAATGGCATAATTGGCACAATCCTTAGCGTTACAAGTGGCGCGATCGGAAAACTTATAAGTGCAAGTTCACAGCTTTAAACCTCAACGGCGCAGTGGGCGCGATTGGTACACAGACTAAGTCCCTTAACATTAGATTTGGCTCAGTCTTTAATGCCACAAAATACATCCATCCAGGTTTTTATTATGACATCTTTCCTACGCTACTCATTGCAAATTTCCATGTCGAAATCATATATAAAAATTTAAAGAGTCAGAAATAAGGAGAACTTACTACTGCCTCCAAAATTTACTCGTTTCTCTTATTTTATTTTCATTCATGTGTAATAATTTGAATATTCTCCCATGTGAATTCTTTCGAGTATATTATCTATAAATTGCTGTTGACTCTAAAGCTTAGTTCAAGAACTGTTCCAAAACTTAATTTGAAAATAAGAAATGAATACATTCATAATAAATCATATTCAACATTTATATCATGCCCAATATTTTAATTTATAATATGAAAACCTAAAAAACTGGAGTAATGTTCATTATATTAATAATCACTAAAACTTAACTTTGGCAACCAAAAATGGGCAGAAATTACTTTAAAAAGATCTTTCCGAACAAAAGTTTTCCAAGAAAAGAAAAGAGCAATTTTAAATCTTAAAACGAGCATAGATGAAGTTATATAACAATTTAAGTTTAAAAAATGACTAGAAATTACTATTAAGGAACAAATGCAACCCCAATAAAATATCTTCCTATTTTACTTTTTGTGTTTTTTTTTAATGTTTGGTTTCTTTATATTATCTTTGGATTTTTATCGGTCTTTTGTTGTTTTATTCTGCACTGAGAACGGTCAAGCGGAAGTTTTGACCGAAGTATTTGCATTTTAATTTGTGTTTCTTTTTTACTGGCTGTTTTTATTCTCGTTTCTCTCTTCTTTACGGTTTTTTTTATTGTTTTGTCATGGAACCCAAACGAAAAGCTATTAAAATAAAAAGTCACACCAACCATAAAGTTAACAGATGCTAATATAAACAATAAACTAAATCCTAAGATAAGTAAAAATTTAAATTAATGCTCAAGTCAAACATAAAAAGAGCTAAAAATTAATATAAAAGGGAGTTAAGCTACTGCCCCCCCCCCCAACCGTGAACATTTTATATCCTGTTGCTTCATTTGCGCGTTACTGAAAAGAAAAAATGTTTGAACATTTTATATGGACAATGTGAAGTTGGAAACAATTCTTTCTGTATAACATGCAGAATAATTGTACCTAACACATTAGGCATTTTGACCCGCTAAACTTTACCCCCATTTCCCCCTAGTGCGCAAATATATAGCCCAAACTTGTTTCTAAAGTATTATATTTTTTATCTTACTTTGGCATATTTCATTTGGATTGAGTGTCAGAGAAACATATTAGAAGAACATTAGGTAAGTCGTATATCATACAAGTACCTTTATTAGTTCTTTCTAGTCATCTTGATTATCATGGTAATTTTTTTCTTTTCGTCGATGTTTCGAAAAACTAAAGCACGCTGTTTAAAATATATAATATTTTTCTCAAATTATTCTTTGGCAACGCTGGCGGTTCCTTAAGAGCAAATAATTTGAAATTCAAGGATGATTGCATACTTTGTTTCATTTCTTACTGTAGGGTTTTGCCCTTGGTGAAACGCTTTATAAGGATTGTGGTATGTACCTAATCTTATATTAGAAAATGTTCTGTACTTGATATCAAGGTATTCTATATTGCACCTGAGAAATTTTAACAGTCTGGGCTGAAACTCAATCGATTAAAGGTTCGGACTTGTAATAGCCAAAGTTAAGACCCAAGACTTCAATAAGCATGCGATATTATCCCTATAATACTAATAGAGTACTAGTATTATATTTCCTATTCAATTGTCTTGCCAAATAGGCCTACTCTGCTATGGTTGCTACCCTGACATGCCCCTTACCAGTGAAAGAGGCCAGATATACCCAGGGTTGCCACTGAGGTTGTGTTTGTACCATTTTTGGTACATTTTAAATAAAACAGTATGTTTTGTGTTATGGTCCTAAAAATGTTACATTTTTGTTATGTTTTTGAATTTATGTTGCAATTATGTTAGGCTACACTTTCAAATAATGAGTAATTTTCACATTTTCTGAGTAATCTATTTTGTTGCCCTTGTAATAAAAATCCACTGTTCCCATTTTAATTACACTGATATGAGTAGGCCTATCAACATTCTTTCACATTGTGGTCATTTAATCTTATCAAACAATCACTCAGTTATTAGGATGAGAAAATACCCACTTTGCTTACTTGCATAGTAGGTTTAGGTAACATTCTCTCTCACAAGCAAAAGATTTTCATTTGTTTAGTGACAATAGTCAGTTAGTCACCTCTCCAACTTTCAATTTCATCACCATCATCAGTTGACTTTGAATCTTGTTCCATCAACAGGCATACTAAAATTATATGGAGAAGGAGCTAGTAAAAATAGGTAAATAATAAAAGCTATTTTCTTTATAGTTTCTTTCTACATAAGTGATTTTAAAATGATATGGTACTTTGTTTAAATATTGTAAACACAATGACAAACCACACTTTGCAATCCAATTCTCTATTGACTGATACCTGTTTGACTAGTTTTCTTTAGCATCTGTCTTGCATGTGTATCAGCTAATTGACGAGTACCAATGATATACATATTATTCTTTGCACAACAAGCTCACCCCTCCCTCTTCTGATTAGTTGGACATAATATCAGGTCATATACAAAACTTGCTCTTTTTACATGGGATTATGAACAGCTGATATTGACAAAATATATGAAACTAAAAATTAGCCATTTTTTGGTTATATTTAGGCATTGAGGGGGGGGGTGCATTATTTGAGCTGGAGTTTTTTTATTTTATGCTAAACTTTTTCCTAGTATCATAGTCACTTTTTGAGATTATAACCCCCCTACCCCCCCCCCCATCTAAGGGCCCATATATAACTGTATAAATATCTCATCTCATTTGTTGTGTCATCTTGTGATGACATTCTTTCTTGTTATATTCTTTTGTGTTCATTCATATTGTAAAGTAAGAATTTTATTTGTTGATTTTTTTTAATATATTCCTAGGGCTACATCAGGGACCATCAGGGAGGTGGGTGTATTTTCAGAAAAGGGGCCTTGATATTTGGAAATAGTATAAAATAAGGAATTTAATGGTACTGCTTGTGTGTGTGTTTAGCATGTTGTCTTCAGAAAAGCACAATCACTAAATATTTGGCTTTAGCAAAAGACAACTAGACTAATACCCATTTTATGAAGAAGATAAACAGTCTTGTATTTGTATAGGGTAGGCTTACAGCTTACTTAAAACTGATTCATAGGGACCACACAGGCTGGACTGCAGCCCCAACCCCTTGAAAACATAAAATTTCTTGGCATTTCTTTATTAAATTATAGGTTTTTTATGATCCCCCCCTATTTTCTTTTAATTAAATCATTTCAAGTTCATTTTTATTAACTCACTGATCTTTTTGTTCCATCTTCCATTTATTTCTGTGTCACCCATTTTTTTTTAATTTGTGAACTATTTTTCAACCACTTCTGAATGTTCAGTTACTTCCCATTTTTATCAGTATAGCACAATGGTAAAAGCACTTCCCAAGGCTGTGTTAACTTAGATTGTAATCTTGGATGAGGTATTATATTTTTTTTAATTGGAAAATAAAAATATTAAATATAAGTGAAAATTCAGGGTAAAAAATTGATTAGTTTTTGCATAATTTGATGTTTTTTATTTGTTTTTCTCAACTCATTGACTTTTTATGTTCATGCATTTAAAACCTAGATAAATATGATCTTTATTTTAGGTAAAACCCAATGCTTTTTATTCCCCTCATGTTTGCTTATATTCATATATTCTTGAGAAAAAAAAAATAATTCTCTACTTTTTTGTTCATTTTGAAAATGAGTTTAATTTATTATTGTTTGACGTCCTCCCCTAAAAATTCTTTGTATGTGCCTGCACTTGTGAGACCCATCAAAACAGCTTTAGGATAAGATTCTTGGGGTTGAATTGTGTGAACTCTTCTTTTATTTCTTGCTGATAGGGTGGTAAATGAGTTTCTTAAGTATGGTGCTCTCTGAGGTTAGAAATAAGTTATTGAAGATTATGAATATAATTTTTGAAAAAGGGGGAAGTACCTAACGATTTTAGGAAAACCTTAATTAAGCCACTTTATAAGAAAGGTGATAAAAGTGAGTGTGGTAATTATTGAGGCATTAGTCTGGTCTCTGTAGGTAGCAAATTACTTAGTAATATGATACTTTTTAGACTGAGAGATGCAGTAGACAAAGTTTTAAGAGAAGAGCAGTGCATGTTTTAGAAAAGGTAGAGGATGTGTTGACCAAATTTTCACTCTTAGGCTAACAATTGAGAAGTGCCTGAGTTTTCAAACACCTTTGGCCCTCAGTTTTATAGATTATGAGCAAGCATTTGATTCTGTTGATAGAAGAGCTTTAGTAAAGGTTTTATCCTTGTATGGTATACCAGACAAATACATTAAAGTGATTAGTGCTATGTATGTGAATAACACTGCTGCGGTTAAGGTAGGAAATGAGGTTAGCAGCTGGTTTTGTATTAAATCAGGAGTTAAGCAGGGTTGTGTTCTATCCCCCTTTATATGGATTATTTTGATGGACTTTGTTTTTAAGGAGCACAGGAAAGGCAATGGGAGACCACAGAATCAAATGGGGAGGAAAAAGTCTCCTGGACTTGGATTATGCTGATGATTTAAGTATTTTAGATGAAAGTGTGAGCAAATGAATGAAGTTTTAGAGGTTTTGCGAGTTCAGGGTGCTAGAATTATTTTGAAAATTAATGTTAGGAAGACTAAGTCACTAAGGCTAGGAATAAGTGAAGACGAAAAGGTGACGTTGGGTAATGAAAAGATTGATCAGGTGGGCAGCTTCACTTACCTTGGTAGTATTATTAGTAAAGATGGTGGGAGCAGTGAAGATGTTAAAAATAGAATAGCCAAAGCTCAAGGTGTTTTTTCACAATTAAAAAAAAGTCTGGAAGAACAGGAAGATAAGTCTGCAAACCAAGATTAGAATATTAGAAGCTACAGTGATGACAGTGGTCAAATATGGCTCTGAAGCATGGACGCTCCAAAAAGCAGATGAAGATTTGCTAGATGTTTTCCAGAGAAATTGCTTAAGGATTGTTCTGGGTACCCGGCTGACTGACCGTATTTCAAACATTAGGCTATACAAAAAATGTGGTTCAATTGCCGCTCTCTAGGGCTATAATGAAAGAAAGGTTGAGGTGGTTAGGGCACGTTGTGTGGATGAAGGATGACAGATTGCTGAAGATTGTTCTTTTTGGCTAACCATCTAGGGCTAAACAGAAAGCAGGTCGTCCCCGTCTGGGGTGGGAGGACGTCATAAAGAAAGATTTAAAGGAAATGGGAACTTCGTGGGCAGGTGTAAAAAGGGAGGCCTTGAATAGATTGAGTGGAGGAGGAGCGTGCATAGCTGTGTGATGTGGTGAGTTGTTACTGGTAGTAGTCTTTTGGTTGGGAGTTATGATTCAAATTACAAACAGAAAAAGGCATTTTATGTAAAATAACTGCTGGTTTGTATAGGAACTGAAGACAACAATTGAAATGTTTTTGTTTGATAAAATAAAAGCAAAACAAAAACTCTGTCACTTGGAATTGCTCAAATCTTCATGTTGGAGTGATACAAATTTGAAGCTGGAGGAGGGTAAGACTGAAACCAAGCCAATATAAAATGTTAGATGGGAAGGGAGCAATTTAAATGATTTTTTGGGTCTTTTTAAGAAGCTGGATTTATTAAGATCGTTTTTATTGAAATTTAACAATAAAAAAAAATCTAGTTTTTTATCTTCTTTTCTAAAAGACTCTAAATTGTTCTGTGTTTATTGATTTGCCTTTTATTTTGTATGTATTACTAATGAATTTTTGGTTTAAAACACCAATAATGGCAATTAAAAACAACAACAGCAAAATAGTAGCCTGGGATTATATACACACATCAGGGGGGGGGGGTCTTTCTGTTGTGCAGGTAAACTGGATGCAGCACTTACAGTTGAATAAATAGGAATTTCCTGAAGGTTAAGAAGCATGAATTGTTATTATTGTGTACTTTTTAGGCACCTTTTAAAAGTTGGAGAGAGAATTTTTAATGAGTTTACATGAAAATAAAATCTTAAATGTTTTTAAGATTGCAAAGAGACTTTTACCCTATCTAAATTTGTTTTTAGACATTACAAATTTTTTAGTCTGGTGGCAACCTTGGATATACCCCTAGGCTATGCACAATAAGTTACCAGGGGACTTCAAGTGCTCTCCAGAACAAAGTATATTAGTAAAACATGTAGTTTGACTAGGTTTGTCACTTTAAGCTCTTTCAGAATATCATAGGCCTAAAGTGTTTGCAATAATACATCCCCTAATGGTCCCAGATATGGTCATAGGATAAACAAAAACTAAGAAAACAATAAGATATTGAATTCTTTCCTGGTAATATGCAGCATGTTTCTAGGCCTATTGCTCAGATTGTCATGTTTCATTCCATTGCTATCTTGGTCTAATCAAATAAGCCACTTCGCATAATCTATTTCAATTAGCAAGCAAATGACATATGCCAGGGTTCCTGTTTCTTCAGTTTTTACATTTCACAAACTACTCTATTATATTGCATAGATTAAAAAATGACTGAGAAGAGAATCCCCTCTTTTAGAAAACAAAATATTTGAGAAGTTAGAAAAAAAATATATAAAGCAAGATGAACAATGACCTGACAGTGTTTTTATGATTTTAGTGTGTTATAATTTACTTCAAGGCATAATGTCAAATTAGACTTGAATGTTCTTGTTCCTGCAAAAATCAATATAAAAAGGGGAAAATACCTTTAGTTTTTTTTCACAAAATACAGATTAAACTTCCAGGAATGAACATGCTGCCTAAACCTGGTCCAAGTAAAGGCCTTTTCAAATTCCAGAAGTACCCTTTCACTGTCTAGAACAATATATTCTTGAAAAACCTTTGTGAATCAGATAAATGAAACTTTTAAGGAAGGGACATGTGCCCTTGATTATGATCTGGGAAGGTATTTCAGGCTCCTAACCTCCACTCCTTTCTGAACTATTACAACAATTTGGCTTAGTTTCAACAGAGTATTCCAAGCCATAAGGGAAGGTATTGCAATTGGAACTGTAAAACAGCATACCATGTCTGAATCAGGGCTGTAAATCCACCTCTAGAAGTTTCATTCAAGTAGTAAAATATCTTTGCAAGTGGTAAGATAAAGCCTTGTACTTTTAATTTTATATTATTATAACTTTATTCAGAAAAGCTGTAAAATAAGCTGAAAGCAAGAAGTAGAATTGTGGGTCCTCCCTACCTCTTCCATCCTAGCTTTTTGAGCAGAAAGGTATGCATATTTCACCTTTTCAAATCAGAATTTGGCTGTAAAACCAAAATGTGCCATTGAGCCATTAATAGGTTTGCATGCTGCATCTTGTTTGACCTCAAATAATGCAATCATTTTTAAATCAAGGATATTCAAAAGCATAAAGTGGGCTTTGATTGCTTTAATTTCTCACCTATCCCATTTCCTGCTACTCAGCAGAAAATGTAGGCATCTTGCAAAAGGTAGACACCTTGTTTTAACTGGAATTATGTAGGATGTTCAATTGATATTATTGAGAGAACTGACATGGGTGAGAACCACGTCAATGCCATCTGTCCCTTCCAGTGCGAGTTTCCAGCTCAAAGTTAGACCTGTTACTATCTTGTTTAAACTAGAATCATATAGGAGTTTCCAATCATCAGGATTCAAGTGGGACCATTCCTCTCCAACAATGCTTCCCTAGCCATTCCAATAGTTTTATAGCAGAGTTTCCAGCTTGTTGTACCTTTTCTAAACTAGAATGATTGGGGAAAAAATAGGGGCCATAAAAATCCAAAACTGCCTCTCTTTCTTGTTTTTCTGTTCTGAAAAGTATACATTCTGCACTTTCTTAGGATAGATATTATGCAAGGATTTTTAAGCTATTTTAGTAGAGGTATAAAGTTGGTCTATGGCTCATGGCCCATCTAGTATTTCTTGTCCTTTCCACCAGCAATTTCCTTGTAAGAGGGTATTATCATTATTGTTGTGGGTTGACTGATCAAACTGAGTTGTGGCTCATGCTACAATGACCTATTGCAGCAGATGGGGTGGCTTTTTCCACCTGATTTGAACTGTTTTCACAGAAGGACTTTTAACTAGTAGGATTTGATTGCCAAAGTGGCCAATACACTCCAACTACTTTTAATTCCTACTAAATTTAAACCCTGTTTCATTTAGAATTATGCAAGCAAAAATTTGCCAGATATGACTAGAGAACCATATTAGGACCATGGCTCCTTCAACCTTGCTCTGCCTCTACTCACTGGGTTTTGAACAAAAAGGCAGATATGTTGCATCTTGTTTGAAGCAGAATAATGCAAGAATTTTGATTCTGTATCGATGGAGACACAAATCTGACCCTTAGTCTCTTTGACACCCCTCTCTACCCCTTGCTATGGCAATTCTTTTGTAGACTGGTTGGGATGTTGTACTATGTTTAACTGAAATCACCCAAGGATTTCTAATCTCCATAATTGGGGTTGAGACAGTTGTTCCTTTTGCCCTCGCCCCCCCCCCCCCAAAGTTTTAAGTGGAAAGAAATGTATGTATCACTGTTTTTAAATCTAAAATATGACAATATTTTAGAGCTCTATGAATTTGGGCACAGAGTGGGCCCATTGCCCCTCACAGATCCCTCCTCCTCACTACCAGCTTTTAGCTGAAAATTATGAATATTCTTCCCTGTTTGAGGTGGAATCTGATAACCATTTTCTATCTGTATGGATCAGAAACATAAAGTGGGCTCTTGGCTCTTCAAGAATGCCTTCCACTATCAAATTATTTTGCAGAAAAATAGGAATCCTGTGTTTTTAACTGATTGGCTTGAAATATATGGAGTAAGGGCAAATGGGACTGTGTAATCCCCTTATTCAACCTCAAATACATCTGAAACTTGTAGGGCAAGCAACTTTGGGCTAAGCAAACAGAGTTATACATTTTTAAGGGTTTCCACTACTTCTAAGCCTCGCCTACCTCATGTACTAATGTGTCCAAATTGGCTTTAAATTAAGCCAAAAGTTATCTAAAGTGAAGGAAAAAATCAATTAAGAAATTGTAGACTGTTGAAATTTAAAGCTTAGGTGCTGGTAGTTTTCATTGGCCAGAGATATCTCCTCTATGACAAAGAGTGAGTCACATATTTATGCTATGGGTTTTCCCTTGTTTTTATTCCTGAAACATTTTAATATCAGAAATTTGTCTTCATTTGACTATGCAACACCTATTAATAATAATTTAACACAGTGACATAGTTTTGTAATTATTAGTAAAGTATTTGTTTGATAATCACTATACTAGATAGACATCAAGCTTTTTTTAAGATCAAATGAACAGGAAACAAATTATGAGTCAATCAAAAGGTTGTATCAACAAGCCAGAACTTAAGATGGTGTAAAATAGTTCAACACAGTGTATTTCAAGAAAAATACAATGTCTGGACAAACTAGAATCTCTAAGAAAATAACACATAGACTTGTATTTTTTTTTATTTTAGGATTCTAAAGTTTTGTAAGCATGTAATGTTCAACCCTGGCTACATTTTTAGTCATGTAGAAATTTTTACTGTTGCATGCTGGGACAGTCATAAGAGCTAAGTTCCGCTACCTAGTTTTATGTGAAAATACATTTTGCAGTCCATTGTGCTTTTAAATTGATAGCAGCTGGAAGAAGCTCATAAAGGTGCTCAAAGATTCCTGAAGGTGATTGAGAGAGAGAGAGGTAGATGAGAAACAATGAATTTCTAAGTAGTGAATCTCTTACACAACTTCACTCTAATTCAACTTCAAGGAGTTTATTCCTCAAATAACTAAACTTCAAATAAGTTAGGCTTCCAGAACTGGAGCCACAAACAGCTCAGCCCACACTCTAAACAACCTCTGACAATTTGACCAAACACAGTCCAACTCCATTTGGCACCACTCTTCAGTCAATAAAATAGAAATGGTAGGAAAACATGTTTTCCTTCCCAAATACACCTAAAAAAAAAGTTATTTATTCTTTCTGCTACCCAGAACAATTCATATTTTTAGACTTAGAAATTCTATCATTGGAGTATCATGATATATTTTTATAACTATTCAAGTATAATTATGATGCAATTGTTTGGGTAATTGGGGCTATTGTTAGGGGAAGAGGGTTGGAAACATCTTGGGTCCACTTTCTGCCTTCAGTGGTCCATATTGAAAACATTTAAACGATTTTAGTGCGAAAGAGCTGCCTTTCATTTAATGTGTCTGTGATGATGAGGAGGGAGTTGGAAAGCCCATGGGTCCACTTTGTACCTTCAGTCCTGCATATTCAAATCTGTTGTGGGTTCTTTTTTGTTTATGTTTTTGACAAAGACAACACACAAATTTATATCTTTTCAATAAAGCACAAATGACTAGCCCTTTAGAGGACTTGGGGGGGGGGGGGGTGTATCACTTTTATTTGTCATAGCTCTCATTTCTAAACTGGGATTCTTCCACTGTAATTTTCTTTTGTTATTTAAAAGATCTAAAGCCAAACTGGTCAGCCATGGCAAAACAAAGAAATTTCATGGTCTATGGAAGTATTAAAAATAAAAAAACTATTTTTGCAGATTTATCAATTAATAGAGGTAGGCCTACTGGTAATATAATTTTTGGGCCTATTTACAATATTATTTAAAAAAAAAAACGAACCTATATTCAAAACAAAGTCTTACAAAATATCCAAAGGAATAACAAATAAAAAAAAAAACCTATATATATTTTAGTTATTCTGTTTTAGTTCTATATACATTTTTGTTTATATTATTTTAGTTTTTAGATTCTAGTTTGTTTTTTTTATGCTGAAGACGCCTTGTTTTATATGGGCGAAATATTCGTTTGTTTTTTGCTCTCTCTTTGTTTCCTCTACTAATTGTAGACCCGTTTGTCATTTTCAGATTCATTTCTTTGTTTTTTGTTGCTGTAACTGATACTATGACAAGTAAGAAATACTTCAAAACACAGTGTATTTTCAGAAAAGCGCATATGAATTTCTAGCTTTTAGAGAGTTTAAGAGAGTTGTACTAATGGTCCTATTATTGATAAAGTCTATTTCTCTTTAAAATTAACTTGATAATTAATTTTAATATCTGTCTGTTGTAAATTTAATTGATTCTTGAGTTCCTTTTTTGTTGTAAAATACCCCAAAGTTAAATCTGATTAGTTTTTTTTACTGCTCCAGAATAAGGTTTAATTTATATGGCAAAGTGAATGGATATTCATGTCCAATTTTTTTGTGTTTGCTGTGTATGGTTATTAAATGACCAAACAATTTAGTTGTTGATATTTTTATCCACTGCATCAGAATCCCTTCATTCTGATTTTCTTCTGTCTACATATTTTGTAAAACTGTTGTGTGTTCTAGGTTCTATAAACGGAAAAGTCAGATCTGTCAATGTAGAAGGTTGTTCTAGCGGTCCAATCTGCATATTAAAATCAGGAACAAATGTCACATTGAATGTGGAATTTGAAGCCAGTAAGTATGCTCTAGATTTATAATATACAATTTATATAATTCAAAAGTAAGAGAATGCTTATCTTAACCAATTGGATTTTTTATGTTTACATTACTAGGGGTATGTATTGTATGCAAGTCTTTATTACCTATATTCTAGTGTAAGCTGCAGTCTAGGGGCCTACTCATATAGTTTTTAAATACAAGTAAGTTTTTTTTTTAAATTAGTATTTCAGTTCAAAAATCTATGCTCTACCATCAAATGAACCTCATAAATAAGAAAGCTCTGGTATCTGAAAATTGAATAAAAATAATTCAGCTTTGGCATATATTTGAAATCTTATTAGAGATAAGTGGCCTCAATTGGAAGTCTTACATTTCAAATGTGGGAGTTAAATTTAAGATTACTTAAAGCACAAATCCAGGCATAATAAATCCTTTGGACGGGGGGGAAGTGTGATGGACAAGTGAAGTTTCTTGGAGGGAAGATAAAAAAATGCTTAGTAGATGACTATTTCATTGTTTTTTCATGGAGAGTCTTGCAGAACGATTTTAGGAGGAGGGGTTGCCCCTTCTCTGTGCGCAGGTATGCCTTGTATTATTATGTTTTGTTTGATGTTGTTTTTTTTTTGGAGGGGGGATTTTGCTACACTTCGGGCCCTTCACTTTCTTAGTATGGCTTTGATTGCATGCATTAATTTATGTCCTGATGAAACGAATATATTTATCAAATTGATCACAAAAGTTTTTCTATTCAATTTCAGTCATGATTATAATTGTTAACTTTAAAAAAAATCGTTATATATTTTGTTAATAAGGTCAAAGTAATTATTAGCCTTATTTTCGTGATTTCTAACTGATCTGTCCTCATTCCTTTTCTGATTGCTAAAAATTCAAGTTTTCTGTTTCCAGATTCTAATTAATTGGTCCTTTACTAGAAATGAGGCTTACAAACAAACATTTTGAAACGCCCGCCCCCCCCCTCCCTAACACAAACACTCACACAAAAAGGATGAATCAGGAACATACATTAAAATCCTGACTGTGAGCCTGGGCCCTATTTTCCCTCCTATTTTGGCTAGAATGTGATGTTCCCTTCTGACAAATATGATGGAGACTAGAATTCAAAGACTCCCTTCCTCCTCTCCCCAACTGTGGTTGAATCCTTCCTGGAACGCTAAGAGGCACAACTAAGACATTAGCTGGTACCTCTGACAAAGTTTGATAATCTTAGGTAAGATACGGTAACCCTCTTTGGTAGATACACTGATGACTAGAATTGATGTTCTCCTGGATTAATTTATATTTCTTCTGGATTTTGTTTGTTTTGATGGGCTGAGCATACTCTTTCTAGCTATATGTTATTTTTTGTGCGGCCCCCTCCCCATTGTAGTGCAGTGTTTATAGGCATGTGTACCATATATAGTGAGTATATAAAGACATTAATTTTTGTTGATAGAAGACCATTGCTAAGTGTTAAAGACCATGTAGTGACCAAGAGAGGCCAAGGATTAAACAATTTCCATTTAGCTGGGTTTTCCAGTGACTTCTTGCTGTCTGGTTCTAATCTGGTATCAATGCTTTGATTAAATTTGAGCGGGTAGTATTAGTCTTGATCTACAGTGGTGGGGTTCAATGCTTTTCTTGAGGTGATAATAATTTCAATAATCTGAAAATTGCAGCACGGAATGTTACAACGTTGAAGGACAATTGTCGTTTTGACATTTTATGTGACGAATTCAGACCTTTTGAACTGAACTTGCTAGAGTTTCAGAAACTCACCTTAGGGTTAGGAAGCCTGAAATTAGGTGATATAGAATTTATTTTTTTCAGGTAGGAAGGATGGGGTAAATAGACAGGGAGTAGGGGATATAATGGATAAAGAGGCTTCTAAGTCTTGCTTAGGTTGGGTAGATATTTATAATAGTATTCTAGTTACTCACTTTATGACCAAAACTGGCATATGCCTCTTTAGGACTGACTGACAGAGGCAATAGTGATTCAGATAGATTTTGTATACAATTACAAGAACAAGAGACAGGATCCTAGTTATAAATGTGGTATTCCAATTATGGAATACCGTCTAGTAGTATCTTAATCTGAAGCCATTTAAAGAGTTGATTAAACATAAACGTGTGGAAGGGTAGCTGCTTCTTAGGTAGTTATGTTGCTATGTTTGCATGTACTTCATATATGTACTAAAAGGTAATCAACGCGTACGTGCGTCTGATTGAAGATCACCCACCTAGAAAAGACTTGCTTGCTCTAGAATTTGGATTAGCTACCATAAACTTGGTTTTATAACCCTCTAAGGAAAGACTAGATTGTATAACATTCACGGGCAGTTTGAAGCAATTCAATGTCTCTTTCTAGCAAAAGTGTGTTATCACTACTAGAAAGACGGTTGCGATAAATTAAGCGATCAATCGCGAAGGAAGGAGTTTTATTAAATAAAAGTGGATTAACAATCGATCCTTGTTTAATCCTTATCTTTACTGGAATACGATTGCCTTGAATTGAACCAGAACGCACCTTAACATGAGAATTATGATACCAATGCCATGAGCAAAAATAAATGAAATGATTGGCGCTATTACGAAGGAGTGCAAGAACAGGATGAGAATGAAGGACAGAAGTAAAACCTTTAAAAATATCTAACTAATACACGTACGCATAGACTCTTGTTAGTTAAACGGTGGATATAAAAGGAAACAACATGTGTATTTTTAACTCCAATGCCGTTTTGGCGGCTTGTTGAATTTTATGTGACTGCTTCTGATATGTATCACTCATGTAGAGCATTTCAAATATTAGTTTTCTATATACTTAGTTGTTGTTTTTTTCTTTTAGTGACGGATACGAACAAGCTGACAAGTGTTGTTCATGGAATCATAGGTGGCATTCCTCTACCTTTTCTGCTGCCTAATGACAATGGATGTATTTCATCTGGAATAAAGTGCCCTGTCGTTAATGAAGAAACTTATCATTATGAGTCGGATCTTGAAATTTTGCAAATATATCCAAAGGTAAAGAAGATTTTAATCAGCCAAATGGTATAATTTTTAGAATAAATAAAAAATTTTGAATAAATTAAAAAAAAATAAAAAGACATAAACCTCAAAGAATTGCAATTGTAAGAAAATTAATGTCTTAGAAAAAAAAAGAAAACAAGTAAATATATAAAATACTGCTACTACTGCTGTTACAAAAAACTCACTGCGGCGCAAAGCCGCCTGAGGCCAGCACATCAGCGCACGCTCCTCTTCCGCCTCATTTTATTTAAAGCTTCACTCTTTACCTCCTTCCATGAAGTTCCGCTTTCTTTCAAATCTTTCCTTGTGATCTAATATACTAGCTCTATGGATATTCAAGAGTATAAAGGAATAACTATGAATATTAAACTCTATGGAGCCTATGCGGCTAAAATACGTAATAAATTCCTCCACAAAACAAATGAAAGACAACAGCGCAAAAAAAAGTTAAACTGAGTAAACAAAGGGTTGCATAATTGTAAAAAATTCTATTAAACCTTGTAATACATAAGTTTATTGACAGACTCATGAAAAAGCAATTAGAAAATTCATTTTTTACTTAGAACCATCCAAAAAGAAAAAAAGATCTGATCTGGAAAGTGACAAACGAGTATAAATCCATTTTCTATGTTAGAAGCGCTGAAATTTCTTTTAATATTGAGTGAATGAGGACAAGAAGAAATCGGAAAATAAAATTTATTATATTAGCCACTGCTCCAACTTAAAAAATATTCAACTCAAATAAATATTGATTGTTACTCTAAAAATCAAAAACGGTGCTTCTTCCTAGTTTTAAATATGAATTTTTGAATAAAAAAAAAAAAAAAATATAAATCAGATAACACCATATGACCTAAAATTGCTGTGCTTTCATAAAATAAGATTTTTTTTCATTTGTTGTTTGAAGTTTCATCTGGTTTGTTATTTCACACTTCTCGTTTTTGTTTTCAGCCGTATCCAGGGAGAGGAAGGTGGAGGTTGTTTGAACCCCTCCCCCCCCCCAAAAAAAAAAAAAATTTGTTCGACACCTAAAAACGTAACAAAAATGAAGATAAGCGAATATTGATGCGTTTTTTAAAGTTTTCTGAACAAAAATTCTAGATACGCTCTTTGGCTTAATTCACATACCTTCTTAAAGGACTAAACTCAAATGACTAATGTCAATCTGCCACAGGGATAGTAAAATGACTTTAAAGGGGGTGCATTTTCTCCCATCTGTGTGGTTGTAAAGGTAAATATTGGTAGTATTTCTTATAAAACCGAAAGTATAAAATACTCTGAATAGTAACTGATACGAATAGGTCGAGGCAACACTTTTTGAGTGTGCTAAAAGGTGTATACACTTTTGATAATATTGAGAGTTTAACCCAGGAAACGCGTTAGTAATTCACAACGTTTTCTTCCTCAGATCATATTTACGTCATCAAATATCACGAACATTCCATTTGCGGCTAAACAATACACTAGCTTTGAGATTACCGGCGCAGATTCATAAATTTTATCCTTGGATTTGTGTTGCTCAAGATTTATGCCTTGCATCGAAATGTGTTGCGGGTGTATCTTCCGGTGCATTTAAAGAGGAGTAAATTTGATTCCATTTCCATCCTTGAGAGTCACGAGCAAGTAAAAATCCTTTGTCTGAGCACAGTCATCTGATGGTTTAAGGATTGGAAACTTGTGTACAAACTAATTTACATTGTATTTAATCTAAAATCGTTTGTCTGAGCACAGTCATCTGATGGTTTAAGGATTGGAAACTTGTGGACAAACTAATTTACATTTTATTTAATCTAAAATCGTTTGCCTGAGCACAGTCATCTGATGGGTTAAGGATTGGAAACTTGTGACAAACTAATTTACATTTTATTTAATCTAAAATCGTTTGCCTGAGCACAGTCATCTGATGGGTTAAGGATTGGAAACTTGTGTACAAACTAATTTACATTGTATTTAATCTAAAATCGTTTGTCTGAGCACAGTCATCTGATGGTTTAAGGATTGGAAACTTGTGGACAAACTAATTTACATTTTATTTAATCTAAAATCGTTTGCCTGAGCACAGTCATCTGATGGGTTAAGGATTGGAAACTTGTGTACAAACTAATTTACATTGTATTTAATCTAAAATCGTTTGTCTGAGCACAGTCATCTGATGGTTTAAGGATTGGAAACTTGTGGACAAACTAATTTACATTTTATTTAATCTAAAATCGTTTGCCTGAGCACAGTCATCTGATGGGTTAAGGATTGGAAACTTGTGTACAAACTAATTTACATTGTATTTAATCTAAAATCGTTTGCCTGAGCACAGTCATCTGATGGTTTAAGGATTGGAAACTTGTGGACAAACTAATTTACATTTTATTTAATCTAAAATCGTTTGCCTGAGCACAGTCATCTGATGGGTTAAGGATTGGAAACTTGTGTACAAACTAATTTACATTGTATTTAATCTAAAATCGTTTGCCTGAGCACAGTCATCTGATGGGTTAAGGATTGGAAACTTGTGGACAAACTAATTTACATTTTATTTAATCTAAAATCGTTTGCCTGAGCACAGTCATCTGATGGGTTAAGGATTGGAAACTTGTGTACAAACTAATTTACATTGTATTTAATCTAAAATCGTTTGCCTGAGCACAGTCATCTGATGGTTTAAGGATTGGAAACTTGTGGACAAACTAATTTATATTTTATTTAATCTAAAATCGTTTGCCTGAGCACAGTCATCTGATGGGTTAAGGATTGGAAACTTGTGTACAAACTAATTTACATTGTATTTAATCTAAAATCGTTTGTCTGAGCACAGTCATCTGATGGGTTAAGGATTGGAAACTTGTGTACAAACTAATTTACATTGTATTTAATCTAAAATCGTTTGCCTGAGCACAGTCATCTGATGGGTTAAGGATTGGAAACTTATGTACAAACTAATTTACATTGTATTTAATCTAAAATCGTTTGCCTGAGCACAGTCATCTGATGGTTTAAGGATTGGAAACTTGTGGACAAACTAATTTACATTTTATTTAATCTAAAATCGTTTGCCTGAGCACAGTCATCTGATGGGTTAAGGATTGGAAACTTGTGTACAAACTAATTTACATTGTATTTAATCTAAAATCGTTTGCCTGAGCACAGTCATCTGATGGTTTAAGGATTGGAAACTTGTGGACAAACTAATTTACATTTTATTTAATCTAAAATCGTTTGCCTGAGCACAGTCATCTGATGGGTTAAGGATTGGAAAACTTGTGTACAAACTAATTTACATTGTATTTAATCTAAAATCGTTTGTCTGAGCACAGTCATCTGATGGGTTAAGGATTGGAAACTTGTGTACAAACTAATTTACATTGTATTTAATCTAAAATCGTTTGCCTGAGCACAGTCATCTGATGGGTTAAGGATTGGAAACTTGTGTACAAACTAATTTACATTGTATTTAATCTAAAATCGTTTGCCTGAGCAGTCACAGTCATCTGATGGTTTAAGGATTGGAAACTTGTGGACAAACTAATTTACATTTTATTTAATCTAAAAAATCGTTTGCCTGAGCACAGTCATCTGATGGGTTAAGGATTGGAAACTTGTGTACAAACTAATTTACATTGTATTTAATCTAAAATCGTTTGCCTGAGCACAGTCATCTGATGGTTTAAGGATTGGAAACTTGTGGACAAACTAATTTACATTTTATTTAATCTAAAATCGTTTGCCTGAGCACAGTCATCTGATGGGTTAAGGATTGGAAACTTGTGTACAAACTAATTTACATTGTATTTAATCTAAAATCGTTTGCCTGAGCACAGTCATCTGATGGTTTAAGGATTGGAAACTTGTGGGACAAACTAATTTACATTTTATTTAATCTAAAATCGTTTGCCTGAGCACAGTCATCTGATGGGTTAAGGATTGGAAACTTGTGTACAAACTAATTTACATTGTATTTAATCTAAAATCGTTTGTCTGAGCACAGTCATCTGATGGGTTAAGGATTGGAAACTTGTGTACAAACTAATTTACATTGTATTTAATCTAAAATCGTTTGCCTGAGCACAGTCATCTGATGGGTTAAGGATTGGAAACTTGTGTACAAACTAATTTACATTGTATTTAATCTAAAATCGTTTGTCTGAGCACAGTCATCTGATGGTTTAAGGATTGGAAACTTGTGGACAAACTAATTTACATTTTATTAATCTAAAATCGTTTGCCTGAGCACAGTCATCTGATGGGTTAAGGATTGGAAACTTGTGTACAAACTAATTTACATTGTATTTAATCTAAAATCGTTTGCCTGAGCACAGTCATCTGATGGGTTAAGGATTGGAAACTTGTGTACAAACTAATTTACATTGTATTTAATCTAAAATCGTTTGCCTGAGCACAGTCATCTGAGGGGTTAAGGATTGGAAACTTGTGTACAAACTAATTTACATTGTATTTAATCTAAAATAATCGTTTGCCTGAGCACAGTCATCTGATGGGTTAAGGATTGGAAACTTGTGTACAAACTAATTTACATTGTATTTAATCTAAAATCGTTTGCCTGAGCACAGTCATCTGATGGGTTAAGGATTGGAAACTTGTGTACAAACTAATTTACATTGTATTTAATCTAAAATCGTTTGTCTGAGCACAGTCATCTGATGGTTTAAGGATTGGAAACTTGTGGACAAACTAATTTACATTTTATTAATCTAAAATCGTTTGCCTGAGCACAGTCATCTGATGGGTTAAGGATTGGAAACTTGTGTACAAACTAATTTACATTGTATTTAATCTAAAATCGTTTGCCTGAGCACAGTCATCTGATGGTTTAAGGATTGGAAACTTGTGGACAAACTAATTTACATTTTATTTAATCTAAAATCGTTTGCCTGAGCACAGTCATCTGATGGGTTAAGGATTGGAAACTTGTGTACAAACTAATTTACATTGTATTTAATCTAAAATCGTTTGCCTGAGCACAGTCATCTGATGGGTTAAGGATTGGAAACTTGTGTACAAACTAATTTACATTGTATTTAATCTAAAATCGTTTGCCTGAGCACAGTCATCTGAGGGGTTAAGGATTGGAAACTTGTGTACAAACTAATTTACATTGTATTTAATCTAAAATCGTTTGCCTGAGCACAGTCATCTGATGGGTTAAGGATTGGAAACTTGTGTACAAACTAATTTACATTTTTGTATTTAATCTAAAATCGTTTGCCTGAGCACAGTCATCTGATGGGTTAAGGATTGGAAACTTGTGTACAAACTAATTTACATTGTATTTAATCTAAAATCGTTTGTCTGAGCACAGTCATCTGATGGTTTAAGGATTGGAAACTTGTGGACAAACTAATTTACATTTTATTTAATCTAAAATCGTTTGCCTGAGCACAGTCATCTGATGGGTTAAGGATTGGAAACTTGTGTACAAACTAATTTACATTGTATTTAATCTAAAATCGTTTGCCTGAGCACAGTCATCTGATGGGTTAAGGATTGGAAACTTGTGTACAAACTAATTTACCTTTTATTTGATCAAAATAATTGGGAGAGTTTAATCAAAAGAATTCAACTAAGATTTGAGTGTTAGACTACGGTCATGTTCATTATGATTAGTTATGGTGTAATAATGGTTATAGCTGATCATAATCTATGACATAGGTTTTTTTTTATTTTAAAATTTCGAGGGGTTGAAAACTTCGTTTTTGTGTTTTTTATCATTCATGAAGTACACGATTAAGGGCTTTTGAAGTATTAACAACTTCATTGTTATTATTCAAGAGTAAAGACCAAATGATTATTAAAAGTGTGAGGCTATTAAAATACTTAAAGTTGGAAATAGACTATTAGACCATTCTCATCTTGCTTATGAGGGACTTGTAACTCTAGCTAGTTGGTGTATTCGCTATTGGTATCCGATATGCGTTGAAGCTAAAAAAAAAAGTGCGTTCTAACAGTGTCACGGAGGGTGACTACGTGGAGGAAGAATTCTTCAGCAAGTTCAGCCTTCGGGAGGTGAGGGGAATCGTAATTATGTGAAGTATCAGTTAATAGTTCTGATGTACATTTGAGGCTCCTGGAACCAAATTGTTCTAGAATAGATGAAAAAAATTATGTTCTCTACGTTTCGGGGAGACGCTTTTTGTTAATGGTTGTTGTTTTTTTTTTTTTTTTTTCAACTGTATCACGGAGAGTGACCGCAGGCAATAATTTCAAAGCACGTTCAAAAATAGAGAGGCGTTAGATATTTGTCGCAAGCTCACATTCTGATTATGATGCATTGATGCGTGGTTGAGGCTAAGAGTTTATTTCTGTAACCGAAAAATTCGTTTTTCGAAACCGGTAATCCGTTTCCAGAATGAAATTGTTCTTACCTTCAAGTAAATTGGAAACAAATGATGGGTTCTTTTTATGGTAAAATTTACTACCCAGCTTTGGCTTGTCCACATTGTACAATTTTAACCAAGAATATTGGTTGGGTGTCATGATGTATTTTGGCATCATGTCCGAAGAATATTTCTTTTTTTCAGAAGATTTTGCCTTTAGCAAAGCTCTTAATCGATTGTGAAAGCTAAAACTCAGTGTTGCTCCCGCAACATTTTCGTTGGCGAAGCCGATCAAAAGTCGCAGCAACGTTTCACGTTACCCAGGAAATAGAAATGTATTTAGAGTCGAAAATTTGAGGAGTAAAAGTTTGCAAGAAAAAATATACTTGTAGGTTTTAGTTCTTGCTTATTTGACAGGCAATCTTTTTTCCAACATTTTTTTTTTTTTTTATAGGTTCACTATTGTGTTGTTTTTTTTTTTTTTTTGTTTTTTTTTTTTTTATCCTCGGATTGACATGAGTTGCGTTTAGCCTTTTTCATAAACCCTATTTGACCAATTGACAGGTCGGTAGGGCCTAGTCCTTAAAACAAAGAGCAGAGTTAATTCAAAAAGGATATTCAGTGCTGGCTTTAGTTTCAATACAGATCAAGAGAGTGGCTTTAATAAGAAATTAGAGGTTTTTCGTTTTACTTTGACGAGGCTACTGCTGGAATGGTGAGAAATTATTATTGGAGAAGCCGTGTAGGTCCAAGACTCTTATTAGTTGTGGTATTTGAGGACGATATTTGTAAAAGGTTTCAGTTCGTATTTCTTTTTCTCTCAGTGTTTTATTTCCTCTACGTCCCCCACGAGCGTCGTTTTTAGAGGATTTAGTAAAATGCATCTTTCTTATGTTTTTTATTTGTTTATTAATAAATTCTTCCTTACCATTAATGACTGTAATATTAAAGAGTCTTACAAAATTATAATAGTATGTTTGGTGGCACTCATACAGCAAAAGTATGGGTATTATAAGAAAAAGTCAAAGGATAGTAAAGGGTACCCCGGTGAAACTTGGAAGGGAATTTAGCTAGTTATCAGTCCAAGTTCTCGTTTAGTATGTTCAAATATGATGAATTCTGTGGATGATGTCTCTAACCAGATATAGGACTCTATTGCCAACATAGGCGATAGCATTAATTCGTTGGTGCCTCCGTTTACTGGTGGTGGATCATCCCAAATATTTTCCAGGCGAGAGTGATGTTTCACCGTACCTTAAACCAGCATTTTCGGTTGGAATTACGTGAATGTATAAGGAGTATGAAAAAATAGAACTTGAGGGGAGTGGGATTTTTTTCTTTAGTGGTTCTGAAATTTGTACTATCTGCTGTATCTAGACATTTTATTCGTTTGATTAATGGATCTTTAAAATTGGTTGTGTTCCCAGATTCTTTAAAATATGCAAATGTGATTCAGCTGTACATAAGGGTGATACGAATTCTTTTTTGATTGCAGGTTTATTTCACTTATACCAGTTTATTTCAAGGATAACTAAAGAACTTATTAATAATAGAATCGACAAGTTTGTAGCAAACAGATTTTTTATTTCACATCAGTTTGGTTTTAGAAATGATCGTTCATAGGAGCAGCTGTTTCACTGCTCATTCATTTGTCCAAAATACGTCATTCATTCGCTTATGATGCTCTCGAATTAAAGGTTGCTTCTGTATTTCTAGATATGAGTAAAGCTTTTGAATCGGCTGATTGTGATATCCTGATTCAGAAAATTTTTAACTGTGAAGTTCAGAGCGTTTTTACTAAAATTGATTAAATTTTTTTTATTTAATCGTTCCCAGCGTATGATATTGAATGGAATCCTTTCAGATGTTTTGCTTGCACATACAGGTTGGTTTTGCTGATGATGATCTTTTGTACATCTGTGATGTTTTATACATCTGTTTTGCAAATGACTCTCATTTGACTGTTGCTATTAAGGCAAAAGTAGAATTGCTGAATGGTGTGTGTCAAAATGATCAATGTATTGAAAACTGGTCAGTTAAACAAATTAAAATTGAACCATATTAATTCTTGATTTGTGGTGTGTGAAAGAACACAAAAAGAAACTATTGTCCAAGGATAAGGGTATAAATACTGGTAGTCCAAGAGTTGATTTAAGCCTATGCTCGTTATCTGGGAGGGATTGTTGATGAGCCACTAAATTGCAAAGATCACATCGCATGTTTTAGCAGTAAATTAGCTAAGAATGTTAGGTTTTTATCTCTCTATGGTACATCCCTATCAGTTATATTGCTGTTTGCCTTGTAAAACACTTTCGAAATGCACCTTATTCCTCTTCGGGGTGTACAGAATATGCCTAGAATTCTGAGCGGCGATTGCGAGAATGTGTCAGTAAAGTATCACAACAGTGAAATTTGTCTGTTACCTTTTGCAAAAATTTTTGAATTCACAGTACTTTATCTATGTATGAGTGTTACCGCCGAATATTGCCTCTGATTTTTTTTTTCTTTTTGCTTTTGACATATGCACAATCTCTTCATCATTATGAAATTTGAAACTTCTCATTTGATACGCTGACCGTTAGTTATAACTAATAGATAAAGGTTTTAATAGCTGGCATGTTGGGCCTTTAAATTTGAAAACATCCAGAGAATATAATGAATGATACCTCTGGTGTAAAGAACGACAGAGTGTTTAAAGACTTACCTTCAATGCAATTAGTGTATAACTTATACATTGAAAGAACGAGGGAAAGGGGAAAGGACATTTATCTGAAAATGAGTGTGGGTTTTACAACATTCAATAGGGTTCTCTTTTTGAAACCCTCTCTAAGGGTACTGAGTGATAAGAATATTATTTTAGCAAATACATATTATATTTGAAAACCGATTAAGCTGTTTAGAAAGCGACTTCATAGTGAAATGAAGGTTTATCCGGCATACAGCTATATTCTATTAGATAAAGCGCTTATAATGCTATAAAAGAGGAGAATGTTTTTTGGCTAGAAATTGCCTTGATTTTGTTTTCATTCAAGTATATAGTTTTTGTTGGACTCTTTTTCAATAAAGGAAGGCTTTGATGTGATGATTTTTCTTTTAAGTTATTATCCTTTTTTTTAGATTCGTGTCGTAGTGAAGTGGGAGCTTAAAGATGAAACTGGGAAGGATATGTTTTGCATCCTTATTCCAGCTGCGATTCAATGAGAGCATCCATAATTTGTTTTCAGCTTTCATGAAACCGCACTTTTCCTGCCAGCGTGTGTTTTAGTGATTGGGTTTGATCTCTTGTCTTTCTGTTTTACCTTTTTATTTTAAGTGTGCTGTGTTTTTAAGGAGAGCTGCTCTCTATTAAATATTATTTGCATTAATCCTAGAAAAATGCCTTGTCTTCACGTTTTTTTTTGGAAGAAAGAAAACATAAACACCGTTATATTTAAGTTCGGAACATTTAAGAACCAAAATAGAGATAAAGTAATAGAAATCGTATAATGTAGTCCTTGACTGTCTTAAGATCAGTAAGAAAAAAAGGACATTTACACAAGACTTGGAAGGAATTTAGCATAATTATTTCGTCTAGTAAGGTTTACATCTGTAGTTATTTGCAAGACCATTTTATTTGCTATTTTAAGGCAATTAACAACAAATTAAATAAAATGTATTTGTAAAATAAAAATTAAGTAATATACGAGGCATGTTTTTTAAATAAGTACCGTTTTACGATTACGCCGCCACAGTGCTACGGTCGCCGTTCTGCGCATGCACGCTGGTTACCCACATCTCTTGTCTACGCACTGACGCCATTACAGTCTGATTTTTAATTGCATACGTTGTTTACTGAGTGTTTAAGATGTTTAAGGTGTTTAAGGAAATGGGTGAGAATCAAAACAACAATCCATGGAATGGCGACATTCATCATCACCCAAAAAAGTGAAATTTCCCGGCAGAAATTGTTTGCTTAAATTTCACTTTTTTGGGTGATGATGAATGTCGCCATTCCATGGATTGTTGTTTTGATTCTCACCCATTTCCTTACCATTCCATCACTCATAATGTTTTGTCCGTAAACTTCACAGATCTCACGATGAATATCGATCGGTTTTTATGCCTTTAGCACTAAGAAATCGTATAACCGCCCGTACTTCACAATCGGCGGGACTCACGATTGTCAGAGGCATCTTAAACACTCAGTAAACAACGTATGCAATTAAAAATCAGACTGTAATGGCGTCAGTGCGTAGACAAGAGATGTAGGTAACCAGCTTGCATGCGCAGAACGGCGACAGTAGCATTGTGGCGGCGTAATCGTAAAACGGTACTTACTTAAAAAACATGCCTCGTATCAAATACATTGGTTGTTTAACTGTTATAATTACTGGTTAAAAACGGAATTTAATTGATAAATAGGTTCCGAGGCAACTCATGGTTTACGGAAAAACGAGAATAATCTTCAGTCAGTGAATAAACAAGCAACCACTCAGATAGTTTGGCAAAGATCTTCGCTATACCATGTTCCTTGTATTTTTTGTTCTTTATACGTCTTGTACATAATTCACGACAAATTTTATAACTTAGATTCAGCCCATTCATAACCAGTTTTTAGCTGGTGGTAGTGATTAGGATTTGGCGGTAACTGAAAATAGCCAATGACGTAGTTTTCAATTGTAGTCTCGAAAGTAAGTAACAATGGGTTTATTTAAAGGCTTGTCTGTTGAATTCAATTGAAGTTGGGCTTTAACTAAATATAGTTATTTATCTGGCTAGATCTTTGTTGTGAACGGGTTGGGTTGTGGCAAATTTCACAATTTTAAATTAGCCAGCTTCAGTATGTCATGAAATGCCATCTAAAGTTTATAGTAGTTTCATGTTAAATTCATTTTACTTTTTTTTTTTTCTACAAGTTGAGACTGAACCACCTGTCTAGCACTATGAAAAAGAATACTATTACTTGACGAAGATATGCCATCTTCCCGAACTTACTAGTTCAATGAACAGTGCAATTTCAACCTTAAACATGTATTCCTGCTGGATACAATAGGAGCATTCAAATTAATCTTGTTCGTCTCAATGTTACTACAAAACTTGCAGCAGTATCTATTTCTTCACATTGAATTGTCGAGTTGCCTTCGTTTTTGAACGTGAATGTATAGTAACAATAGCTGAAACAAGGCAGCCTTGGATGAGCCAAGAGTGGGTATTCCAAACAAGTCTGAAAGTAAACTTCTTATAGGTCGAATTGATGAATTGGAAATAAGGATTTACCATCGAACGTTTTACTTATTTGTTAAGGTTTTTTCTTGTTATTAATTTCCGTATAAACTATCTTAATATTATTTAAAATAAAAAGCTTTTCAATTAATTTTCCCTGTTTCTCAAAAAGGTATGCTGGGACAGGAAATCTGATGGCAAATTATGAATCAGGCCCCTAAATATAATTAAAAATAGGTTTAAGAGAGAAGAAAAAAGAATTTTATTTAAAAAAAAAAAAAAACACATTAACAACAAAACCCTGAGTTTTATGAAACTTGTGTGGGCAGACATCACCCTTTACAAAACCCTCTATACACAATTACTACCAGTCATCCTTAGCCCCCCCCCCCCCAAAAAAAAGGGGGGGGCAGAAAAATAAATAATAATAAAAATAAACGAAATAAATTAATTTCTAAAAATTTCACGATCTAATTGGATACCGAAGACTCAAAATTAAAATCATTCTTCTATTCTACCTCCTCTTCGCCCTCCCAAAAAAAAGTATCACAATCACTCGAGAGAAAATTCGTATGCAAGGATTAAAACTCGTATGTAGACAAACACTGTCCTTTTAGTTTACTGCGAAATTCATTTACCTCATCAATAATTGAAATTGCCTGAGGTAATGGTTCCCACACCCGAGGGCCAACATGTCTTATGGAAAAAAACGGATCGCTTTGTAATAACCTGAGGTCGCCGAACTAGTGTTGATGCTCTAGTCGAGTAATTATGAAAATTAACACCAATTGTAAACATTTCCCTAAAACACTCGGGTAATAACGCGTGTGTATATTTAAACATAAAAAGAGCATTATTAAAACGGAATAATCCAGCAATCGGTATTATATTTACTTGATTATATTTATGTCTAACAGACGTATTATGATCATCTCCAGTTAAAAAACGTAGGCATTATTTTGTAAACTTCTAAGAGGACTGGGGGCTGTGGGTTTGTGGGCTTTGGGAACGAGCGAAAAATAATTTTTTGAGTTGGTTGCGTTATACCCATGTTAAATTTTTGTTTACTTTGGAAAAGTGTAAAATCTATCAAGGGCAACAACCTCACTACAAAAATTGTTAAATATAGATGGAACAAGTGTGATGATATGAAGCCAATTTGGAGGC